>OZ018336.1:29713515-30006015 GCA_963969495.1 Ceratothoa steindachneri
AAACATTGAGGGCCAAAAAATCCTCCGAATAAACAAGCTTTTAAGGCACCATTCCCAAGGTCGATCGGTAATGTGATAGAGAAAGAGTAATTAACCTCAATTTCTCCTTTGTCCTTTGAATTCTCAATTAATCTCTCTCTCTCTTTCATAGTCCCGATCGACCTTGCGAAGCGTGCCTTAAAAGCTTGTTATTCGGAGGATTTGGGAGGATTTGGTTCAAGAGGTGCCTCGATTCACCTTGCCCTCCCCGTAACTTAAGGGAAGCGAGGCTGCGCTTGGAGGCGTCTCTTATTTCAACCGTGAGGGCATTTCTGTTATCCCCTCTCTCGTCGCCATAGTGACACATTAAAAAAAAAGAACGCATTAAGAAATATACTATTTAATGCATTGGGAATTAAAGGAAAAAAGACTGCGTAGGAACAGAAACTCATTTGCACATAGTTGACCTGCGCGGAGCCATCAGAACATCTGTAGTAAGAGGTAGTAGACAAGGATATGATATAACGAGGAATAGGAATAAGCGGATGCACAAAGGAGTAGGATGGGCGATCACCTATATTATAATCATACCTCTGCATTGGGGGCGGGAAGGCGTGCATGTCTACCATGTTTCAGTTCCCGCAGGGGTGTACCCCCTCTCCCCCCCCCCCCCCCCGGTACACCATCCACCCGTTTGCGGGCGCCAGTGTGTAAGGGAAGATGGAAAGGAAAGTGGCGAACGTAGACAAAATCGAAAAGAGTGGGGGTAGTAATGGTGCACAGCTGCGGGCACCGGGCAGAGGGGGGCTTAACCGCGGGAACTCTGCCCGGGAGGACGTGCCGCTCCTCTGGCTACTAGGTGCAACCCTAAAAAGGAATAACCCCCCCCCCCCCCAGTGAACTCAGAACGACGGAAGAATCGAATTCCAGACACGGAGTAAATAAAGATAAACCAGACTCACTTTTGGGGTTCGTTGGGGTCCTTTTTCTTCTTGCTCTTCTTGGAGACCCTCGCTTTCTTGCCTTTGGCCGGAGGAGGCTCAGTGGGGGCCTCCGGGGAAGGCCGCTTGCCTCTGCCCCCCTGGAACGACAAACAAAATAGTTAAGAGCCGATCTTTCGACGGATTGTCGAGGACAATACTGTGACCAACGAGAGCATTAATTAGAGACTTAGAAAGAAAAGTACCGAAACGAGTTTCGAACGCGCTTCCCGCGTCGCTGGAAGGAGATGAAAATGCATGAAGGGACCAGAGGATATTTGAATAACGGTGGATGAAGGAGGAGAAACTCTCCCCACTCGTCCCTTCAGAGGGACGGCGCATGTAAATCAATGCCATCAGCTCCCTTCGCAGGGACAGGGCATGTAAACAATGCCTCCAGCTCGCTTAGTAGGGAGAGGGCATGTAAACAATGCCCCCATCTCATTTCGTAGGGACATGGCAGGTGAACAATGCCATCAGCTCCCTTCGCAGGGAGAGGGCATGTAAACAATGCCTCCAGCTCGCTTCGTAGGGACAGAGCATGTAAACAATGCCCCCAGCTCGCTTCGTATGGACAGGGCATGTAAACAATGCCACCATCTCATTTCGTAGGGACATGGCAGGCAAACAATGCCATCAGCTCCCTTCGTAGGGACAGGGCATGTAAAAAATGCCCCCAGTTCGCTTCGTAGGGAGAGGGCATGTAAACAATGCCACCATCTCATTTCGTAGGGACATGGCAGGCAAACAATGCCATCAGCTCCCTTCGCAGGGACAGGGCATGTAAACAATGCCTCCAGCTCGCTTAGTAGGGAGAGGGCATGTAAACAATGTCCCCTCTCATTTCGTAGGGACATGGCAGGTGAACAATGCCATCAGCTCCCTTCGCAGGGAGAAGGCATGTAAACAATGCCTCCAGCCCGCTTCGTAGGGACAGGGCATGTAAACAATGCCCCCAGCTCGCTTCGTATGGACAGGGCATGTAAACAATGCCACCATCTCATTTCGTAGGGACATGGCAGGCAAACAATGCCATCAGCTCCCTTCGTAGGGACAGGGCATGTAAGAAATGCCCCCAGCTCGCTTCGTAGGGAGAGGGCATGTAAACAATGCCCCCATCTCATTTCGTAGGGACATGGCAAGTAAACAATGCCATCAGCTCCCTTCGCAGGGAGATGGCATGTAAACAATACCTCCAGCTCGCTTCGTAGGGACAGGGCATGTAAACAATGCCCCCAGCTCGCTTCGTAGGGACAGGGCATGTAAACAATACCCCCAGCTCGCTTCGTAGGGAGAGAGCATGTAAACAATGCCCCCAGCTCGCTTCGTAGGGACAGGACATGTAAACAATGCCCCCAGCTCGCTTCGTAGGGACAGGGCATGTAAACAATACCCCAGCTCGCTTCGTAGGGAGAGGGCATGTAAACAATGCCCCCAGCTCGCTTCGTAGGGAGAAGGCATGTAAACAATGCCCCTAGCTCGCTTCGTAGGGACAGGGCATGTAAAACAATGCCCCCAGCTCCCTTCGTAGGGACGGGGCATGTAAACAAATATTAAAGTATCCATTGATTACTTTTCTCGACAAAGTAAACGAAAATATACCGACAAATCACACCTTCCTCTTTACTGAAGCAACGAGTGGGATTGACCCCCGTCTCGATCCCTCTGACACAGTAAGTTCGTATGTCCCCATAAAGCCTGCTTTAAACTAACAGATAGACGAAATAAGAAAAGAGAGACTCAAAATCCCCTTCCCGCACCCAACAACGGACCAAGCTGGTGTTTATTATTGTTGTTGTTGTAGACGACGAATGAAGTTGGAGGAAAGCGAACCAGCGACGGCATCCGAATTCTAAGATCAGAATTTGCGATGTTTTTACGAGGATGAGAAAGATTGAGAGAGACAAATACACAGCAAAAGGAGAAGAAACATTCGCGGAAGCTATGATCATAAAGATAAAACCCACCCCCATGCAAAAAAAAACCCCGCAGAGAGGAAAGACTTAGAGTTACAAGGAGTTACAAGGAGGGAAAGTACCCTAGGAGACCTTACGGTCCATTCAAAGAGGGTACCTTTGGACCAGCAATCGAGTAGGCACATGGCTGCTCAATTGTTTTGCGTCCCTAAACGGCCACTTTTCAAGACTTTGTCTAGTCTTGACTTGAACTGGTCAACAGATTCACTGTTGACAACTTCCACTGGAAGTGCGTTCCACTTACCGCAGATACTGTAATTGAAAAAATGTCCCCAGAGATTGCGGTTGTAACGCTTCAGTTCAAGTTTGAAGCCGTGATTGCGCGTTCTGTTCTCACTCAGTGTGAAAATATCCCGGTAGTCAACATTGTCGAACCCTCGAAGTATTTTGAAAACTTCGATGAGCTGACCACGCAGTCTAAGGGTTTCCAGCGAGAACAGATCTAATTCCCTTAGTCTATCCTCATAACTTTTATGTCGGATAGAGGGAATCAGTTTGGTTGCCCTAGCTTGTACGCGTTCCAACCTTGCGATGTCCTTTCGAAACGAAGGACTCCAAAATTGTACGGCATACTCCAGGTGCGGCCGAACGAGGGAGTTGTACAGACAAAGTACTATCTCCTTTTTACGGTATCCAAACTGGCGCTTTATGTAGCCTAACATCCTTTGGGCTTTCTTCTCTGCCTCGATGCACTGTTTCGAGAACTTGAGGTCGCTAGTGATAGTTACACACAAGTCCTTCTCAGTGTCACTCGATTCAAGGGCAGTTTCCTTAAGGAAGTACTGAGATTTGGGGTTTCGGTGGCCGATAAGCATTACTTTGCATTTGTTCACGTTGAAAGGCATTTTGCCACGTGTCCGACCACTCCCCAATCCTTTGAAGGTCCTCTTGGAGGCTGGCAGTGTTCCCCTCCTTTGCCACATTGATACCAAGCTTGGTGTCGTCGGCAAATTTGGAGATTTTGGCAACCATGTCTCCGTCCATGTCGTTGACATAGATAGGAAACAATGAAGGAACAGAAGAGAGAAACTAACGCTTCCCATTTAAATCAATTCTGGCTGACATACGAACCCGTGTCCAAACACAAAAGATGGAAGTTCAACTGTTGAAATATGAAAGGCAACCCAAGACACTCAAACGCCACCACTTCATACACCTCAGATATTCTTACTTCCCCTCATTCATTCATCCAATATAGGGGCCGAGAGCCAAAAGAAAGATTGGGCAAAGGCGGCGATTATCCGCGGGTCATGGAAGGCCTCACCTGGCCAATTTGTGTAGAGTCGTCGGAATCATCGCTTCCGGGGGAGGGTGACCCGCCAGAATTAGGGGACCCTCCACTCCTGGGGCCCGGAGGCCTCTGGTAGTAGGTACCAGGCATCATGCCACCTGCAGTGACCATCATCGGGTGTGGCGGGTTATGAGTGGGAAGGCCAAGGGCGGCGCTGGTATACACGGGCGTGTTATGAGCCAGACCTTGACCCACGTATCCGGTTGTCCTGAAGGGGAAAAAAAGGAAGAAATTTGACTTTTAATAAACAACAGCTTGTTGGCACAGACATTAAAACAGCAGCCTTAATTAATACATCCGAAGAGAATTGCATACACAAATGTGTGCAGTGGCACGGGCCATTTCACAAATGAGATCGTTTTTACACCACATTTCCTACCAGGCACTACACCTTTATCATTCACACGGACATACAGTGTAAAACGAACACCATTTTCACGCTTATCAAGCTGAAAGCAGAGCAGATAATTCTAAATGGTTACCATGACGACCCAAATGTAGCGAGGAAACGTATCTTCGTCTAGTGGGGAAACGAACGTCTCAACACGACTTCGTTTAGCAACCCTGAAACCCACACCGAAGTGGACAAAGCTCCCTTTCGAGAAAAGAATCCTGGGGCAATACTCAAAGAAATACGCAAAGTGAACAGCGCCAGCTACCACCCTCAAAGGGGAGTGATGGGTATGAATGCTATCATTCTCCTATTTCCCCCTTTCTAAAATTAACAAAAAACTTACATATTAAACCTTCTGATCAGACTTGAAACAAATAGAAAACATGTTAGGTCATCTTTCAAAATTTGAATTTTTTTTTCACAAAAGGCGTTGAGGACGCAGGGGCCCACATGCAATTTTCGCCCCTCCCATAAATCACAAAGAAGACTATTATTTTCCAAATCTCAGTTTTCTGTGAACGAAAGACAGAATCAAATGGAAGTGCGGGGAATGTATGTAGTGATAAAATGAAAAATAATAAAAGTCTAGTTCGTTACCTACAAAAAACACCCCATTTTTTACCAATCTTCTCGACAAAATGACGCACTTCTTCACACACACACACACACACATACACGCAAACATTCCTACCTTCAGCAAGTGAATGGCAATCACAAGTCAAACGATGCTATTACGGTTTGTCAAAAATCTAACTCGCGACTAAATTTACTCAAGAAGCGAAAAAATGTGAGAGGGCCTGAAAGGTTTCCCTTCCAACCAATACTAACACCACTTACCTACTGATACTACTAACACTACATCAGATCCAACTAATCCGGTCTTAAACAGCGCCGATTCTATTTGCAAGTAATTCGCACTTTCAAATGGGATAACTCCATTTAGCAGAAAAACCAGAAGAGAAAAATAAATACAAAGAAGTTGAAAAAGATCGAGAATTCAAGGACGTCTGCAACGATAAACGTGAAGGGGCAAATGTTTCGGTGGGTCCAACATGTCCAGCAACGGGGATGGACAAAGAGCACGTACTACCGTTACAAGCTTGAACGTCTTCGCGGGGGATTTTAACATCAAGGATCATCGAGGATTTACTATTAAAAAATAATGACCTTTTTATTTAAAGAGTTTAACGCCCTCTACGTTGTTTAGTAGGTTGAATCCAAAGGTTTCACAGAATTGGGGGTTCAGAAGAACCAAAAATATCAAACGGGAGGAAAAAAAAAACAACAATGGGAAAGCTAGGGACGAAAAGGATCGATACAGCAAAACAGGTTGAAATAGAGTGTGTCATGGAAGAGCCTAGAGATAAATAGTTAAGAGTGAGCGGAAATTTAAGCCTCCATTGCGGGTCCCACGCAGGAATATTGAAGAAAAACAACTAAGAAAGTACCAGAGGGCGCTGAATGGGGCATTAATTCTCTCATTGTACTTTCCCTTGAAGGTTGTGGACCGAGTATAACGGGGGCTCCCTGACTGAAAATTACACTCAAACACAATAAAAAAATAGTGCTAAGAGGCCATTCTCATCACGAGGCAACTATTCCAGAATCTGATCGGGCCACCAAACTCCCCAACCTCGTCTCGCATTTCCAAACACATTGTGTGGGGGGGTTGGCGTGTTTCAGTGCCCCACATTCTTCCGGTCATCTGAACTGAGAAAGAGTACTCACGCCTACACAAAATTCCCATGTCGCCAACAGCCTAAATCGAAAATTGAGCCCCAGACCCCCTTGGGCGCGAGCGGCGGTGAAGAGGATGTCGAACTCAAAGGTTTACAGGGCGAAATGGCGGCAACTAACGGAGTGCGTGGCAGCCGGAGGGGAAGAATACACTTTAAAGGAGTAACTAAAACAACAGTAATAAACAGCCATATAAGTAACGCCTGGCAAGAGGAAATTTAGCTCGGGCGTAGAGAGAATTACACGCCTCAACTTACTGTGCGGCCATCAGAGATCCGTGCTGCGAAATCGGGGGGATGTACAAATTCTGGGGTGGAAACTGGGGGTTGTTGCCACCATGAAGGCCACCACCTACAACGCCCATCTGAAAAAATATATATAAACTTGATCAAAATAGTAAAACCTTCGATGAAGATCATTTTTATAAGTGTCCAAAACACCATCGTAAACTCAGCTTCTACCCTATTCAGGATCTTAACAAGAGAGACCAGGAAAATTCCTCCTGCTCACGTCAGAAATGATATTAAATGTTGTCCTTCTTAAATACACAATTTTTGTCACAAATTTTTGTTTCCCTTAAACTGTTTGTATCCACGTGTAGAATTAAAGAAAGGAACAAGAAAAAACATGGATCTATAGGAAAGCGAATGCTTTATAAGGAAATGTATAAACTAAAGGCATGGAATACTTCTGCATAGCCCAATAAGTTATGGAGTTTTCGGTAAACGAGACCCGCCCCCTCGACTGCTCGAATTTAAAACGCAATACCAAAGAGGGTGTATCGGTGGTATGGTGAAGCTAGAGAAAGTGAGAATGCGTGGAAGATATAGCCTCATATGCTTCTAAAGCATTAACGCAGGGAGGGGCGAACTCTGGTGTTGGGGAGAGAAGGACACGTAATTCTCTAGATGTCAACCGCAACAACGTTACCCATAGTACTTATGACACCACCTTGGGGATTCCGTAATAATAGAGTTTAATGTGCAGCATGGTTTGAGTGGATAAACAACATCGTTAGTCGTCACATTTCCTTACCACAAACTACTCGAACGGAAGAAAATTGTGGAACACGTCAACCCTTTTGTTGAATTTGAAGCATATCCTATTTGTCAGTGATCTTGCGATTTGATGAGGCCTATTTCGCTTGAACGAGGATGTTAAACGCCATAATCATATGTACTGAGCAACAAGACAATTCAAATTGGGTAAAAGAAGAATCTTGACCTTCACTATGAACTACAGCATTGGCTTTTTGGAAGAGGGGAGGGCATAGTGGTGATACCTACTCCACATTGGGGAATTCAATGCGTCAAAATGCCCCCCACCCCAATAGCAGTCGAATCAACGCAATCATGGAAATTTGTTCCTGAGAAGCCAACCTTCCTGGGACATTTAAAGTAGCTCTTGGCTTCATCTGTTCAAATTAGCCTCTTGAAATCAACCAATAAATTTTTCACCCCACATTCGTTTCTGACAGTTAGCATCACTCATAGCAAGGAGATCATGGTCTTAAGCACTATGTTTCTGTTCGCTTTCGAAATATACTTAACGCCATCATCACCAAATATGCCTTTTTAAAAAGAGATTTCTTGAATGCTGCTTTCCTTAGCGCTTTTGGTCTTCCAGAAAGTGTTTTTCGGGTCATTTTTCCGCTATCGAAAAATCTCTTGATTGTTCGAACATCTCTTTCCATTTTTTATATATATATATATATATATATATATATATATATATATATATATATATATATATATATATATTCTAGCGTATTTTGGTTTTGTTATTCACTTCTTTCACTATCACCACCCTTTCTTTTTCAGTTGTCTTTCTACGCATCATATTGGGGGGGAATGTAAACGGAAATTATAACTAATCTAGAATAAATAAAATTATATTAGTGATAGTCTCAAAGTAATACTGTAATACTATCGTAGTAACACTAATGAATTACTCACTCCGAAGTGGTATCTCATTGAGAGCATAAAATATGAAATTATGTAATTTGATTTCGTTACAAAAGAAATTTTAAAGACCCACTCTGTATATTAAATCAGCCAAATAACCTCATGATTTCAAGAAGATAAACATTTATTCAGCGGATTCAACATTGTAACGTCCAGTACATGAAATTTGCAGGATTTAAGGTCATTTAGTCACCTCAAAATAACAGATTCTCAGAAATTGGAGGTCAAAAGCAACATTTTTTTTATTAAACATGGTGGGGCAATGCCCCCACAACAAACAATTTATGAATGGATAAATCGCTTGTCAATTGGAAATGAGGATGGCAGACCATAGGGCAAAGCCGTCAACCTCCAACGAAGGAAACATCGATGGTATGAGAACACTTGTGCTAGTGGTACCAGAACAGGGGCAATCTCTGAATTTAGCTTTTAAACATATGGAATGCCAATCCATTTGAGTTTTGTAACAAATATGATCCTGAAGAAAAACAAAGCAATGGCCACATAAATGGTTCAAATGGACCAGTCAAAGGGAAGTCAGAAAGGTCTACAGCTGTTTGGAGGATACAGGTGTGATGATGATAAGATTTCTTCGAAGGTCAGGGAACAACTGTGTTAAATTATGGTGTTTTAAAAACAAATAATATAAAATTGAAAAAACAAAACAAAAAACAACCTATGAATAAATCTTCATGCCAGAGTTCTCTTTCATCATGATAATGCTCCGATCAGTGATTAAGAGTAATGAGGTCAAAACAGGGAAACTTCCGATGGGAAATGTTGACGCATGTATCTTCAGCCAAGATTAGCTCCCCCTCCCTCTCCCCCCTCTGACTTTTCTTCTTTCCCAATTTTAAGAAAAGCATCACACGGCAAAACAGAGGTTCAATTCAAGACGGATTTCATTCAACACGAAAAAGTTAAAGACGTTGAAATGATTCGTTGGAAAAGGGTTTTTAGTCAGATGAAGCTTTTGTAGAAAAATAAACTTTATATTCATTATATTTTATTCGAATTTTCCGATCAAGTTTTGAAGGACCCTCATATAGATAGTGAAGAATACTCACATCCATACATGAGCGCTGAAGGGCCTTAATAAGTCAAGACCATTAAAACGACACGCAGGTGGGCAAGAAAGGAGGACCAATAAAAACTGTAGCAATAACTGACAAGACGAAAATAACTGGAATCACTACAAATGAAAAGCAAAACGTGAAAAGAATCACTTTGCAAAGTACAAGTGTACAGAACATCACGAGTACTAGAATGTCACTTAGTGACGAGCTACTATAATCCGATACAAATTATACACACCCTTTATGACAAAATATATAAATTTAATAATCAAGACCTAAAATGATCCATGAAATAAAAAAAATGAGTCCATAACGGAGGGGCGATCAGATACATACTTTGAAGTCGCGGGATTTAGGTGAAAGCATTGCTCTTATGGCATTAAAAAAATATATCTCCCCGAGGGGTGACTCGAGTGAGATGCAGACGTTGTCATCTACACTGGCCAGTCAGGTTCTTTCCTCCAATCACCCATAACCTCAGTTCCTGCTGCTCTCCATAAATCCAACATCTCTCTTTTGCGGTCCCCTACGATTAGCCCCCCCCCCTACACCAGCAACCCTAAAAAGTAGCACCTGATCGCTAATAATGATGAAGGGTTTGGCTCGGAGTGGAGAAGCCAACCAGCGGGTACTAACTCTAGTTCAGGAAAAAAGGGGTGGGACCCCTATACATTCAAAGACCAGAGGGGAAGGGGGGTACTGATCCGAAGAAGTGACATAAGATCATTGAGGCAGCACCCTCCTCCTCTCTCACCCACACGAACACATTGTTGGTTGTACCCACCTGATACATAGCTTGCGGATGAGTATGTTGCTGGGGGACTGCGAGGGGCGTCGTGTGAGGGGGATCGTGAGCCCCAAGACTGGTGGCCGTGAGGGCACTCATATCAGTGTAGGTCTCCCCGTTGCCCGCTCGTCCAACGCCGCTTTCGTACGAGCCATAATTGCCCTGCCATCAAGAACAAAAGGGATTAGCGGGAGAATGGCGACGCACCTGAATCACCCTTGCCATCTTGCCTCGCACAACGGACCACTGAGAGGCAAGTTGTTTTAATTCTAGTCCTCGTCGGTGGCGGCCGAAAACATAAAAATAAATATAAGAATAAGAAACGTTAACATCGATCAATAAAAGAAAACAAATGAAAATAACTAAATAGCCACACTAGGGTACTCAGAGGAGGGCCGTCCTCTTCAGGGACACAGACGTGCGATCAACAAATTTTAAAGCTAAACAATATGGAGGAGGCCTTAATTCATGATACCACAACCCTGAAAGGAGAATTATCAGCACCAGTGATATACGATAATGACCTAATCATCCCGATGAGAGCTTAGTTACATCACACGAAGCTACACAAACTAGGACATTCAAGTTAGAAAGGTTCAAGCAAGACAACGCTACGTCCCGGAGTGTGCCCGATTCGGAGACGAAAGAAAAAGACAGAGCTGTCTAGGCATTGGGGCTAGAACATTAGGAAAAGTTTGCCAGGCAAAATGAGCGGTTTCCTGGCATGTACAAAATGTGGGGAAGAATAAAATGCTGGTACAGTCGCTCGGTCATCGCGGGCTGTATGGCGCCCTCATTTTTCGCAATCTCTACATGTCCATGAAGCCAACAGAAGACAATCTCGACATCTTCCCGGCCCGCAGCAGCCACGGTGCCACGAATAGTGCGATCCAGGGGGTGCTATTAATCACAGAACGGTGTACACGAACCGGATACATGCGTTCTCTCCCGCACCGAGCGGTATATTTTAAAAAGCTCGGAGGTGAAGAGATGCAGCGCCCGGAAGGGCCCCGCCGGCTTCAAACAAGTAATATCAGTGGACGGGAGGCTAAATTCATTGGATATCCCACTCATAAAAAAATATACACTCGTTCAAATCGGGCTTTTACGGGATCCGCTTTGCGCTAAACACGCTTCAAGCGTATTAAATCAAACACGCTGAATTTTAAGGAGCAAACCACCCCCATTCGAGGGCCAAACAACCACAATTAGATACCAAATTCGTCCTTCTTACTTCAGTACACTTCACCCCAGGTGCGAAGATGAAAAACACACCCTCTCCCCTTACCAGGTTTTCATCGCACAAAATAAATCCGCCAAATCATTTAAAAGCGTACACGACAACCATCAGGCGGTGTAAATGAATATATGAAAGGTCCGTGGGAATAAGACAGGAAGCGTTAAACTACACAACACTGAGACCTTTTTGAAATGAGGAAAAAAGGAAAAGGATGCAACTAACGAAGTCATTTTTTTCTCAGTGTTTCAGGGATAAATGGGATGGACAATCAGATCCAAATGAAAGGAAATAGGAATAAAAAGGTTAATAATAATAAAAACTACACTCGCAAATCTCGCCAGTTCCCTAAGCAGTGGAGCATGTAGGGTATCTTATTTACCCCTGGGAACACCTACGAATAACACACTCAAAAGTACAGACTTGAAGCCTTTTGAAAAGGGGGGGGGAGGAAATTGGAGGACAAGGTCCAACTATACACATATTCATGGCCACACCTACATACACTCATTCATAATTTCCGCCCCAAATATTTAGGTAAAGAAACTACCCAAAATCACCTAGATACAACGACAACACATAATAAAACACTGCCCAACCTCCCCCAAAACCGTCTGACAAGGAAACGTTTCGTCAGTCAGAGACGATCGGGTCTGGTCGACCGCGGGAGCACCGAGAGGCGGCTTTTTTTTCGGGGCGCGGGGACTGGCCATGCCAAAGAGGCAAAAAGGAAAGTAAAAATAATGCCGAAACTAGTCTTCAATAGTTTTCCAGAAAAACCACGTCTCATTTACAGGCTGAGTGGAGGACCTTCATGCAATACACTCTCCACTCCTTACACGTTCAAACATCAAACCAGCACTTACAATCTACACCCATAGGCTACGGGCCGGTAGTGAATATATCGCTTCCGGGTGATGAGTGTAGTAGTATTGGTGTTTCGCCAACCTGCCTTTATCCAGACGGATCCGCGACCGGATAATGAAAGACAAAGATTAGTATGACAATCGCTGGTGAGCACGAGGGCACCAAGGGCGGTCCCTTTTGGAATAGGTGCCAGGAAGTGTTATGTTTTTGATACCAAACAGTGTTCAGAGGGACATGTTTCACGTCAGAGGCATGTGGATATAGATACCCATCGACGAGATTCCTTGGAACAGAGGTGTGTGTGTAAGAGAGAGAGAGAGAGAGAGAGAGAGAGAGAGAGAGAGAGAGAGAGAGAGAGAGAGAGAGAGAGAGAGAGAGAGAGAGAGAGAGAGAGAGAGAGAGAGAGAGTATGTGTTGCGCTGCGAAGACGGGAGGGAAAAGAAAGCAGTGTAATTGGCCATGTGCGAGATTAGAAGTGTAAGATCTACCCACCCCAATACAGGGCTGTGCACAGCGCGTCCACCAATAATTAGCCAGATTTCTCCATGCGCTGACGTTTGTGTCCGCTTCTGCCGTAATCGAGCCCGGTACGGCGACGTTGGCAGACCAACGCCGTATCCACTCGGCTAGCAAGAGCACTGGTCATGAGTGTCAGAGGTAGTGGTGAACCAGAGTCCGGTCCCACGTTAAATTATAGGTCCCTACTGATGCATTAAAAACAAACCAACCCTACCCATCCATTACACAAACACAAATTTACCTCCTGTAAAAAGCTAAAAGCCATGTGGACACGAAATTCCACCACTCCTTAAAGCCTAATCCATTGCAGTTGACTCGTAAAATAAACATATGTCCTATTGTTTCCCGGAGGTCTCTTACTCGCAGACAGCCCTCTTCCCCATCGGCCTCCAACGCCAACAGGGAAAGGAGGACCCCCCCCCTCTATCCCACGACTCTCCCTTAAAATTTTGAATTTTCTTCCCCTCAAAATACTATTTATCAGTCTGAGTTTGTTCTCTTGAAACACCCTCCCTGTAAAGGACTGTTCGAGGGGGGATTGATTGATTAGTGGGGGTATCGAGCAGGAGGTGGAAGGGCAGTACTAAGCAATGAGGGGCGAAAAGCCATTAAAGGAGATTTAATAAGGTTTAAACTCGGGACAAGATGAAACTTATATTAACACGTTATTGATTTCGCACTTTACTGGAGATGGCTTGAGAGAGCGGGCGAGGGATACTGACTACTATCGCTCGGACATCGCACTTAAAGCAAAATCCACGGACTGACCTGAATACCTAAACACCAAGGACTGAACAGGACGCACGCCAGCACGAAAACAAGTACGCTAGGATCGAAGTGTGATTTAATTAAGTCAAATTTAAACAGTCGGAGAAATAAACAATTAGAGCCACTGAGTTATAAAACAATTGGATAGAATAGTGTGGAAAACGGTATTATAATGGTGTATTGTTTGTCCTGTAGTGGCACTGAAAACACAATTTTACATTATCTAATCATGTTGTAGATAGCTATCATTCAATTGTTAGTACAAAGAAAGAATAAACTATTCGACAAGTCCAGCTTTAGCAGAAAATCGCTGGTGCTCGTTTAAGAACGTTTGTAAACAATCAAATACGTCGTTCGACGTTTCTAGAGCAATGCTCATCGCGATAACAAAACGTAGGACAGAGGATAGATAATAGCTGTCAAAGAACGATAGTGAATGACAGGAACGGTGGCATTCTAACAAGGATTATATCCAAACAATACACAACTACTAATGCAATTAATCAAGTGTCAACAGAACTAGATCACTAATTAGAAAAGACGCACCTTTGACAATAGAAACCAAGGTTAAAATCGGGAACAGATGGTGACAGGACAGTCCCATATTTGGTGAGATGAATTATCCTTTACATAATTCCCAACAATAGGTTAGGTTCATAATGAGGAACATGCAGTAATTTCTGGTTCCAACTGTGAAGCAGAGGTAGGTAAATGTGTGAACATCTGAAAGTATTCAGAAGGCCCAATCATTAACCTAACTGGTTAACTCGATACCATCAAGTACTTGACCATTGAAGCTCATCCGCTTCCTCTTATGGTGCTCGTGTTGTTATCCAATAATGGTTAAACGATGGGATGTCACTGCCAACTGGTCAACACTAGCGTCCAGGGAGAAAAAAAAGAGACCTGAACAACACAACCATCTCGTAGGGCGAGTTATAAATAAAACCAAATCAAAGTAAGAAATCTTTCCCAGGATACTGTAAAAGAAAGGTTTTGGGGATTCAAACGTGAATGTGGAGAAAGCAATCCTCATTCTTTCCTCTTCGTTGGTAGCTTTCATCTCATTCACCTCGCGCTAATTCCTCTATCCAATAATTAAACCTGGCCGCACTAGAATTACTAGAATCGTGGTTCGCAAAAGCACAGAGTCCAAGGGAAAGGCGAGCGAGCCATCGGCGCGCAGGGAAAATTCGTCTGCTTCGGATAATGATTCACAGGGGGAGAAAAGGGCAGAGAGGAAAAGGGGGAAGATGATACCTTTATACGAGTTTCATAGAAAATAAATTGACCTTTTCAAGTAACCACCAAGGGCTCCCCCCCATAATTGAGCATACACGACCCTTTCCCCCACATACACAACGGCGCGATCGCCGTGCAGTGTGCGCCAAGGCAACTCTCAACCAACCCACATATAACAAATCCTTTTTCGCCCCCCCCCCTCCGAATTCCCCAAACGGGGGAAACATCTAAGCCTAACCGATTCAAAATCCGGGAGGGCGGGGGGGGAGGCGGGATCCAAACGTCCCCTTTCAACAAAATTCACTTTGTTCTACCCCCCAACCACACTAGTCTCATCGCATATCGTTTAAATTCTTTCGCCTCATTCATTATCCCTTTCTTTCACACATACTCTTGCCCCCCCCCCCCTCTCTTCTTATCAAGTATACAAACAGGCAAAACTAAATAAGAGGCGACCTTTGGTTTCAACGAGTGAACCAAATCGTCACTACCTCATAGCGTTTCTTTTTCCTGCGTGGTTGGTATTTAACGAAGCTTATGTTAAAGATCCAAAGACAGTCTCACATTTCCCACATGAATACCATGTACACACCATCAGTACGAGCTGTGTACAACTTTCTTCCCATGAACGAGCCACATCTGTAAATTATCTTCCTTGGGAACTACCCAGTTTGATCCCTACGTATATCACATACAACCAGACACCCCCATACAAACGTACACGATCCGTCAAAGCATACACACACAAATGAACACTTGCCCCCCTCCTCCCAACACACAACCTACACGTACGCGTGACACAACTCACTCCACCACTTTCGCAGCCCTCGAAACTTCACTCACTTCCATCCAAACCTCCCCGCCCACCAACCCCACCAACCCCCCGAAAAAAAAACCCTTCTCGGAGAACGAAGGTAATACTAACTTTTTTAATTTGACAAAGTTTTAACAAACATGTTACAAGGCGTTCTGCGATCCTCCTTTCTGATCCCCCCCAGCCCCTTTGCCCCCCAATACTCCATTTTATTCTTTATTGGCTCCTCTCCGTCTTTTCATAAAGGCAAAAAACAAAAAAAAGGGGACGTGACTCTCAAGTCAAGCAAGCCACTGCAAGGTGGAAGATCGAGGCTCTTGACTCACACCCAAACACAGTTCACTAAAATAGTACACTCACACGCCACATAGAACACATACATAGTTTTAGAAGATCCCCCCCACCCCCACCCTACGTCTCAAAGTTTGCGTACTCTTTTAAATCCAATTACTTCCGCGACATCCACGCACATACCAACTATATATCCCCATACATACACACGCTTACACAAAGAGAAATTCCCCTGCACTACATCCGAACGACCGGATGTAAGCGTGTAGAAGCAAGTACAATGCAATCCCTCGGCAGGAGCACTTCACCCCTGGTGAACAAAAGACAAGGCGAGGTAAATAACCAAAAGAGGAAGTGAATATGTATGAAAGTTACATAGTTCAAGTAGGGTACCCATGATCCGAGAACGAAGGGGCCCGCTATTTTATTACTCTCTATCTGGCGACTGCTTCCAAGGGCATAAGTCACCGGAATTATCTTTAATGCTAGAGTAAATCAAAAACAAACGAGAAGAAATCACGCTCGGAAGGCGCGCCTCTCTCTGTGGAACCCTCGCTAGCTTAGTGTGTAGAGATGGGTTTCCATGCTAGATACCCACCTTCAATCGCAGCGAGGGATGCCCCCCCCCCAAAAAAAAAAACATAAACCTTAAAGCGCTTTATGGGGAACTAGTTGCTAATTGGTGTTACGTTAACTCTGACGCGAAGACAAAAGACCATCCAAACAGCAAATCTCAACACCGTTCCATCTTCCTTTCTTTAACACACACACACACCCCATTCTTCTGTCTTGAAACCTGTAGGATGCGCTTACATATCCACACTCCTCCCTCTAGGGGACACGGCTGGCCTTCCCATGGTCATGAAGGTCATTCTGCTAGATGAGGTCGTGCTATAAGGTCCTGTGCTGGTACGACTCCAAAGACTCACCACGATATAGGGTCCCTGTGAAGTCTTTGTTTTTAAAGTGTTTTGTTTATGTGCGAATATGTTGAGCAAGTAAATTATATCTTGCGACTGTGAGTAGTGCTTAGTGAGATGTAACTAATGCAAGACCATAAACATTTCCTTTGAGATGCCCCCGAAAGGGACAAAACGGGAAACTCTTAATCCACCTTTGGTCACGCACACAACGACAACTTTCGTCGAAAGTATTCACACAAACACCATCTTGCATCGTGATGTCACTAAACCCGGTCAATCAATTCATCGGGGATTATACGAGGGGCGGCCAATAAGTTTTGCAATTCGGATATAAGGAAAAGTGTTTTATTATTTTTCAATATAACTACCCTCGACTTCAATACACTTGCGCCACTTGTCCCTGGGGCTTCGAATTCCCGACTGCTGTTCAATCCACTCCTGGACGGCGAGCTGGACATCTTCATCGTCCCCAAACCGGCGTCCACGCAGTGCAGCCTTGAGCTGGCGGAATAAAAAGTAGTCGCTAGGGACCAGATCTGGACTGTAAGGGGGATGGTTGAACTCCTCGAATCCGTACTCGCGTAGGGCAGCATGTGCAACTCTGGCCTTGTGGACAGGGGCATTGTGGTGGAGGAGCAGCACACCTCGTGTCAACTTGCCGCGCCGCTTCTGACGGATGCACTTCTTCAACCCAGCCAGTTCCACGGCGTAATATTGGCCTGTGATGGTCCTTCCACGAGGCGCATAGTCCACCATCAACACTCCCTCAGAATCCCATAAGATGGTGGCCATAATCTTCCCGGCTGAGGGTTTGATCCAGAACTTGATGGGGGTTGGAGAGCCCCTGTGCTTCCAGGCCATGCTTTCGAGCTTGGTCTCGGGATCCCAGTGATGAACCCACTTTTCATCACCTGTCACTATCCGTGACTCGAATCCCGCCGGGTCTCGGTTGTACAGGAGCAGCAGCTCCTCCGAACTTTGACGACGCTGAAGTCGATCATGGGGCGTGAGGTTTCTAGGGACCCAACGGGCAGAGACCTTGGTCATGGCCAAATTGTCGTGGATGATGTTCATAACATTTCCATGTGATATTCCAAGTTGTCGCTCGATTTCTTCGACTTTCACCCGTCGATTTTCGAGGATCATCCTCTCCAACGGGCCACATTGTCCTCGTTGATCACGTCTGGCGGGCATCCTGGACGGGGGTCAACTTCAAGGGACTCACGACCATGGCGGAACTCCCTATTCCAGCGAGCAATGGTTGCATAGGAAGGGGCGGTGTCGGTGTGCACTACAACCATGCGTTCATGGATCTCTTTTGTATTCTTGCCTTCCTTGGTCAGAAATTTGATCACTGCGCGGTGCTCAACCTTCTCCATTGTTGAAAAATTTGTGACTGACGATCTGCGATCAGCTACTGCTTTTTAAATAGACGAGGCAGGAGCGTGCGGCTGCAGGTCCTGACTGGTCATAACTTGTCCTAACACCACCACAAACAGCCATCCCCCTTCCTCTGATTTGCCCTACCGATTCGCAAAACTTATTGACCGTCCTCGTAACTATGCCTCCTCGTTTTTAGCTTACAAAAACTAAAGAGCTTCAGCTCTTTTAGATCGGAATTCAAGCTCCCTAAACTGATGAAATGGTCAGGTCGATACTGTCATTAATTTATAGTGTTCACATTTTATTAGTTATTAAAGTGTTGTTAAAAAGATTCAATTTATCTCCACCTCTATGGAAAAGGGAAAAGTTCGATTAATTTATAGCAGATAAGCTATAAAAAACATGGGCCAAAAGAAGAAAGTGGAAAGGGAGCTAATGTCAACAAATATATAAATAAACCAAGCAATGGCTTCGCTACTAAGATTAAACTACATTTTCCCCTTTCAAAATATCACGTTGCTAAAGTATATAGTTATAGAAGAAGAATACAAGAAGATATATAAAAATAAATTTTCTGAACTTCACCATTTGAAATTCTTTGGGTTTTAAAAAATTCCCTAAATTTCGATACTTATATTTATTTCTGAACTTCACCATTTTGTTTTTTGATATTATAAAAGAATTATTCGAAATAACTTTTATAAAAAACATCAGTCATAACCAAACTAAGATGAAATTAGTATTCAAATCTAAAAATAAATCCCCTTCTTAAATTATAGTTAGTGATAAAGTGATAATGATAAGGGTAATAGTAAGAATTCCTTAATCCGCTAGAAAAGTCTTCTGCAGTTCCTCGACCTTTTCACATTAAAATTAGTTATTAAATGGTTGTTACAAAAGACTTGGGCAAACCATCCAATTCACTAAGAAGAGAAATTTCAAGAAGGTTTTTGTACGGATTGAAGTTTAAGGAATTCTTACTACTACTGCCTTACTTAACCGCAGTGACATGGACGTTATAGTTCATTATATATATATATATATATATATATATATATATATATATATATATATATATATATATATAAATAGATGAGTGAAGAACCGCAGGAACAACTTACAATTTCGCGTTTTATATTAAAATACGCGAGTATTTTTACGAAAATCTAGATTTCGGAATTTTGTTCTCTAGTTTTGGACGGCACAGTAGATTAATATCATAAACTCCAAAAGAAAAGGACCACTAAAGGCCTATCAAAGTAATCCCAAGATAAATCCATTAACCACCACCATGATATAACCATCAGCCATTGGAAGGTAATGCGCCTGGAAGACCAAAATCGCCAGGGGGTCATAAAAACTGGGTCTATTAATTTTGGAAATCTAAAACAATATTAGGTTGTAGCCCCCAAATCAACAGCTTTATGGGTCATGTAGCCACCAGTTTATATAATTTGTCGAATTATAAGCGCAAAAGCAACGAGGCTGTATCACGCAGCAAATAGTCTATCCCTAGTGGACGATGCGCCATCATTATGAAGATCAGATCTCTCCGACAGAATGAAATTCTATTAAAATCAGAATGACATCGCTGCTTAGCTCGAAAGCTCCATGGCGCCGGTGCCTCATTGGAGATGGGGATGTACGGGTAGTATTGTTGTTAACATCAATCAACGGTCGTGGAACTCTTCATTACAAGTTTTATGCTCGCTCGGGTAGACCACGATACCTTGACATCAGAAATCCAAAGCCATATACACTAGGCGAGCAAAAACTCTGAAATTGGGCAGGGAACCAACCCTCTCTCGAGGGCGAGCGGAAAACGAGTGCATCTGTACCAACCTGATCAGTCATGTAGGAGTGATGGGAAGAGTCAGGGACAGACAAAGCCAGGTCGAAGTTCTCAGAACCCTGAAAAACAAAGAAAAGAACAAAATTAGCAATTACGGTGACATAATATTGGATGCATCGAGACTAACCACCAAACCCGAGATCAGTAAGAGGCAGGAAAGCACTGTCGTCACCGCACAAGTTTGGCCCGATTGAGGCCAACAGTGGGCCAGTACTAGGAGTGAGGCAGCGAATTATAATAATATTTACATACAAATCAGAACCGAAAACAAGGATGGCATCGTTAGTGAATGAAAAAGTGTTGACGGTAGGGAAAATGAAAGTGTGCGAAACGCCCACAACACGCGTAGGCTAAAATGCAGATTACTAGAGACACTCGGGTCCGAAAGGGTGCATAACACTCTAGTACCAGCACGTTAACAACCAAGAGCCCTTTGCGGCGATTGCCCCACTTCCTAGGTGGAAAACAAGACAAAATCGGGCTGTACAGTCTAGGGTGGGGCTATCTGTCAAATTAAACCTCCTAGAAGGATTTTTTTAATATAATTTTTAAAGGTTCATCAACTACATTGAAAATTTAAAATAATACGATTTTCAACTCAAATTTGACTTACGTGGATTATATCTAAAAATTAAATTCGAATTTTGAATTGATACCTCCAAACAAATAATTATTGGATTTTAAAGAATAAGTAAACGAAATTTGAAAGCAATCAATGGATATTTAGAGGTTCATCAATGACATATTATAGTGGCGTACGTGACAATTATCTCTCAGTAACGCGGAGGATCTCGTTGAGAGTGGATGTGTGTGTGTGTGCGTGCGTGTATGGCTCTGACTACTGTATTGTTTTGATCACATTCTTCTATTTGTATGTAAGAACAGTTATTAACAGTGTACAATAAATATTTATACACGTTTTATTATATTTCAGAGCTAAATAATATGTAAGAAAAAAATAAAACAATATATAATTATGGCATTTAAACCTAGAAAGCATCCTGAAATTGAAAGCCCTTTGTTTGTCTCACCTTGCGCCATTAGTGAACGAGTGTTGCCAAATTATAAAGATGTTATAAAATATGTTTTGTTTGAGCGAGAAAAGGAAAAGGACCGCAATAGAGAAGACCCTCCAATTAAACAAATTATCACATTAGTAGCGGAGAAGTTAATTTCTATTTGGAAAACGGCATCAAGCCCTTGTGTGTCAATAGAGGCAGTTAGAAAATGAATTTTAAATTATTATTCAAAATATCAGGCTTTAATGATAAATATTAGCAGTAAAAATGTGACATCATTCAAACAGAAATGCGATGATTTTACAAAGAATGCAGAACAATTGTTTGATATTTCGTGTTGTAAATGCGATAGCTTTGAAAACTCTTCTTGTAGTAAAGAAAAGAAGGTGCCGACATTGGAGCAAACGTTTCTGGAAGAGCAACGAACAACTAAGAAAATGGCAAAAGGTAATATCGATCAAATTCAATCAAAGAAGAATATGCAGTTAGAAAGAATCGTGAGTATTGTGTCTTAAATCAACCATTTACTTTGACAGATAATATTGAAGTGATTCTTTCTTCATCCAGCACAGAAACAGAGTCTGCTGACGAAGGTAGCGACTATGAGCTTCCTTCATCCGTAAAACGCAAAGAAGTAAACAAAAAAATTGCATCCAAGACTCCATCTAAACGAATAAAATTGTCAGAATTTGCGTTGGCATGTGACCGCAAAGAAACTTCAGTAGTAGTTGACAGGTCAAAAGTTAGAGAGCGTGTCCAAGAACGTACTACACTAGAGCAAGAAATTAGATCGGATAAGCCATTAATATTCTATTTATTTTGATGGTAGAAAAGATAGCACATTTGTTGTTGAGACAATGGAGGGAATTCATCACAAGAAGATAATGGAAGAGCACATCTCTATGATAGAATAACCTGGTTCAGAATACGCTGGGCACCTGACAATGAAGACGGTTGTGCAAAAGCTATATGCGACGCAATATTTTCGCATCTAGTAGCAAGTAACATCCAACTGATGAAGTCGTTGCGGTGGGATGCGATGGAACGGCAGTGAATACAGGAACAAAATGTGTGATCAGAATGTTAGAAGAAAAACTTAATAAACCACTGCATTTGTTTATTTGCCAGCTCCATGCAAATGAGCACCCATTGTGCCATCTCATCAACAATTTGGAATGGTAAACAACGGAGCCTCGTGGATTAATCGGACCTATAGGGAAATAACTGGATAAATTGTGAGACTCTAGGTGTTGTTGAATTCGAGCCAATTCAGACTAACTTGCCGTCTGCTTAACAGAGGAAATCTGAGCACCGATCAAAAGTATCTGTTTGATATCCTTCTATCTATCTCGCTAGGTAAATGTTCTGCTGAAATGGCTCGTAAGAGTCCTGGAAAAATGTCTCATGCACGATGGCTTACAACGGCTAATCGGATACTTCGATTATATGTTTCGACTTCCGACCTTTCTGACACGCTGAAATCCATTGTCTTGTTCGTCGTGAATGTGAATGCACCATGCTGGTTTGAAATAAAAGCTAACTCTTCTTCGCAAGATGGAGCACTCAACTTCTTCAAGACAGTGCAATCACTGCAAGGGATTTACAAACAGATTAAAGATATAGTTGCCCCAGTGATTCAAAGGAATGCTTATTTTGCACATGCGGAAAAGATTGTTCTCTGTGTGCTGCAAAATGAAAGAAATCATCCGAGAACTCGCATGGAGAGGAATTATGAAAGCACGAAAAGATTATAAAGGGAAATCAATATGCAATTTCAAGATCCCAGACATAAACTTTGAAACTGACGACTACATCCACCTAATTAATTGGCAGCAGACCGTTGTGACCGAACCTCCGCTGACGAGGACGATCTCTGATGATCAACTGAAGAGTTTATCGGTCAACAACCTAAATTGGAAGTTTCCTTGTCACACAAAAGTGGTTGAGAGATGCATCAAACTGGTCACAGAGGCGTCATTAGCAGTTTGTGGAGAAGACAAACGGGATGGCTATATAAGGAGTAGAATTGAGTCCAGGAGAAAAATACCCTCATTTAATACTAAGAAGGACTTCGAAATGAAAGGCAATAACACTACAAAAAATCTAACTGCATTGAATAAATGTATATTGAATAATAGTGAAAATTTAAATATTCGAGTGTTAATTGTTCAATTTCTTCTATTTCAGAGTGATGATGATAAAAATCTACAGGTTGCATGGAAACAAACTGGAGAAAAGGAAGGAAAATTTATCGAGTAGTTAATAGATTATTTTTATTCAATAAAATGGAAGTAGAAGTATTGATTGTAAAGTTTTATGGAAATAATATACCCCGTATAGGACATAAATGTTGATGTAACAACTTGAAGTTTGATAACAAATAGATAGAATTTTCAGACATTCTTGTTTTTGTTTTTTTTTCAAAATTTCAATTGCGTTGAGGAACCTAAAAATATTAATTTAGAAGTCTGAAATTTCAACACAAAAGTTTTTGATCTTGGGTCCATAAAAGAATAAGAGTAGGAAAATGAATTTCAAAACTTTTTGCAAAACCCCCTTTTTTCGATCCACCCACACATCCATGGCTTCTGGTTCGAATCGCAATCAAACGGGGCACAATGTCTGGCGGGTTTTATCACGCCCACATATCGGATAACTAAAAAAGGAAATGAATATTGCAGACACTTTTTGATTATTTGATACTTGTTTCCATCAGTTTAAGAGATCATTTACAAACAAAAGCTTATTTATGCCTCTTCAATAAAACTCCTTAGGCTTGGAAGCAAAAAATCTTAAAGCCTCTCTTCGAGTCCTTATCAAAGAAACTTCCATTGCAAATCTTGTCTAAAGACAAGAAAGGTGACGTATAGAATACACAAATGCGAAGAGTCCCCAAATCCTACGCTAATAAACGGCAAATGACTTGTTCTTGCCAGATAATGCATGACCACACATCACAAGGGGGTGGGGGTGCGAGATACACAGAATAGTCTGGATCGGGAAACTTTGCCTCACCTGACCTGTCATATTCGCCTGACATGTCTCCTTCAGATTACCACTTGTTCTTTAGACTTTTTGATAAGGACACTCGAAACGAAGGCAAAAGGTTGAGTTCTCTTTTTTTTGGCTTTAAAGCCTAAGGAATTTGATTCGAAAGGGGTAAAAAAAAAACTTTGATTCTATTGGAAAACATGATGGAAACTATTATGTAAAACAAATTCCATCCTTTAAACGATATTCATTAACCAAAGTTAAAAAAAAAACGCATGAAATTTCTTGTACACCTAATATTTAAAAAAAACATGACCCTTAAACTGGTGAACTCAGACACAAAACCTTTTCAATAAACCTATCATCTTTCTTGTAATACTGAGAATGCAATTTCGCTGTACCTACCACCCAAACAAGTCCCTTCCTCTTCCGGCAAGTAGAGGCTATATTACTCCTCCTGGGTAAGGCTAAAGGATAGCGACCACAATGGGCTTCCTACAAAAAAAAAAGAAAGCTAAAAGATAAACAAAATAACGAGTTGCCAGATCGTGTTTCTTTCTGAACATATTATGAATGGATTGCATTCAATTTCGCGCCTTTTTATTCCATGCTAGGCTTGGAGTGAAATTGCACTACAATGATGTTTCTTTCCAAATTCCAATTTCGAAAGATGGCTTAAGAAAAAAGAAAATCTCCACCAACAATCTTATCAAGATCGAAAAGTGGTTATTGGCATATTCAAGCTTCGCCATTCCCTGTGTGTTTAACCCCCACTCTCCCAATCCGAAAGAAGGGATAGGGGGGGTGGGAGGTCACAAAGACTCCATATGCAGATATGCGAAAAGAAATAGCCAAATTTTGCTTTAAAGAGCAAGTTTTTCTTGCGGAAGGAATCACAAAAAAAGGCCACTGAATTTAAGAAGTGGGACCTTTTCTAAATTCTTAGATTTGCCACTGTAGTAATACAATTTAAGGCTATGTTTACACAGTATTTCGAAATTCTAAATGTACAAATATGCTGTAAAGATGATTTGGGCGTTTTCCGCCTTTTCGTGGATATTCATTAATTTTCATTATAATTTAATAAACGGAGTTTTGAAGAATAGCAGACCCATTTGAACATTAGGGGATCGTACTTTCACACATTTGAAGTATCAAAATAGCAAATATAAAAGTAAAATCATAAATTAAATTGTTAGTTACTGTTCGGCAAAATTGCTTCGCCTAATGAACAAAACAATTAATCTAAATTACGAGTGGAAAAAGAATTCTGCCTCAATCTATTTTCCCGCATTGTGTTTATTCCAGTAAAATTCTACATGCTGGATGTCAATTCCAGGAAGAATCTACATGCTGGATGTCAATTCCAGGAAGAATCTACATGCTGGATCTCAATTCCAGTAAAATTATACATGCTAGATGCTTATTCCAGTAAGATTCTACATGTTGGATGTTAATTCCAGTAAGATTCTACATGCTGAGTGCGGGAGCCTGATTCTTTATCTATGAAATTTAACGAATGGTTCAGGTTTACAAACATATCCTCTGTTGAGGATTTTTAGCTAAGCTTTCAAATGGCAGGAGTGAATAGCTCGTTCCTTGTTTAAACAACTCTTGAATTATTGCTAAAAGATGTAGCATCAATTGTTCAAATGAACAAATTTGAAAATAACCCGATTAAAATGGGTCGGCTTAACCTAATTTTCCTGTAAATCAGGTTAGAACCAACAATTTTAATAGAGTTATTTTGAAATTGGCTCATTTAAACATTGTGGGAGGGGGGGGGGGAAGTTTTGCCCTTTTGAAGAATAACGGTGCGCGTGTCAATTGGCGCCACTATTATTCTAAAGCTATTAGCCGAGTGGAGAGACTACCTTCAATTTTAGCAATGTTAAGCAACATCGGGTGTGGTTAGACGACGGATGGTGTCGCGGTTCGGGCCGCCTCTGCCAAACGTTCTAGATACCTGTGGTTCGGATCCCTCGTTAATCAGCAGCTCTTCCCTGACCAATAAAGGGATCTTAATAGAGTGCAGATTCGTGGTAAAACTCTAACCGTTAAATCAAATTCGTGGTCAAGACCACCTGGACCTAATACCATTTGAAGGCCTAAGTTTAATCAATTATGTAACTTCTCACGAGTGTATTCTGTGCAGATGGCAGAAATAAACGATGGTACTTTGTTGAAATTATAAGTGAAGAGGATAGACCATCTATGGCATCTTCTCCCTAAAACTTCCAGTGTGTATGAAGTGGTGGAGTTGATAGAATTGAAAATGAGTAAGAATGGAATGGAGAGTAACGACGGTTAGGGTCTTCTCTTTCACTGTCTGAGTTTGACTAAGAAATTTAACCTCCACACTTCACTCTTCCCTTTTCTTCCATCTGCACCACGACCCTTCCAAACAGTGAGCCCGGCGGTATTACACGCAATTCACTTTCATACTTAATAATAAACAAGTTTCATGGTTGGGAAAATAAAAATTGGTGCAGACCAGCACACCCAAACGCACATATCTTGCTATAACCTCAATTCCTTCCGCGGTCGTCCTCCACACACCAAAGTTTATACTTCCATTGATGAATAAAAGAAACAACACAACATTTTAAACATTAAAATGAAAGACCCTCTCCAAATAAAATACAAATTAAACAGTGAAAGAGTAGGAAAAAAAAAATAATTCAGGGAGGCGCGCGGTCCTCCAACTGCTTCAGTTTATCTTTGAGTTGGTTTTATAATTTGTTTGATTTTCTTATTTGTTCGTCATTTTTAGGGGAAGGGGGGTCTAAAAACAAACGATATTAATCAAGAGTTTAAAATTAAAACTTTTAAATCAAAACATATTTGGGATTTCTATGAAACTCTCGAGTGTGGTAATTAATCAGTCTTGTGCGGTTCTGTGTTTTTCTGAACTGGTTATAATACAATTCTCCGCTCTTTCCCCCACTCCCTGATGGGGGACTTACAGTTTTAAGGTGGGGTCCGAACCACAGGGCAGGACAGCGGCAGCTAAGACAAAACCAACATGATTTAACATCACTCACTGGCGATCCATGTTTCTTCCTACTTCTTGCCTAAGCAGTAGTAGCTCAAAGTAATATATATATATATATACGAGGGGCGGTCAATAAGTTTTGCAATTCGGATATAAGGAAACGAGATATGAGGAAAAGTGTTTTATTATTTTTCAATATAACTACCCTCGATTTCTATGCACTTGCACCACTTGTCCCTGAGGCTTTGAATTCCCGACAACCAGAAATATCCTGACTCCTGTTCAATCCACTCCTGGACGGCGAGCTGACATCTCCATCGTCCCCAAACCGACGTCCACGCAGTTCAGTCTCGAGCTGGCGGAATAAAAAGTAGTCGCTGGGGGCCAGATTTGGACTGTAGGGGGGATGGTTGAGCTCCTCGAATCCGCAGTCGCGCAGGGAAGCTTGTGCAACTCTGGCCTTGTGGACTTTGACGACGATGAAGTCGATCATGGGGCGTGAGGTTTCTAGGGACCCAAAGGGCAGAGACCTTGGTCATGGCCAAATTGTCGTGGATGATGTTCATAACACTTCCATGTGATATTCCAAGTTGTCGCTCGATTTCTCCGACCTTCACCCGTCGATTTTTGAGGATCATCCTCTCCACACGGGCCACGTCTGACGGGCGTCATCTTCAAGGGATTCACGACCATGGCGAAACTCCTTATTCCAGCGAGCAATGGTTGCATAGGAAGGGGCGGTGTTGGTGTACACTGCAACCATGCGTTCATGGATCTCTTTTGCATTCTTGCCTTTATTAGTCAAAATTTGTGACTGACGATCTGCGATCAGCTACTGCTTCTTAAATAGACGAGGCAGGAGCGTGCGGCTGCAGGTCCAGACGTCATAACTTGTCCTAACACCCCCACAAACAGCCATCCCCCTTCCTCTGTTTTGCCCTACCGATTCGCAAAACTTATTGACCACCCTGCCCCTCGTATATATAAAACAAAACGAACAAGGAAAATAAAGTGAAGATTCCAAGTACTTTCAAACTTTATTTCAAGTTTATTATCAAGGAATAAAGTTGAAATAAAGTTCGAAAGTACTTGGAAACTTCATTTCATTTTCCTTGTGGGCTTTATTGCATTTACTGCTTACCCACGCAACAATTTCTGAGTTTTCCATATATATATAGGCTCTTTCAATAAGGTCGCTCGATTTTTAAATGTAAATAAAACAAGTTTTGTGTGATATATGCACTCAATTTACTTTAAATTTGAAAGTACATTTTATGGCATTAAGTGTGGAATATGACGTCGTTCAAATGGCCGCCGCGGCTTCGCTTGATGGAACGATTCGGGAGACCCAATTTTCGATGACTTTGTCGCATAAATCTGGCTGAATTTGCTGAATGGTGTTTCTTATGTTGACTTTGAGGAAATCAACTGTTTTCAGATTATTCGCATAGACCTGTGATTTAAGGTAGCCCCAAAGAAAGTAGTCTAATGGCGTTAAATCCATTGATCTCGGTGGCGAGTTGACGTCGCCGCCGCACGATATGACCCTGCCCTGAAATCGCTGGTGCAAAATGTCTAAAGTGGCGTGCGCAGTGTGGCAAGTAGCGCCGTCCTGTGGAACCACATGTCGTCAGTATCCGTTCAGGCATATAATCCAGTTGAGGCCATAAGGAGTTGCCGTTTACGGTTATAGCAATCCCATCTTCGTTCTCAAAAAAATACGGACCGATGATTTCGTTAGGCGAAAATCCGCACCAAACAGTGACTTTGTTGGGATGCAATTGGTGCTGGTGTATCTCATGTGGATTGTTTTCGTTCCAAATCCAAAAATGGTCCTCGTCGCTGAAGATGATTTTTGAGGGAAATTTGGGGCAACTTCCAACTGCTCTAGAGCTCAATCAGCGAACACACGGCGTTGTATATGGTCGTTTACCTTAAGTTCCTGGGTAAGTTGGATTTTGGACGGGTACAGACCCAAGTCCCTACGCATAATTCGCCAAACTGAAGTCGCAGAAAGGCGAAGTTCTTGTGAACGACGAGAAATTGACTGCCTCGGATTTTCCCTTACACTCTCATTTACGGCAGCGATGTTTTCAGCAGACCTTGCGTTTCAGCGACGTACGGGTGTTGGCTGATTGTTGATCGACCCTTTTGTCTCGAATTTGGCCACCAAGCGTCGAACAGTGGACTCGGCAGGACGATTGTGGCGAGGATAGAAATCACGTAATGCGCGGAACGTTTGTCGAACGGAGCACTAATTTTGATGATAACATTTGATGATTTACACACGCTGTTCAACCTTCCATCGTAACTTGCCAAGTACTACTGAACAGTTCACAGTGATGTTGCAGATGTCGCTTTGACAACATGGCCACTATCGCCTGACAAAGTTATATATATATATATATATATATATATATATATATATATATATATATATATATATATATATATATATATATATATATATATATATATATATATATATATATATATGCGGAAAGGTAACCCACGGGCCAATGAAAGAAAATATAAGGAAACGAGCACTTTAGTTTATTACATTTTTAGAGAAAAACTGAGAAGCTGAACCCAAAAAGTAGTCTGAAAAACAAAAGAACTGCGGACGTGTTATAAAACAAAAGGCTATTAGTAGGTTATTTATTGATAAATATAAAAAGTTTATTGCTGATGTCTTTTTCTTTTTCCTAAGTTTTCAAACTCAACTTAAGTCCTTCAGCAGGGTTGTGCCTTCAATTTTCCACATCCATTTAAATACATAAATTAACTATAAAATATCACCATATATATATATATATATATATATATATATATATATATATATATATATATATATATATATATATATATATATATATATATATATATGTGACGAAGGGTTTACAGTTGAAAACAGAGTATATTTTATCTTTTTTTTTAAAGCTCATTCATGGTTGCCTCTCTGGTATGCCAAACGAATTGGGTTGAAGATAAGAGACTAAATATGCGACACATCTAAATATGATAAAAAGCAAACACCACAAAAACTATTTACATCCTAATAGAACCACCGGGGTTTATCGATTCTACCAATAAACTACCTCCGTTCAAACAATAATTTGCCTTATAACAAATTCATCAAATATAAAGAAAAATCCAGTTCCCATTCTTTGTCAACAAAATTTGATTAATTCAAGACGATCAATCAATGAAAGGCCTACCTAACAAAGACTTAGCCCGACTTCTACCGACAAAGAGGCTTAAATAGGCGGCCGCCTGTGTTTACCACTCCATGCCTAACCTTTCTTTCAATGACTTGGGTATTTAGACATGGAGAAAGCTACTTAAGGTCTTAACCCGGGTTTAGGCAGGGTTTCTATTAATCAATACCATATTAAAAACTAGCGCGGTCAAATTTCGAAGGCTTAGTTCAAAAACTAATTATATTTGAGAATTTAACAAAAGGAGGGGCATTTATTTGGTATTGGTCGAGATGCATTCGGTAATGGTATTCGAGACGCTTGAGTGGAGGCGAGAGAAGAGAATAACAACCAGATCCGGCGACCACTCTTGGGCGTAATCTAATCCAAGGCAACCACTCTTTCAAATATTTTTATTATTATTTTAAGAGCCCATCTAGCGACTGCCTACTAGTCGCCGTAATTCAGGATACAGCCTAATAGACTAAAAATAACTAAAAACGTAAGAGAACAAAAAGATAAAAACAGAAACAAAAGCTAAGAAACAGGCTAAAACTCTTTGAATGAGCTTTCGTAAAGATAGTGGAAGTGAAAATGTATGAAGCTAGGTAGCCAGAAGCCTTTTGGGGTTGGGGTGCCAGGGCCCCGAGAGGACATCCGATTCTTTCTAACCAAATAAGTCAGAATAAGGACCGATCATTCGCTTCTAAACAGTTCTGAAATAAAGTTGAAACATTTAAATGGCGCCAGACACACAACCGCCCCATAACAAATATTTGTGAAAATTAATGAGTCCAGATCGCGGCAATTGTATAAGAGAGGGGGGAGGGGGGTCTTTCCCATGCACATTCCTGTTTCCTCCTCATTTAGAAAAAAAGTACCCTCCTTGCCCGCTCCACTCCAATTACCGATCTGTGTCTATCCTTCTCACCGACACATTACGGAATGGTGTAATGATTCAACTGAATTTCACTTAATGATTCGTAAAGTCATTTTGGGGGATCTGATGTGAGACCTGGATTTGCGATACAAATGTACCGCCCCAACCACAAACAAATCATCTATGGACTGGTGTGTCCGGACCGGTTGAGAAGCACTACACTACATCACACTATACCGCATCAATTAAAAAAAAACAACTTGAAAATAGGCGCTTCTGCTCTTACCGATATGTACCAATCGACTACTGTTCAAACCAATCACCCCTTTCCCCTTGGCAATCAGAATTAGACAAGGAATTCCCGGAAATATGCAAATTTATCAATTGAATACACGAGAACGTCCGCCCTACCACCTTCCTCTTATTTAACACCACACCTAACACTCAGTCACAAAAAATTCCCCCTCCCCCAGCTACTCCCCATTGAAATTCAAGACACAAGGAAGGGGGCAGGGTCTTTCTTGACACTTCTTTTCTGTAATATTCCCCCACTCCAACCTCTTTTTAACCTAAGATATCAGAAAGATTTGGAGGATAGACGCAGATACACGGCAATGCTAACGAAGCCGCTCTCAAGTAAACCTACTCAAAAGTCAAAGAACGCCGAGACTAAGGAGCCTACTTATCAAACTCTAGCAGCAGCATTTCAGTGACAAAAAAATGAGTAGTGGGTAAAAACTAGCTACATAAACCCATCGCCCCACATACTTTTCTCAAAGTAGCCGCCTCCGCCGTAGAAAGCCAAAGGAACCCGTAGCGCGAGGGCCGTGCCTACAAGTTAATGTACGAGTGGAACATATATTATGTATGAAAATGAGCAAACACAATGAGATTCTTTTTATCCTTTACATAAAACACACACACGCGCACACGACAGACATCCTGCTAAATTGGATGTTGAATGACGGAACAAGCGAGATACGGCCCAACGGCGCCGCAACAAAAGGCCTAAAATGAAATGCCAAGAATTACTGATAAGACTTTGTGATGTGACGGAAATGAAGCATTCATACGAAAGTTATTCCGTATATCTTTGCTTCAATCAAATTAATTATCGAAGCTTAATGGTAGAAACGGTGAAAGCAGCTAAAAAAAACTTGAAATTAAAAAGGGAAAACCCTCTGAGATAGGTATTCCCTATGTGATAGACCACGATACATCCCGAACGCAGAAACGTCCACATAAGTGAGATGGCATCTTTTGGCATAAACTAACTCAAAAGAATGACGTAATTTTTTTAAAAGTTGGGGGAATTCTACGGCCTTGTTTATCCGTGTTTCATTAAATAAGACGAATGAGCGGGAACGATTTATGATATTGGGGGAGACTATACTAATTCAATTAGCAATGATTTATGCCTTACGTAATATAGTTACTAGCTGTACCAAATTTAGAATGACGCAGAGACAAATAAATTTACATACTTTTTCATAAATAGGGAAGAAAGAACATATATGATGATGTAGTTTAACGCATTATCAAAGGTTGTCAGATTATTCTACCATGTATTGTAACTATATACAACACTCCCCTCCCCAAGCTATTTTTATCCGCTTGATTACCTCTTTTTCCTTTTACCACATATGAATCATGTCGTATATTTTCACTTTACCCTCAAGTACATGAACGGATGTAGCCTAATACAACTAAAATGCTAGCTCTTTTTTTTTCTAAATACCTTTGTATAAACGAAAATGTGTTGCCATAAATTCGAAGAAAATGTTTTACTGTTCTGAAATGAATATTAAATTTCCCCCTCTGCCGAAAACACGAGAGTTGCCACATCTCGCCATACGCACGAAATTACACCTGCCGATTATTAATCGACTTATGCTACTACAAAAGGGAAATTCCGTAAATACACTCACTTACACCCTTGCCACACCTTAAACTATTAGGGTCGCATCATACAGTAAACAAGAACAGTTGGGCTGAGTTACACGAATTATCCGAGCGGATCCAATTGAAATCCAACCAATGCAATTACCGACATCATTCACGCTAATGCAAGGAACATGATGATCTGAAACAGCTTCAGCAGAAACATAACTAATTTCTACCTCTTTAAATAAAATGTAATACATAAACTAATAGCAAATTACAACAAAAAAAATAGGGAGGGACACCAATATATTTACTAAAGCATAGATAGTGAAACGAGGGTGTAGAAACAAAGAATGTTTATTAAATCTTACTACCACCACCTTCAACTGCCCACCTTATTCTAGTCCTACCACTATTACTACCCATATTTAAGATCTTTGAAAGCAATTCCCCAAATGGATTAAAAAATAAACGCGTCTTCTGAACATACGAGTCTTAGTAGCAGTGTTTTGCCATAATTTGTTCCCCAGAATATCTCTAAACATTATATGCACCGCCATGGGAGTGCAAAAGTGACGCATCTACGGGCGGTGCGGGAAACGCCTTTTAAACCTTATTACGTCCCTAACTAAGGGTCAAAATAAGTGCGCGCCAAAAGTAGGCCGTGAAGTACTTCGTCACTCTAGACAGGGATAACAATAATAAAGATTTACGACAAACGATCGGACCAAAAATGACAAAAGCGGAAAAATAAAGAACCAAAATATATTAGACAAAACACGTGTGCACGCACACAAATACCCTATACACATGAATCCGGTACAACCATATCCAATCACCCAATCACACTAAATCAATAGCAAACCCTGCACTTGATATTTAGAATTCATTTTTCATTCTTTCACTAACCGTTTCCGTAGACATGTTTGTTTATGGATGTCACATGTCTATACATTCGTCGTTGTCATTCTTACATAAAACTAAGAACCGAAAACGAACGAGGGCATCTCCGTTGGGAGGTTTGCAAGGGGACGTCTGTAAAGAAAGCGGTCAATATGGAGATAATCAAAATGGGGTCGGGAGGGAACGCAATTCTTCAGATGTCAGCCGCAGCCTGGCTGCCCATGCTATAAGCCTAATTCATCCGGTAGATCGCTGATAACACCGACCCCAAGAGCGAAATCCACCCCACCACCCACCCCAATCGCTCCACCACCCCAGACAACAACAAAATCGGGGATGTGTCGCAATCAATATGAGTTCCCACCCATACGATATCGACTTCCCCATTTACAGATCTAATTACGTGGTTACGGAGCTATCCACCAGAGTGGATCTCTGGATTATCGTATGCCCATCCTCAATTAAATAATCCATCAATACACTGAGTTTTTCGGCCTTGCCGACGACCAGAGGCGGTGACTATACACTTTGAGAACGTTGATACGAGATAAAATTTATCTTATCATTAATTTTATCGGTGGGTGTCCTTTACAATATTGAAAAATGAACTAGGCCAAGAACGCAAGCGTTAAGTACAAATAAAATTGCCAAGAAACTGAAAATTTCACCGCAAACTGTGACTAAGGAAAAGTAATAAATTTTATCTACATTAGAACTTAAAAGGATAGGAAAATAGGACAGAAAATAATAAAACTACACCAACAGTGGATATATAGATAGATAGTTGTAGTGGCTCACCAACTTGCCTTTATCCAGACGAATCCCGACAGAATAATGAAATAGTCATAAAGGTTAGTATGACAATCACCGGTGACCCCAAGGGGCGGTCCTCTTTGAGGGGAGGTGGCAGGAAGTATGTGTTTTGACACCAAACAGCGTTCAGGTGAAACCTTCGTCGCCACAGGGCAGGGGGGGCCTGTTCCTCGTCAAAGTAAATATTGTTATTCAAAACAGTGAATAACAAGAGGCTGCCGGAAGTTGGGTTGCGAGGATATCTATCGTCCACGGAAGAAACCACGGATTACGAAGACAGTGCGTGATACAGTCCCCGAATGAATGGGCAAAACAACATGGAAAAAGGTAAAAAGACTATATTCTTAGGTGCAAATACCAGCTATTAAAATAAAATTAATGAAATTTACTAGTATTAAAAGGCATTTACGCAAAATAATGTTTAATATATATTATGTTTCGATGGGCACGCCAATTAGTGTCAAGTTTATTCATCTTTCTGGTATTGATTAGTACTAATTTCCAGTTTCAATTTGCTCTGGGGGGTCTTTTCCTATCAACTCTTCACCGAAGTACAGGGTGGTCCGAAAGTCTTGTCACCCCCCTGTAAATGTGCTAATTTTCTCTTCCAGATGGTCGACATAAGATCCTAGAGACCTCGATGTGTGACAAGTGTCAATGAAAGTGAATACACTAAAATCAGTACATGCGTTTGACATTATTTTATTGTTCCTCTATTATAATTTTTCGTTAGGGGTGAACAAGACTTTTCGGACCACCTTTCCTAAATCATCACATCCAGACTGTTCATCAAAGAGCTGGAGAAGAATTTATGCCATAATGCGTGCAGAATAAAACCGAAACATTTCGACAAAATCATGGTGTATGTATGGATGGGGTGAGGGCATACAAGTACACGGTACGTCCTCTACATTGTTGATGGTAGCATGAACCAAAATAAGCACATAAATGTTTTAGAAACTCGCCTTATATCCAAAATAAGAGGATGGTTTGTAAAAAGATAATGGATTTGGGGGACAGGAATCCGCCCCAGACCAATGCACCCAAGAAGTCAAGGCATGTTGCAGGCAGATTGGTGTTCGGCTGCAGATTCAACTGATTTTAATCCCATTCAAAACTTGTGAGATGAACTCATAGAGGAAATACACAAAGTACCAATAACAAACAAACAAAAGTAAACTTTAGAGCGACAAATACATTTTGATTGAATTCAGCACAAATCAAGGAATTCCGTCAATCCTACAATGATGGAATGCAACGTTTCCAGAAACCAATTTCGGCAGGTGAAAAAGGAGGGGGGGTCAAACTAAGGAAAACACCCGAGGCTTGTAAATAAAGCGACAAAAAACAAAAAAAATGGATAAAATACAAATGTCTAGAATGAATAAAGCTCTGGTAATATCAATCTAGTTTGAGACTGCCAGAGGCAATCTCAAGAAAGTACAAAACACACAACCCTATCCATCGAAGTGATGCAGTTCATAATGGAGGGGGAGGGAGGCAAAGAAAACACACCGAAAGAATGACTATAATTCCAATAGCGAAATAAGAAATCTCTTAAAAGAATATAGAGTAGTTTTGCAACAAATCCTATCAAGCCAAGTATCCTGAAATTATGGTAAGGGCAATTTTAATGACCCGAATGGGAACAAAATCCAATAAAAAAGCACCAAAGTTTAAAATTTAAGAGCACTATCCCCGAAATGTCCACCCGACTCCAATTTGGATACCGCAGATCAAGAGAAATATGCTTGCCGGGACCTACTTTGACAAACAAGCAACAAGGCACTTTTTTTTAAAGGGGGGAAAAAACGAAGCCTGACAATTGTTAAAAAATAAATCTTTAAAAAATACCATTTTTCTTCGAGAAGCGTACGAAGCGAACCCATTTACTTCCCGAGGAATCCCACAATGTTTAGAGCCTTGCAAGAGCTTAACCCTCCCGCGAACATAAGTGAGGGTCAGAGGGAAAAGGGGTCACGCCCCGAACAACAAATCGGCCCCTATGAAGCGTCAATCGCCATCAATTTAGCGAGCTGGCGCCCGAACCGGCCTTCCGAGGTAGGCCAGCCGAAATGGCAAGACACTGCAACTATCCTTCCCACAGCGGAAGCTCGAACCTGTGAGATCCTGATTTCCATCCGCATGTCCATAGTTTCCTCTACCTTCGATATTTTCCATTGCCTCCGAACAATGAGCCCGGTTTCTTTCTCTATCCAAGCCTCCACAAGGAGGCCATAATTCCTACCTTTAGGGGGCTGGAGGATTGGAATGTTGTCTAGGGCTCAATAGTTAAGATTGAAGAGGCTTGCTTTGCAATCATATCCATGCTCGATGTTTTTCGCTATCCCCGTTCCTTTTGTTGGTTGGATTATGCGGGTTTCCTCTTGTTTATTTCAATTATATCCCTATACAGAGCACAAATTACCCTCCCCAAAAGATCAATCAATTCACGAGTCTTTTTTGGTAGACGCCGGTGAAGAGAAAACGAACCACCCTCACCCGACCTCATTGTTTTTAATTACAAATAAAGCGAAATCCAATGATGGCGCCACTAGCTTTTTAACACGAATTCCTAGATAAAAGAGTGAAGTTGGGGTGGCATGGAAATAAGTGGAAGATTGACTGGTCGAGTAGACTAATCAGGCGCTAGAGATAGGGACAGCTGAAAACCGACTCTAAAGAACAATTACGCACACGAGCGTATGATCCCTATGCAAACAAGATGACGAGGGCAGTAGAAGAAACGAAAAAAATGACAAGCAACAGACTCGGAAACGACCGGAGACTGACGAGAGGCAACAAATCCTAGTTAACAGTCAGATGTTAGGGATTGCTGTCTACCAGCGGGTATCAAGAAAATAAAGAGTAAGCCGAAAATACCTAAACATATATGATTAAAAACACTAGTCTCCACTGTACACATCAAAACTCCCTTTAAATCTCAAGGGGAACCGAAATATTTGTAATAAGAGGCAGATTTAGAAAGTGCGACAGGACTGGTGTTCACCGATCTATAAGACAGCACTCCTCCTACATCCCAAATCGAGGCGGACAAGGGTACGGGGGTAGGGAATCTGGGGTAAATAAGGATCTAGCAACGACTTTCTAAATATGCAATCACCTTAACGTGCGCCGCACGCCCATATACAGAGCACGTACTTTAGTGAGATGACCTTGAAGGTGAATAGGGAGCCTCTAGACTATAGGCCGCTGCAGAATGGGAACGAGGCCGCTCGCTGCCATGTACCAATCCAAGTATTATTATTATTAGAGTAAAAAGGAACATCGTAATCTGATAGGAAAATTCTGTAGGGAAAACTAAGAGGGAAGACAAAGAAGAAATAGTAAAAAACGAAAACAAATAATGATAAACAAAAACAAAAAACGGGGAGGGGGGATTTAGAATCAACAAAATAGAAGTGAACTCGAACACGAGGGGGGAAGTAGGAGTCAAAACTCCATTAAGAAAGGGGTCTTCGGAGGGAAGACCTGTAAAGTCGAGTCTCCCGGTCACGGTAAGAGCACGATGCTTGTACACGAGTGCGAGATGTGGTAAAATGATGCTTCATGCACCCCAGCTCTGTGCATCTTCGCAGCCAAAATGCGATACCAACTAGGGGTCTAGAAACCCCTGGAACCGAGGTTCACTCCATTTTAAAATAAAAATAAAAAAAACGGGGGGCATTCCCACCAGAAACATAGATGGAGGGAAATCAAGCGAGACGAGCACAAGATATGAGTATTCGGTGACAAGAGGGTTAGAGAGAGTGAATGGGAGATATCAACTGACTCATTCTTATTTAACCCCAATCAGTACAACCTAGGGTAAAAATCGATTGCCATAATCATTGGAGCAGAGGTTATTCTCTATAATAACATCGAACAAAACTAGGATCTTTTCATCCCTTGGTCCTTGAAGATATCTGGGAGGGAGCTCGACCAAAAAACATGAATAATAATGCTGCCTTCCCCGAGTCGCAAGATTCCTCGTGAACCCGACACGACAGATGCTACATAAACACGTGCACCAGCGAACAAACGGCTGATGCGTCCAAGGAAATGGTTCATGTGGAGACCCTGAGAATGCTTGGGTACAAAATTCTCCAATTAAATATACCCTTGTCGTATTCCCTATGGACCCAAACAAGGATGGGTTGCTAGGGGATCCTATCGGATGGGAACTAAAATTGGCGACCATCAAATGCCTGCAAGAACCAGCAAAGAATAAAAAAAAAAATGTCAGGTGTTAACAGATACCACATGCCCGGAGGACAAACCGAACAAAATACCCATAGAAAGGCAGAAAAGCAAACGATTTCTATCAATACAGACTGACCGAAATGACTTGGATCTATTTGGGTTTAACGACGTCTTGACCCTGTTCTAGAGTCTACCCAACCACGAGAAAGAATGAAATGATACAGAAAGGAATAAAGTGGAGGAATTAACAAAACATGGTAATAAGGAAAAGAACAGGGAACAAAAAGGAACGAGAGTTCGGAGGGGGCAACATCCCTTCCAAAACGAATTCTCACAGATAATAGTCAGTCGAGAATACCAATTTAAGCCCTGCAAGGAAGATATAAGTAAAAGAAATAAATGAAAATCCTTATCAGCAAAGCTTTTAATATCATTAAATTATCAGTGAATTCAGAAATCAATATGTTTAGATTTCAGATCGACTGCGGTCGTATAGCACCACGCGACGCGACAGATCCTACAAACGTGATTTAAAGACTAAAACACGTTGAGAAGAAGCGATGTAACAGAATAAAAGCAACTTCATTCAACAAATGAACACTGGATGAAGAGACCAAACGTAAAATAGGGAAGGATATTAACCTGCTAAAGTAGCGAGAAGTATATGGGGAATGATATATACCATAAATATACACATCAAAGAGTACTACGAGTCGTGTTCGAGACAATCATCAGTAGGATTGAATGATAGGATGAAATATTTGTAAAAGTGAACAACTACAATTATGTTGACAGATTGACTAAACCAGCAATCCACGCATTTCAGTGAGCGTGGTTTCAAGAGGTAGAAAGCAACAAGCTTTTCACCAACTGCCAGCGAAACCGAGCTCTTTGGTGGCATAACATGGGAAATCATTTTTCGCAACGATTATAATTGAAGATGGTGGTTTTGTTTTGCTTGGAGGTTTTTTTTTTTAGTAAACAAAGAAAAATGGTGGAGACAACAAGGACATTTACACAAAAGGGAAAGCAAAGTAATAGGCATAATTTTGTTGGGTTTTTTTCATTAATTTAAAGCGATATAGCAACGAGGCCGTATGATATAGGAAATTATTAACGAAAAATAGTTCATGATATATAACCGAGTCCTCCGGCAAGCACTGAGTTCGGGAGGGTACGAAACTGCTAGTACTGGGCAGGAACGGCATGCAGTTCCTCCAGGTTTCATTTGTAGTAGGAGGAATAATAAGTGATTGGCGAGGAGCAGAGGCGGAGGGAAATACAGATTGGATATAAACTACCTTATCGTAGAAGGCTTGGGGAGGAGGCGTTGAATGGGAAGAGAATGAGCAAGCGCCTTGAACAATGTATGTGAAGTTTTGGGTATCATTGTGGATACGCGAGTGTGGGCATATTTCAGAAGGGCTATGTAGAAGTAGATAGTAAGGAGTGAAGCTGTAGACGTCTCAATACCACGAAGACCTCTAAGACGTCTCTCGCAGGCGCGCCTCTGCCGTTTTGCTCTCCGAATAGGAGAGAACCGAGGGGTTACGCCGCCTAGGTGAGGAGGGGGAGATATGGGGAACATGGACTACAAGTTATGATGAGAGGATCTGGAAAAATAAAGAGTAAAGGGACTCGTTGAGGTCGATTGTGGGAGTAACATCTCGAATGTGCTTGATATGCGGTTCCCCAAAACGCAGTGGGAAGGCCTATTCTGCCCCCAAATCACTTCGACCTGTGGGAAATCATCGACGGGGTGGGTTTGATCCTCGGTCACGCCTCTCTCTCCTGCCCCTTCCTGCATAAAAGGGTGTTTCTTCAAAGCTAGATCATTCTTCTTTGTTAAAAAAGAGCCGTTTTCTACTTTACTCTTTTCCCTCTATCGCACAGTCCTACTCGTACCCTATTGGTATCTAGTGCCATACCATTTGATTTCAAACTCGGCCCTGTGCACCCTATCCTAGAAAACCTAGCCTGAAAGCTGAAAGCAACGGCCCGATCTATCTTCTCCACTTCCTTACTAAAGTACTTGACTGGTGTCAGTCTGGCTTCTCGATCGCCAGTCCTCATCTAATGCTGATGAGATCTTCAAGTTAAGCTTCAAGGGACTGAAACAGCTCTCTTTAATGTAAATGAACGACTTACATAGTAGAACGGCTGACACTTGTCTGGTTCCCATTCTAGTACTTCTCGATCTCTCGAATGAATGTGATATTGCCATTGACTGATTCCAATCGTGCCAATCATCTCTCACTCAAGGGTCGGTTTTTGTTCTGCTCCTCTTTCCTATTTATCTTATTCCCTATTCTTATGCGTGGCCCTTAGTTTATCATTCCATTTGTATGGTGGGGATAAGTTAAGCTCTCTCTCTTCCTCCACAAGTTCGTTTGCAAGAGACCCTTAAAAATCTAGCTGCATACAACACCGAGGTGTTATTGCTGAGTACTCGTTCGGACGTGGCTTTTTGTAAAACTATGTTCTTTCTCTTAACGTTCGTGATTTCCCGGTCCCTTTTCTCTCAAAGGACAGTTGCTAATGTCTAAAAATCATCTCTATTACTTTATCTATACGAAAAAAGAAAGGGCACCGGGAGAACAATTTTTTTTATTCAACGTACAGTACTGGTTTCAAGGCTTCTCGACTTTATCGTGGCTTTGATACAGCTCGATTTTATCGAGGCTTTTATACAGAACACAAACAACTTCCAAAAAGACAAAAATTCTTGAGGACAGCAGTTCAGGTTTAAATAAACATGACACCTGGTTTTGAGGATATTAAGTTGCTTAAACGGACTAAAGTTAAAGTTTCCTGAAGATAAAAGGTTGGAAGGGAATCAATTCTGCGCTTGATATAGTCATTTGAACGCTATAAAAGTTTAGTTTCATCCAAGCTTATTTGATGTTTATAAGATGTGACTAAAGATACGAGGGGCGGTCAATAAGTTTTGCGAATCGGTAGGGCAAAACAGAGGAAGGGGGATGGCTTTTTGTGGGGTGTTAGGACAAGTTATGACAAGTCAGGACCTGCAGCCGCACGCTCCTGCCTCGTCTATTTAAGAAGCAGTAGCTGATCGCAGATCGTCAGTCACAAATTTTTCAAAACAATGGAGAAGGTTGAGCACCACTCAGTGATCAAATTTTTGACCAAGGAAGGCAAGAATGCAAAAGAGATCCATGAACACATGATTGCAGTGTACACCGACACCGCCCCTTCCTATGCAACTATTGCTCGCTGAAATAGGGAGTTCCGCCATGGTCGTGAGTCCCTTGAAGATGAACCCCGTCCAGGATGCCCGTCAGACATGACCAATGAGGACAATGTGGCCCGTGTGGAGAGGATGATCCTCGAAAATCGACGGGTGAAGGTAAAAAAAATCGAGCGACAACTTGGAATATCACATGGAAGTGTTATCAACATCATCCACGACAATTTGGCCATGTCCAAGGTCTCTGCCCGTTGGGTCCCTAGAAACCTCACGCCCCATGATCGACTTCAACGTCGTCAAAGTCCACAAGGCCAGAGTTGTACAAGCTGCCCTGCGCGAGTGCGGATTCGAGGAGCTCAACCATCCCCCCTACAGTCCAGATCTGGCCTCTAGCAACTACTTTTTATTCCGCCAGCTCAAGGCTGCACTACATGAACGCCGGTTTGGGGACGATGAAGATGTCCAGCTCGCCGTCCAGGAGTGGATTGAACAGGAGTCGGGAGATTTCTGGTTGTCGGGAATTCGAAGCCTCAGGGACAAGTGGCGCAAGTGCATTGAAGTCGAGGGTAATTATATTGAAAAATAATAAAAAACTTTTCCTCATATCTCGTTTCCTTATATCCGAATTGCAAAACTTATTGACCGCCCCTCTTAGCATTATAAACCTTCCCAGTGCGTAATCGTCTTTGGTTCGTATGTGCGTTTGTCCCCAAGTTCTACCGGTTCCTCCAATGTAGGATTTTATTAGTTTTTTTGTTTTTTTTTAAGTGCCCGGAAAGATAAACAGTATTTTGTTGGCTTTTTACCTATTTATATAATCATTTGAATTTAGGGATATAGGGCAAGGTGATATAGTGGCAAATGGATGTATTGGGATTTGTATTAGTTTTCTTTTCGGATCGGAAATAAAAGTAGTGTGGATCGAAAAGAAATGTTAATCGCATTGCTATTTCTTTGGAGTGATCAGCGTGAACAGTACTCCTCTACAGACTGTATTGATAATCTTAACTGTATCAGCTCCCACAATAGTTTTGAGATAGACAGACACGCTTCCATTACACCCTTCATTGATTACTGTCAATCACCTTCTCGCTCAGGCTTTGTAGACCAACGTTCTTCTCGTCGGGGACGTTTCTCTCGTGTACTGCACCCCACCCCTACCTCCCTTCATCATTGCACCTACCCAGGACTACCCTAAGAGCCCTACGTCGCGGTTCTGACCCCCCCCCTAACTGTTTGCTCATCGGAGTCAAGACAATTAAATGTTACTTTAACTAATCTCGTTTCATGGAAGAACCGCATCGCAAATTTTAAAAACGAGTATATAAATATATATATATATATATATATATATATATATATATATATATCTAAAAACTTTTGACTATAACTGTATATAGTGATAGCAAGCGGGCCTCGGGTTTTGTTAAAAACTTGCCGCGGAGGTCGAGACTACACCCCTTGGCGAGATGCAGTAGTTTATTGTCTATTGTATTACATTGGTATGTGTGTGTGTGCGCCAGATAAGGTGCCCAAGCAATACTGGCGTCGGCGATTGCGGGGTGAGTGTGATTGATTCCTAGGATTGTTCGAATGAGCGTCAACCTTAAATCCAAGGACCTATTATATCTAAATTTCAAGGAACAAGCCCGTATGAAGAGTACAACAGGTCCGCGAAGCGAGGGGCAGTTCAGGAGACGTGTGGCCACATCTAATTTAATAAAAAAACGGAGAGCGATCACAAAAGAGATCATAAACAGGGGGACTGATTGGACGCAATGATTATTCCCCTCTAATTCGATGTTTGAATCATTAGTTTTCCTTCTCCTTCGACGAGAGTTGCCTTATTCATGTTCTTAACCTTTCAGTTTTGTTGCCATTTCCTAAGTCTTATTCGGAGTGTTGTTGTTACGATCAATTTTAGTCCATGTATAGGTTGAAAGGAACGTATGGTCTATGGAACTGATTCATGTGTATCCCTTTGTTTAGTGATAAGATTCCTTGGTTAACAATTAATTGAAATATAAGCACAACTAATAATAAAACGATATCAAGAGACCAAGAGCTTTGTATCAGAGAAAGCGTCTGGCAACGAATCCTAGAGAATTCGGATGTATCATTCGGGCTTCACTACAGAATGGCAAAAAAACATCTGAATTTGTTGAGGAGTTCAATGAAGTTTTATAGCTTAAAAATATAACCCATGGATATCTAAGTTCAACAGACGAAAACCTCTTCAGTGTGCCAGAGATCACAAAAATTGGAGACATCAATAAGGGTCTAAAGTTATCCAGATGGAATGTAAATATCAGGTAATTATGAAAGACCATTGTATTATTGTTTTACATGTAATTTCATTTCAATATATATATTAGAAGAAAATTATTTTTTTAAAATAACTTTTTGTAACAATTTTGCAGATTTTTAGTACTTCTGGCGCCGACCTAGGTGAGACGAAGAGTTGGACAAGAATTTCACCCTGATTATGGAACCAACTGTGAAGCAGGAAGGTGGTTCTATCATGGTATGGGAGAAGCATCTATTCCTTATGCCAGGGAAGAATGAACTCCACAACTTATATCTAGACAGAAATTGAATCTCACAACACCTAGAAGTGAAGTTATATTTCAACCGAACAATACCCGCCATGTCATACATCCAACCACACCAAGAATTGGTTTGGAGAAATGGGGATCACCCCTATGGAGTGGCTACCACCGAGCCCAGACTTAAATCCAATAGAACACTTGTGAGGAGTGTTTTGGAAAAGCAATAAGTACTAAAAGTACAAATAAAACAGAAAAATATGGAAAATTACAACATGAGTGGCGAAAGATAGCATCAGAAATGTGAAAGTCGGCTGAAATCTATACCACGAAGAATTATGGCTTTACTTAAAGCAAAAGGAGGTCCAACTAATTATTAAAATAATTAAAAATAAATATATACATTGAATTCATTTACCATAAATTTCTAATTAAATTATAGGAATAATTCCATACGGTGCTTTATCCTTTTGGCCAATGGTGTATAGTTTCCAACTTCCCCGTTTCGAATAATTTATTTCATCCTTATCGCATTAGAGACTATAATTGGCCTTTCAAAATCTCAGATTTTTTCCGGTCACCCTGTATCAAGTTCTTGTTTCACACTGTTCACTTCTGGTTTTATTACTGTCTTTAAAATATCCCCACTCCGTAGAATATTTATCATATATAATTAAACTTTTGCTAGCAATAGAATTTCCATTTTGCATTATTTTCACGCATATTAAATTCTTTATTCCATTATTGCAGCAGTGGAAAACATCGGGTCCGATTTCTGTTCGAATCTCCTGTCAATTAATTCCACGCAGATGATCTCTCATTATCCCGAACCAAATTACCGGCTATTCTATACCACAAATATACAAGGGAAATCGGAGGAGGGCGCACGAATACATAATAGATTTCTTTATTAACTCTAAGAATGCGCATTTGTCAATTTAAAAACGCGCTCGGTAGAGCTTCTATTTTACCAGTACAGGGAAAAAGATGCCGTGAAGTAGAAGTGCGGATGCAGTCAACATTTTTCCCCTCGAACATAAAGCGAAATAGCAACGAGGATCAAATCCGGCAGAAAGTTTGTAAGGAAGAGATCTGGAAAGAAGCGGTGAAGCTAGTGAAAGTGACACTGTACCAACATCGACCGGCTACCAAAGTGACACTGTACCAACATCGACCGGCTACCAGGCATACGTGATAGGTCTACCTCACTACTAGCAGTGGGCATTTGAATTGGTATATTTTCCGCACTGGGTATATAGTATATACCCATAAGTTGGGTTGTGGACCATAGGGTACTTACTACCTTACAGAACATAACCACAAGCCCCCCCCCCCCCGAGATTCATCCGATTCCGGATCTTCACCTCGACACCCCTCTATAAATGGTTGAGCGAAACCACCCAATACCCGGTCTCTCTCCACGAGATCGTGGGGGGCGGGGGAGGCTAAGGGTAAATAACTCCCCTACTTCATCAAATAAGAGGGAAGTCCGTCGGGAAGTAAAAGAGGGGACTAGTAAAGGTAAGGAGTCGTGTCTAGGCAGCGGTGACTAACAGCACACCGAGTCTCCGTCTGTTAGAATAATCTCTCGATGCCAAAGGGCCGCAGATTTATCGCCTTGTGTATAACGAATTCTTGAATTGATTCGGCAAAGTAATTTAAATTCTGTCTGCCAAGAATATTAGCTATGCAATTTATGACCCAAAAATAAATGAGCAAATGTTTGGGATTTACCTTCCTCAAATATTAAATAATAGAAGCCTCCCTACTAGACTTCCCCATCCTCACCCCTCTCAAACCTCTGAAATGATGAGGAAGGAGAAGGGGGAGGCAGTGTTTACATATAGTGATAAGGACTAACGTACCGAAGCTTTTCAGCTCTTGAGCGGCGCGGAGGAAAGGAGAAAAGTTAATTCCTGCTGAAATGGGGAAGGGAGCACAGCTTTAACCCGCACGACGGAGCCGGATTAAACGACCGCCTAGATCTTGTCAACCTATTAATGTTGGGTCCAAATTTTGATGTGGGTTGAATAACGACAGGAATCCTTTATTCGTATATTACGATAAGAGCGCGGGAAACAAAATTATACGGAAAAAAGCAGTGATAACTAGAACAGAGTTGGGCAGGTCAACAAACGCCTTGGATGAAAGAGACTGCCTCGGTGGATATTTTAACAATCAAGGAAGTCGGGAAATCCAACCGGGTCAGCGATAACTAAAACAGAGCTGGGCAGGTCAACAAACGCCTTGGATGAAAGGAGACTACCTCGGTGGAGATTTTAACAATCAAGGAAGTCGGGAAATCCAACCGGGTCAGCGATAACTAAAACAGAGCTGGGCAGGTCAACAAAAGCCTTGGATGAAAGGAGACTGCCTCGGTGGTGATTTTAACAATCAAGGAAGTCGGGAAATCCAACCGGGTCAGCGATAACTAAAACAGAGCTGGGCAGGTCAACAAACGCCTTGGATGAAAGGAGACTACCTCGGTGGAGATTTTAACAATCAAGGAAGTCGGGAAACCCAACCGGGTCAGCGATAACTAGAACAGAGTTGGGCAGGTCAACAAACGCCTTGGATGAAAGGAGACTACCTCGGTGGAGATTTTAACAATCAAGGAAGTCGGGAAATCCAACCGGGTCAGCGATGACTAAAACAGAGCTGGGCAGGTCAACAAACGCCTTGGATGAAAGGAGACTGTCTCGGGGGAGATTTTAACAATCAAGGAAGTAGGGAAATCCAACCGAAAAAAGGTAATCAAATTGGGAAGGACAATTATTATTACAAATTAATAACAGGGCTTGCGGTTGCCGCAAAATCAAATATTTAAAAGACGCGCACAACCCCATTAGGTCAAATCATTCATATTCTCATACGTGGCGTGACACGAATACATTCAACCGAAGGGAAGACAATTACGCTAAATCAGGTGAACGAGACAAGAGCCGGAGTTCCGTGCCCAGAACTGCAAAACTCCCTAGTCAGCGGGGGGAGAGGAGGGATCATTATCCATTAGGGAGTTGTGAGTGAAGTAGGTGTGGTTGATCCGGAGACAACACAGTGAAATCACGAGCTGCGCCCATATTTTGAAAGTGGGTTCGGTGTTGGATGGAGTATCAGGGGTTTGTGCCCCCTACTACGACTGAAACTGGAGGAACAGCGCACCCTCCCGGCCCCAATGCCTGCACGACCACCTGCGGCACTCATCCACTATTTTTAATTCGCCTAACTATACCACTTTCTTTATAAATCTCTCCTGACAAACATTCTGCGCGATTCGGTCCCGTAACTATTGCGCTTTTCTCGCATAGGTGTAAGGTGGTCCCATATGAGAGCCAGTTATTATCTAAACGAACTGGCTCCTTCCAGCCCCTCCAAGCAAGGGGTCGTCAAGTGTAGTGTGGGAAACCATGCTGCAACTAACACCTGAAGGATTGCGGGCACACCCAACGGCCTCAGGTGAATTTCTGACCTGCTCTTGCTACGTAAAGAAAATAGGTCCTCTCTGGAGGCTTACAAAGGGCGAAGAAAATAGGTCTCCCTCGAGAGGCGTACAAAGGGCGAAAAAACAGGTACCCTCTGGAGGCGTACAAAGGGCGAATAAAACAGGTTCTGTCGAAATGAGTACAAAAGGCGAAAAATAGGTCCTCTCTGGAGGCTTACAAAGGGTGGAGAAAACAGGTTTCTTCTGGAGGCGTACAAAGGGCGAAAATACAGGTCCCCTCTGGAGGCGAACAAAACGGGTCCACTCTGGAGGCGCACAAAACCGGTCCCCCTCGGGAGGCGTACAAAGAGGGAAAAAACATGTCTGCTCAGGAGGCGTATAAAGGGCGCAGGCGTTCAGAAACAGGACGTCGGATCGCTTACGTAATCCCAGATATCTATGCTTTTGAGCCCACTGTAATCAGGTGCTCTCGTAGCCTGTTGGAGAAGGCCACACGCCAGGATACAGTATTCGATTCCCGGCATACGCGGGCGCGAAAGACTTCGGCGCTCGCCAATCTTGGTGGGACATCGAATCTAACGCATGCGCACAACGGGTTTCATCCATATGCGTCACCACGCAGGGCCAATTGCAATGCTGCAGTTTCTGTTGCGTCTTTTCTTCGCGTACAAATCACATCACTCTTCCGCCTGCAGGAGTTTATATATCCACCTTCCCATGAAGCGGCCTGGGTGGCTCTTTAGAGGGCTACGAAGGGTTGCCAAACAGCTGTGGTTGGTGGTAGACCATACTACTTTTCTCCCTACCCCTGCGGTGCTCTCGAGCTTGCCAGTGATTTTTATGCACCTTTCATTATGGGGTTGGGGGCCAACATAAGGAGAAGAAAAGGAGAGGTGTCGCAATTACTAAAAACTTAATTAAATTTCCCCCAACAGACGAACTATCAGTACAGCCACGAGGAAATGAAGCTACGTCGGACCTAAACTAAATTCTTAGGCTTTGGGGAGACGGGAAACGGAGTAATACTATTCAAAATTCCCACCCAAGCATTGCAACACATCTTCTACTCCTCTAGTTCGCAACCTTTCCCCGGGTAAAGGACAAGCGCCTTTTTCATCAATCGAGAATTCACGTACCTTGCAAATGTGGACACTGAAGATCGATAGCATAATGGGGGTGGGTCACCAAGAAGTTAATGGATACACCAAAGAGATGGAAGAGTTGCTTTGGAAGACCGACTGATTCGTATTTTTAAAAGTGGTCAATAAGGGTGTGTGAGAGAAAATGAGATAGTGGGGAAATGGAAAGAAAACGAGATTTAAAAAGGCCATTGAACCGACTGATGGAAAGTCGTCAAACTGGGAGAGAGAGAGGAAGAGTGGTGTAGAGAACGATACTGATTAATAATCCGTTGTAATAAAGGTTAAAGGTAATTTTCCTTTGTTCGGGTAGGTAGTTTCGACATTAGGGTATGTGTGCTTTCTCAGCCGTCTAATTATTTTCCTACTGAATATACAATTTCTCTTTGGGAAAACATCCGTAGTAGATAGGAATCCCTTCTTTTGTATACTTTATTAAGGTTATCCTGAAAGGTGTTGCAGGTGCACAATATACAAACCCCGACTCTAAGCGACTGAGCCATCTGTGAGACATCAACCCGAAATTGCGTTGGAAGTGTATCACAAAATATAGATCTTCAATACCCGGCGGGAGAATCTGAAATTTCGGTTGTCCGTCATTTAATATCGGATTTTATTCGTAAGCGGATGATAAGCTTGCGCGGATAAATGCTTTGCGGAATTATATAAGCAACGTGTCACAGCGTTGCATTGAGGAAGATACCTGGGCACACGAATGAGACGGAAGCAGCGGGGAGAGGTTGAGCAAAGCGATTAAGGGGGTTAAAGGAGAAACTCGCTTAGTGAGTGAGGAACGCAAGAAATAACATATTTGAAAATGGCGATGAAAAAGATGTCAGAACAAAACGAGAAAGGTAGTGAAAAAAGTTAAGGGATAGGCTGCAATAGCAAAACGTAAATCGGCATTCAAAAGTACAAACTGGAAAGGCTTTGTAGCAGAGCTCCGACGGGACGGAGAAATAAAGAGAAAATGAAGAAAAGACGGAAAAGATAAAAAAAATAAACTAGCAACGTTTCTCTGGACGCCAAGGGCGATGGGACATAAATTGAAACAATCAGAAACATACTATTTACAGGATGGTCCGAAAGTCTTGTCATTCCCCTACCGAAAAGTAATAAAAACAATAGAGGAACAATATAATATCAAACGTATTGGTATTAATGTATTCACTTGCAATAGAGGAACAATAAAATAATATCAAACATCTGAAATATAAAATTAAAACAATATTTACAGGGGGTGACAAGACTTTCCGACCACCATGTACATAAATATGAATGTTTGAAGATAGAAGACCCTGAGACTAAACAATACACGTCAATTTTCTTTTATAGTACGATTTTGAGGTGCTTAATATAATCAAAGTAAGGTCAGGTTGGTTGGGTTTGCTGGTTTTATGTAATGGTTATGAGTTGCTTGGTATATTACGAAGGTTGTGAGAGTTTGTGGTTTTATTAAATGGTTATGAGCTATTTGATGTTACCAAGTTAAGTTTGTGTGGGTTTGTTTAATTGTTGAGCTGTTTACTGTTACGAAGGTTGGGTACTGCTTGGAGTTTCTAAGATTTTAATTGCCGACACATTGTTGTGTTAAGAAGTTTAGATTCAATTATTTAAGTTTGTTAGTCTTATTACACGATTATCAGTTGTTTGTTCTGTTATGATTCCGAGGTTAGATTTGTTTGTGTTTGGTGTTTATGATTGTATTTATTATTATTACCCAACCTAAGTAGAACCAATAAATCCGCCGAAAATGCATTATTTAAATAAATTCTGTATCTCCTAGTCCGTTTTCTCGTACGAAAACTTTTTTTCTTTTTTAAAAGGTGGGTTTTCCGGTCATAACTCTTCTTGATTGCACCGCTTTTGTGTGTGTGTCAAGTGCCAATCATTCGAGGTCGATCTCGATTTTAAGGCCGTAAAGTGCATTCTGCAAAACAAAAAAAGAATCACATAAACCACATACTATAATAGCACCCCGAAGAAATAGCATATACATTGTCAAGTGTATAGAAATGAACGAGAAACTGGTTAATGTTGGGTTTATAGTGATATATTCTATATTATATAATATAGTATTTGCGTTTTTGTTTTGTTTTTAATATAGATATTTATAACAAAGCGCCCACAAAATTTGTGAGAGGTATGGGGGGCGAAGCCCCCATTTCGAAATTACCTCAAAAATTATATATAATACAATATGATGCGATTGCAATAGCTTAAGTCACTTTTTTAATTTTCAAGAACTATATATATATATATATATATATATATATATATATATATATATATATATGAATTATCCAACATTAACTGAACTGTGGATATAATTTCCATCTGCCCCATTCAAATGAAGCCAATATTTCTTTTATATATAAATAAGCTCAAATAATTCGGATACCGAAGAGGTCCCGAGAGATCACACGTCGTGTGTGCATAAAATGCAAGTGCACACAAACCGCTCGCGTACGCTTATTGCGAAATAATAAATAGGCTTAAAAAAGGTCACAATAACGATCATTCTAGTTGTCATGAATGAAAAGGTACCGGAGGTTGGGTGAATCTTGATTTAAGGGGAGGGGGGGGGGGAACTGGAATTGACCGTACATATTTTACTGTCCCAATTTTCTGTCACGGAAAATTGGGGAGGCAATCACGCCCATCGGACTCAAACCGAGAATAGCTGAAAACAAGAAACCAAAATTAAACTTTTAATTTCGCTCAAAATCACAATTCGGGATAAAAAAGGGGCAATAATGCTCGTTCATCTATTATTCAACTCAACCGCTATCATCAACTCCATCCGGGTCCCCCCCTCAATTCCCAGCCCCTAATAAGGCAATGAAATCTACTTCCTAAACATTCGAGGAATCACTACCCTATGAAGTTTACCCCCACCCCCCCAATATATTCCTTTTTATAAAAGGTTGGATGTTCCTCTTCCACACAACCCACCCCCATTGCCGACATAAACCAGAAGAACACCCTTCCCCCTCGCAGTCGAACTTAAAGGGGGAGACCCGTTTCCTCTACATTTAGGGGACGGGGGGCTGCCATCAATTCGAATCTCAAGCCTCAACTCCCGACAATAACAAACTATAATCACTAAACAGTGGTACAACCGAACCTAGTGAGAACATTTCAACTATGTAGCCATAATTTAGGTCAAATAGACCCTAAAATCAAGCTTGTAAAAGCCTTAGACTTTTAGACAATTACAAAGACTAGGAAAAAAAATCGACAATCTAACCGAACGAAACAGAAGTAGGCCTATCAGCTAATAATTTAGGATGAACTGGTTATCAATATTTTATATTCTCTAAAAGATACTTGGTTTGCCAAACACCTCAGAAGCCTACTAAAAGTATACAAACTGGAGCCTATTAATCGCGACTCGTCAATCTCTACTGTCCAAGATTGAAGGATATATACTTAAATAAGTAGGCTTCGAAGATAAACCGCTGGTTGCCTTGAGAAATTACAAGGGTATACTATTGCAAGTAATTTGTGGCCTAATTTAGATTCAGCGAAAGAGAAAAAAAACACGTTCAAGAATCGATTCCACGTGTATGTAATAAAGCGACCTTTATTACATACACCGCATAAATGAGCTTGTATAATTTGCTATGGAATAAATACTTGTATATAAATTAACAAACACGTCAAAAGATCAAATAAGGTAGTACGAAAAATGCAATACACACCTACTCTTCGTGGATCATACGAGGGAAAACATATAGTTACTAAGTAATGTTTGAGATAGCAATCTCGGCTTAATTATGTTTACAGTATGATCGCAAGGGACGAATGACTCACAGAATGAACTCTTCCTATCGGTGAATTAACTGTTTTTCTATGTAATAATTTAGCAGTTATTCAATAGGACATCACAATATCACAACAACACGTCTCAAAAGCCAGTGAACACTGTTTAGTAAATTCTACTAATATTCCCTAGCTGGAGACTCTAGAAACCTCTAAATTCTTTGGAAATTTCAAATATACTAACTCAATCTTGTTGCCAGAATCTGCTTTTTTCCTTTAGGTTTCGATATATATAAAGCTTGAAGCAAACAAGTAACTAATTAATTTAATCTATAGACGTTATATTTTTCGACAATTCGTTAAACAAAGTGATTTAATATTAACAAACGTTTGGTATATGTCCCGAAAATAGTATTAAACACAATGTAGCAATAGAGAAAAATCTTTGATCAAAAGAACGAAACAATTTGATACAAAAATTTAATGCATGAAATAAACTTGGAAACAAGCAACTCTTGAACGATTCATTTTCATGTTTAAATATTTATTGTTCTGAAAATAATTAAAATTTAAGTTTGCAAATTAATTTTCATATAAAATGACTCTCAATAAAAGTTTATGAAAAGTAATTAAGGAAAGGGGAAGATGGAAAACATGCACTCTAATAAACTACAACAAAACCAGTAAGAAAACGAAATTAAACGGATTCACATATTTCATTTACTACTATGCATATGTTTGAGAGAACAATCACAAACATATGTGGGATTTTTTGCATATGTATTATACAACAATAATGGAAGAGAAAGCGAGTAAATTGATCGATATAAAGTCAAAATAGAATTGAGTCTCTCCGTTCCCCCTCGGAAAAATGATTAGGCTGAGATATTACGAGGAAGAAAGACGGATTGAAAAACAAACTATGGATGATATACCGCCCAAAACACACCTGTGTATACTTGCTCAAGGAGACGGGAAACGTAAAGATCTGAGAAATAAATATGATTGCATCTAAAAAAAAGTCCCAACATGAACAGTAAGGGGTGTCTGGAAGGTGGGTAGGTGAATTGGTCAGATATTTCGGCAGAAACAGCATCAAATCCCAAAGTAGTAAGTTCCGAAAACTTGATAAATGTAGTTTGATTTCGGCATATTATTGTCTTATACACACACGGCAAGAGTACATGCATTCATGTGTATCTACACTCATATCTTACGGAGAGCAAAAGATTTGACTGAAGTTGTGATCTCATCACTCGAGGTTCAGCTTACATACGCCCTTGAAGGATCTTTGTATTTTTTTATGCTTGTATTCAATGGTGGGGACCCGCAATCTCCCCCCACCCCTCCCACATCAGATATCTGAACGTGGGAAAGACCAAGGCGCACTTCGCTTACATACCTACACACACACACATCTGTCAACATGCTTACACGTACATGTAAACGTACTTAAACACGCCCGTGCTCGACTGAATTAACCCCACATAAACACGAATTTAGGCGTGTCCCTGTAGGTTTCAAGTACACACGCACTTACATGATGTTTGTTGCGCTTAAATAAGAATAGTTTCGTCAGTTTTGCCCGAGGGTAGGGGGGTGGGGGAGGGTTTCATAGCAGCGGGCATAGGTCAAACGCCAAGGTCATCACCAATGTGAAACTGTCGATCAGGTCAAGAGGAAGCATAGGCTTAGGGAGCCCATACTTCTGATGACTTTACCGTAGATGATCAATTGAGTGGTCAATTAATTGATCGAAGAAAAGAGAAAAAAAAGAGTTGGGAATTTGGAAGAATTACGAAACCACGCAAACTGTTAATTCCCCCCCCCTTCCTCTTCAATTTTTTGCTACTGGGCAGCCTTTTTTCAGAGCATAGGTAGGCCATGCCGCCAAATTCAAAGTCACTAATCCCACCCAGGAGGGATAAGGGTATTATGTAGGGTAACTCATAAAGGAGGAGATGCATAGAAATGAAGGAAGAACGGTGAAACAAATAGAAAAGTCAAATAAATCATGTTTGTTGAGCTGTGTACAAACACTGCAAAACGAATTAAAACCCTCATGAGCTGAAAGTGGTCGGAGTACAAACTGGTGCTCGAGCTCACTTACCCGGGTGTAAAAGTTGCTTGGTGTGTTTTTCGATGTGGATATAATAAGTTCAAGGTCCCCTCAGGTCAGGAGAGATTGCAAAGGGTCAGCAGAGTTGCTTCGGGCCTAACTCTCTCGTATAACCTTGAGTTATTTCTCGAACAAAGGCCTTCTACGCCCCCCCCCCCCGCAGCACCTTCCACCAGAGCTTCTATATCAGCTCAATACTTCGGCAACTCCTATACTTTTCTGGATCGCTCATGTTTCATTTAATAGATCGAGCCATCGCTAAGATGTTTGCGGTTGCTATAGCAATGAGTCAATGCATCGGTCAGGACTTGGGGCCACTCTTCCTGCAAGCCAAGAGGCCCATCTAACAGCCCTAAAAAGAACTGTATTAAATGTGTATTTTAACCTCCGCCTTTGCTATCGCTGTACATGGGGAGGGGGGGATGTTCACCCACGCATGGGGGCACGCGATATCTTACGATAGTGAGGTAAACTTCAATGTATGCAGTGATGATGCTAGCCACCGCATACCATCACTGCATACATTGTGGTTTTTCTTACTAAGGCTTAGATGTTTATTGGCTATTTATTAGTTCTGTCACGCGTGAGAGCTGGATTTGTTGTTGAATATGTAGCTCCCACACAGTTTCACATAGCCTAACTTTGCCACTTTGTACTACCATTGTTTTCTGCAGTTTTTCAATCAAAACATCAAATATTTCTTTAATTTTTTTCAGTTTCACTCTTTGGTAGTTGACTATTTTGCTAGAAGGATGGTCTTTTTAGTATTCCAGTGAGCTAGTTTTCCGCTATTTTGTTTCGTCTAAATTTTTAGTTTTAAAAGTTCAGTAGACAGTTTTTTTATGGGGGGTGGAGGGGAGGAATGGTTAGTTTAGTTGTTCATTGGTTCACTAGTTCAAAGGTTCTCTAGTTTGTTGAGCTCAGTAGTTTGTTGGTTTGTGAATTTATGAAATTCGGGTGATTTTCAATTGGCCATGTTTTGGTTTGTTGGTTTTATAGTGTTAGATCGGTGAGTAGCTAACATTGGTTATTAGATTTGGGGTTTAGATTTAAAAATAAACTTCATTTGTTCTGCAGGTTGTGTAATTTCGAGATTTTATTGCTTCAGGGGCAACCAGGAAAGACACGGGCTGTTCCTATGCCTGTTTTTTTCCCACTGGTTACCCTGGAGGGCGAATTCCCCCTTAATTTATCAGTTAGGAACAGAACTAAAAAGATGCATCAAAGCCCTAATCGGGTCAAAGGCTCCGCCTCTGAGCAAGTGACGAGTGGCAATGACTTTGCACATGGCGCGGGGGGGTGAGACGGGTGCAGAGTGCCAAAGTAGAGATACCAGGAGGATACGCGTCCACGAAGGTGGACGGAGGCAAGAGACTAGTGTACTCTATCTCTTGGCGCGTGCACAGGGCCCCGATTCTTATCTCTCCTATCTCACTCCTGTAATCAATTGATAGATATTCAGCTGCGATAAGCGCCCGCAATTCTCCCCGCGGAAACGAGTAAATTAAATGCGTCTTCAGATAACATGAGCACGTTCAAGTACACACAGGACTAGATACACATATGTGCAAACAAACCTACAATCACCCCAAAATGTATGTACACAGTTTGTGTGCTAAAAGGCAGACAACAACCTTCTGCGCAACGCCAAATGTATCACCTTAAGAGCCGGAGCCGTGACGGCTCTGCCAGCTCTAATCAGGCATCGAACCGGTAATTAATCCGCCCATCCATGGCACACTCCACTATATTTCATCTCTAGTCTCTCAACCCCACAATTACTCAATGCCCAATTTGCTTGCAAATCTAGCCCCACACGAGCCAGTTTGCCGCTGCACATGCCAACGTGAGGGAATGTGTCATTTGTACATGATATTATTATCGTTGTTGTAGTAGTAGTATTTGTAGGTGGCGTTATGGGTGGTGATAACAATGTTTCCCCAACTGCAATCCATACTTCAATGTCTTGGGGACTATGCGGAAGAACCCCATGCCATGCTTATTACTACATAATCAGCTACGACATGAATCGGATCAACATCCTTCTAGATCAGTCATGAAGCACTAAATAAGTTAAATAAATCCACAGAAGTTTTTCCTTTTTAACAATCTATTCCCACCCCCCTCATCTCTCGCACGTTCTCTCTTTCTTAAGGCGTTAATCTTATGACAACTTGTGTCTTAATTACTAATTAAGCCAAGAGACTAATTAACAAGAGCAGACTGTCCAACAGCCCTGGCAACAAGTGGCGGAAAACACAAATTCCCCACAGTCATTTTCACCTTTACAGCACCACAGCCTAAAGGTCAATTCAATCCCATTGAGGTAAAAAATAACGGCTTTGAGTGAAATAGGGGAGCGACGAGTAAGTGAGGGGAAGAGGATACAAAAAATCGCTAAAAAGCACCGAGAGGAAAAAAAAGCCAAGTCATGGGAAAACTGAGCTGCATAGTGAGGCGAAGTAACGGAAAATGGGTATTAATTACTGAGTAGAGAGAGGTGATTTTGGCTTACCGTACTCCTTCTGGGGGCAGCCTTAAACGGTTTTTGTTGCTTCAGATCTTGCTAAGGACGAGGAAAGACGACGTTTGTTCGTGGGTTCGTTGTTTGTTTACAGTTTGGGCGTATTTGTGAATGGGAGACGATCGAAGGGGGATGGAGTAAGGGTGTCAGGAAAAATACAGGAAACTGGCGCTCATTAATTCGGGCAGGGATCATATCTAACTAAGTAGAAAAAGAATGAAAATTTGGGGTAACTAACAAGCAGGACAGAGGGAAAATGAGAGGAGGGGGTGACAAAAATTCAATTACAGGACAAAGATTAGGACTGGGACTTGTTTAGGGGTAAATGCGAACAAAGACCAGTAAATCCATAGAATTTCTTTAAATATAATTTAAAGCGCAATAGCAAAGAAGCCGCGTCACGCCGATTGGGGGACAGAGAGAGAGAGAGAGAGAGAGAGAGAGAGCAAAACTGCAAGAACTAAGGAGGGAAGGGCGAGCCGTTGCTCCACCTTTCAGTCTCAGAAGGTGCATAACCATAGCTCCCCCCCCATCTTTGCGGGAGAGGAGCAGAAAAACATCCAAAAAGAGAGTAATGTGTAATGAAAATTCCTGGATTCTTTATTTTTTCGTCAATTCACCAGATACTTATCCCTTGGAGAGTTAGATCATAATCGTCTCCTCTTAAACAGAGAGAGGGGCGGGGCTGCTTAAGGGTGCCATGGATTTGGTTGATAATTTAAGGAAATGAGAATCGACTCGCTAGTTTGAAAGTGTGGTAGCATGTCCTCCAAAATGAGGGATAGACATGGAACAGTAAATCAGGCAATGAAACACACGAAGATACTTTACACACTATCTTCTTCTTACTTCTCTAACCTCCGGTTCTTTATCATATTCTCTTCTTCCTCTTCTTGGCGATTCCTAATGTTTACGTTCAACTGTACACCCATATATATTTCCATATAAAAACTGTGTATATCTTAAATATCCCTCCAATATGACAAGAAAAATAGATTATGAAACTGAAATATAATTTGAATGGGGAAAAAGGGAAACTTTGCATCCATTTTAAGAAGAATTTTAGAGAATTTCCATATTGATAATGGATTTGAGTTGGGGGGAGAGATATAGAGAGATGGGGAGGATAGAAAGAGAGATAAATGGAAAGGGAAAAAGAGAAGGAGAGAAGACAGTCGGATAAAAGGGGCTAAAGATGAAAAAAAGAAGAATACTTCCAAGAGGAGATGTTTGGTGGGAGAGAGATAGAGAGAAGGTAGAGAGAGAGGGGAAAAAAGAAGGAGAGAAGACAGTCGGATAAAAGTGCTAGAGATGAAAAAAAGAAGAATACTTACAAGAGGAGATGTTTGGCGGGAGAGAGCTAGAGAGAAGGTAGTGAGAGAGGGAAAAAGAGAAGGAAAAGACAGTCGGATAAAAGGGCTAAAAATGAAAAAAAAGAAGAATACTTCCAAACGGAGATGTTTGGCGGGAGAGAGCTAGAGAGAAGGTAGAGAGAGAGGGGAAAAGAGAAGGATAAAAGACAGTCGGATAAAAGAGCTAAAGATGAAAAAAAAGAAGAATACTTCCAAAAGGAGATGTTTCTCATCTCATTCCATTTTAGACACTCGAAAGAACAAATACCAACCGAGGTCTTGTTAGAGAATCGAAAAGGTGAGTTTGATGGACGTTGCGGAGATCTAAATTTCTCCCATATCTTTTCTCTCATCGCTATCAAGGAACTATAGAGAGTGGAGATTGGTTGATGGGGGTCCACTCGGGGGATCTTTTTGACATCGTGACACTCTAAGTCAAAGGAAAGAACCCATAATTGAATACAAAAAAGAGGGGGGAGGGTTGAATATTAAAAAAGAAACCGAAGTAATAATACATCAGAGTCAAATATTGCAGCTTTCTTACAGACGCTCTACTCCATAGAGCAACGCGTCAGGCCAACCCTCCCTTCCCCAGCTCCCAACCGATTAATGAAGTGAGGATGTTAAGAGGGCATTATGTCCCGGTCGGTGGATTAAAGGCCCGAAGTAGCCTACACGTGGCACTGGGAGGAGTCATTCAGGCCCTGCTCGTCGGAGGCCACCGAACGGCAGTTCTGTTCCGAAGGGCGGTCTTCGCACGGAGTCGGTCGCACGACGGAGGCATCTAGAGAGAGCGAGAGGAGAGGAGGACCGTAGGGGTGGGGGGCATCTCGCCATCATCTCCCTCAACCCCCTTCCCTTTCCCTACAAAAGTTCATCCCCCATTGGCACGGTGGTGGGACGGTCCCGCGGAAGGCTGCTCTCCGATCCGGGCTGGCGTTGAGTAAAGTGCCAACACGGCCAGGCACTCCCTGGCACTCGATGGGAGGCGAGGGGAGGGTGAAGGGGGTTAGTAGGGGTGATGGGAAGGAAAGTAGGTATACATATAAAAGGGGATCGTGTCGTCCTGTGGCAGGCTACGATAGAGTGCCACTGGGGGTGTCGAGGGGGCCGTGAAAATAGAGGGCGCGTGAGGAGGAGGAAGAAAAGAGGAATGATGAGGAGAAGAAAAGAATGATTTTAAATGTAAGAAATAGAAGATTTAAAAGAAGATGGAAACGGGAGTGCCAGAGCAGAACAAAATATATCTTCCTGACGTGGAGGCACAGCCACGACGTCCGGTGCAAAAAAGAGCCAAGAGGAATTCATTATCTATCTATCAATCTATCTATCCATCTCTCTCTCCATTCACACTATTCATTAGGGGTAAGGGGGAAGAAATGTGTGAGTGCGCGCGCGCATTTCGGGGGACAGGGCGCAGGATATCGAGTGAGTGCCGGTAGTTGGTCGGGAAGGAAAGGGAAGCAACAGATTCGACCCCTCGGAAGGGAGGGGCCTTGGCACCCGCGGCTTCGAGAGCAGCGCCGGTCCGAGCCACCGGCGAACGTCGGGTTTGTCTCAACGTTGCGCCGCCAGCGATCAATAGCACCTTCTCGCATCCCTGCTTTTATGGAGGGGGGAGACTGAGACTCCCACCCCCCACACTCATCTCTCTCTCTCTCTCTCTCTCTTCGGACCACCCATCTATTAAGGCGAGCCTAAAGTGACCCACTCCCCCCTTTAGAAGTGGATTCTATCGCCTTGCTCCGTCTCTGTTAGCCCTGTAAACACAAGGTCAAACTCAGGCCCCCCCACGGGCGTGATACGACGGGGCGCAGGGGTTCCAATCGGAGCCACCATAGAATTAAAGGCGTCGGAGGGGGTTTTCTTCGAATGGGGATTCCTCGGAAATACCTTCGCAGCTCTAGATTTGACGCTTCGTCCCGCGATCCCTTTCATGCAGGATGGCCAACGGACTTGCGTTGAGGGGGAAGATAGAGTGGAGGAGACAGGTGGTGACACGTTCCACCACACCGAGGACTCCCCGCGAGTTGGCGAGAGAGAGGAACTAGGTCAGGGAAAAACAGAGAACAGCAAAGGGCTGGCAGAAAGAACAGAACTGGGCCACCTCGAGTATACTGCCCGACAGAATGCATTAATCCCTATCTTCAACAGACTCTCTATGCTCAATTCTTCTTAATTTAAATACTGTCCAAAACCACAACAGTAAGCTTGATAGCCCCATTTAAATGGTTTCCTCTAAGTAACTATATTGTCAATAAGCCTGTTTCTCAGTATACTTTTTAATACCCCCTTTTCCCTGTTTTTTTTCAATTTATCCTCTTTTTTATCCCGAATCTCTCTGTTCATTACTTAATTCTTTCTCCTCGTCAGTTAGTCTTGTTTCTTTTATTTTCGCCGTTGAAGAAAACTTTAGTTTCTTCTAAAATTTGATATTCTATTACGAATAAGTTGGACTATCGTAGGTCAAGGTCTGGTCTAGTACCTGATTAACTGTGCACCTTGATGATAAACAAGGAATGCCACGGGGGACAAGACTCCCAGGGAAGGGAGAAAAGAAACTCGCATGGTGGCAATTGTGTAAAGAGACCAACGACGGCCAAAATTGCTGCATCAGCGAATCCTCTCTAGATCCGAGTTGTGCGGAGGTCTTGAATGCTCATTTTGAGATCATTAATAAAAAAGTCACACGAATTCAAAGAAACTAATTCATAAGTCACTTCTAGTGTGTGAATCGGAAAGGGTTTCCTATTGATATCTCTTCCCCCTTTAACACCAATAGCAATATCTGCACTTTCTAACATCTACATCAATGCCGCAACATCATATTTATTGTGCTCATTTCATGCGCGCCACCACTACTTTCCGTATTATCCCTATCAACAATAGACCCTCACCATCACCTTACTCCATAACAATACCGTCATCATCTCGATTCACACAGGCACCAACAGCAACAAAAGCATGATCGTATTCATCAACGAAGGCATGACTCGACAGTCTTCCACACGTCCTCGTGCGGGACGAACTAAAAACGCCGGGCATAATCCCCATTAACTGGTTTACTTCCTTTTTTTTTAATAGGGATTAACGGGAACCCAATTTATCTATTACCAGTATTCATCCACTTAATCAGGTTAAGAAGATAAGACAATTTTGTATTAGATGATTTGTAACCAAAATATCCTTCCCAATTATATTATTTCCAGTAATATGGTCAGCTCATTTTGTGATCTTGGCGGAAAATACACACACGAATTAGTGATATTATAAGAAATGAATTTTTAAACTACATAAATGAGTGAAATAAAAGGGAATTGTAAGAATACACAAAGTATATAATTCCTCGGTGAAGTTTATATAGTAAATTTCAAAATTGATACTTAAGTAACATAAACTTCGTTATGATTAATTGATATAAAATGGATATAATGGATTTAGTTATATTACAAAACGCTCTTTGACACAACTAGGCACTAATATTATGAGGCACATTCAAATCTAAATCAAGACATACATCAGTACAATTAAGGAAAAACTGCAGCAAATACATTTACTAGAAAATTAGCAATATTTGCAATGTAATATTAATTTAAATATAGTAAGAAAATTAGTTTATAAGATGACTCATTACAGGGTTATGTTGTACTCTAGTCTTCAGTTCACTTTGAGCGATGCATCTGGGGCACCGAAGTATTGGCTGTGGAGGCCAATGCATCGATGATATTGCCCTATTCAAACCAGTTTTAGCTATGCTGAGAAGTAAGCGGTTAGACATTCTCCTCTAATGCATTTGAAGTAAAGAGCATCCTAAATATCTACATCTACATAAGTATCACACTATAGAAATGAACTTATCGATTTGAAGTTACGTTCATCGAACTAAATCCAATCCCCGAACGTCCACTCTGGCCGTTATTTGGATTCCACTAGCCGCTTCTTCAAGCGGATCTGATACATAAACTTTTTCCATGACTTCTTATGTTTTAAAATCTTTTTCTACAAGCCTGTTGATGGATGAAAGAGACTGACTCCGTGCAGTCTCTCAGGCTAATTTACAGTGATTGAATTTTCTAGCCTTTGTTGACTTAATTTTACCTTGCCCTCTCTATGTAAGACCTGATTTCCTTGTACCTATTCAATGTTTTCTGCTCGGCATTTTTTTTAAAGTTTATTATGACGCAATCTTAACCAAGGTTAGGCTGTGAAGGTGATAAGATTATTTAGGCCATCCATTTGTGGAAAACAACAAACTCGTAACGGAAAATTCTCAAAATTTCCCCAAATCTGCATCAAATAAATATAATATCCTCGGTACGAAACCCAAGGTGTTTATTTTTTAATAACTCGCTAAAAAAATACAGTATTACATAGGTTAACATATACTCAAAACAACTAATACTATTTAATTATTAAAACCAAATATCTGTCTGATAACTGGTTAGTGTTTAATCGTGTGCACGTGCCCGTCGGTGGGTCTTTCGGATGTAATCACTTGACTTTTCAATGAGTTTTTTTGGCAATGTCATCCTAACTATTCGGCCGATTCTAACGAAGTTTGAAACCCTTATGTTGTTTTTACATACTCTTTCGAATGATATAATTGATAAGGTCCTCCCAAGGATAGTGCAGGAATTATTTGGCAATAACATTGTAACTATCGGCTGATTCTAACGAAATTTGAAACCCTTATGTTGTTTTTACATTCTCTTTCGAATGATATAATTGACAAGGTCCTCCCAAGGTGTGTCCGGAATCTCTAAAAGTTTTTAATGTCGTACAGTCATATGGTTATAAGATGAGAGGACGCGACTTAGGTCTGTTGACCTCGTTCACGTTTCATGATCACAGTATTCATTTCTTCTGGCCTTACGAGTGCCTTTTATGTGTATGTTGCTCTCCTTATTCGATAAACAAATTCAACTAATTAGTGTTACTGAAAGAAAATCCTGCCGAAGTTGCCAAAATAATTACACTTCATTCCGACACAAAAATTTGAGGCTGAAAAATTCGAGAGATGCTAACTGATAATGGGGCATAATTTTTAATTTCTCTGGATTAAAGTAACAAAACCAATAAGGGCATCAACCGCATAACGTAGAGAAAGTGTTGAAGATGCAAGAAGTGAAAATGTGAGCAAGATGAATAGCCGCAGGGCGGAAAGGCACGATATCTTGCAGATGTCAGCTGGTGTTTTTGAGACAATGGGAGTAAACTCATTCAAAAGCGGAAACTTTTCTTCCATTGTGGGGAACCCAGGAGCGAGTTGTGGGGTCCATCACCTCACCCTGGCCCCTTCCCTGGCCCCCACCCCCTCGGGTCTCTACTGACCCCGTGTAGACGCCCGTTCACTCGCGACCCCGGGTCACGGACGGCGAAAGTGACTCGAGCGAGCGGCCGCGATTCGAGATCGCCTTCCTCCTCCTCACCAAACCGGGGACGTCGCGCCTCCCCCCCCTCCCCATACAGGCTCCCCTTGACTCACTTTACCCCTACATTTCTTGTGATCCAAATAAAGGAAAGAGAATGTATGTAATCCAATGGAGGACGCTCACTTGATCACAGGGAAATAGTGAGCGAGATTAAGGATGAAGAGTAGTGCAATAGAGCCTATAAAGAATAGTGCCACACAGGCAGTAGTGTAATACCACAGAACCAGTGGACACCAATACCACATGGCCACTACGGATTAGTGTCAAAGAGCCAGTAGAGAGCAGTTGCTACAAATCCAGTAGGGATTACTTACCACATGGACAGTAGCGAGTATTGTCATATGACCGGTAGAGGGTAGTGTCACTTGGTCAGTAAAGGCCACATAACCAGTAGTGAGCAGTATTACGTGTCCCGTAGAGTAATGCTACAACGTCAGCCTAGTAGTGTGACATGCCCGGTAGATTAGTGGCACAGGAAAAGTAGTACTGCATGGCGGGTAGTGTTGTGTCACGAAGCCAGTAGAGAGAAGTATCGCCAGAGTAGTAAAAGGGGGTTACAAGTTCCATAAGGACGATAGGCAGTAGTTTCAGGGCAATTAGAGAATGATGCAATGGGATCGAGAGAAAAAAATGCCATAGGATCGAAAGAGAAATAATGCCATATGGTCAAGCGAAAATAATGACATAGGATCGAGAGAAAATAATGACATAGGATCGAGAGAAAAATAATGCCATAGGGTCGAGAGAAAATAATGCCATAGGATCGAGAGAAAAATAATGCCATAGGATCGAGAGAAAAATAATGCCATAGGATCAAGAGAAAAATAATGCCATAGGGTCGGGAGAAAATAATGCCATACGATCGAGAGAAAAATAATGCCATAGGATCGAGAGAAAAATAATGCCATAGGGTCAAGAGAAAAATAATGCCATAGGGTCGAGAGAAAAATAATGCCATAAGGTCGAGATAAAAATAATCCCATAGGGTCGAGAGAAAAATAATGCCATAGGGTCGAGAGAAAATAATGACATGGGATCGAGAGAAAATATTGCCATGTGATCGAGAAAAAATAATGCCATATAGTTTAGAGAAAATAATGCCATGTGATCAAGAGAAAATAATGCCCTAGGATCAAAAGAAAGTAATGCCATATGATTGAAAGAAAATAATGCCATAGGGTCTAGAGATAATAATGCAATAGGATCAAGAGAAAATAATGCTATAGGATCGAGAGGGAAGAGTGTCATATATTCGAGTAGAGAGAATAGTGCCATAGGGGACAATAGGGTCTATTGACCTCCTCCTACATGGAACATTTATTGATGGTTAATTACTAAATATGATCCCATTTAACGACTATAATAAATGAATATAACAATTCAATTTAACGACTATAGTGAATATAAAAATTCAGTTTAGTGACTATAATGAATATAACGACATAATTTTACTACTATTATGAATATAATTATTCACTTTAAGGACTATAATTAATATAAGAATTTAATTTAGAAGATAATGAATATAAATCGTTCAATAACCTGAATTGGATTGGTAACCTCGATTTACCCGAGTACACTGAGCGTCTTTATTGGTACATAGTAACAAAATCTAAAATAATCTACATATAAATATTAATATAAGTAATATACAGTAATTACCACCGATTTCTAGAGATGATAGAGTCAATGGTTTTACATGAGCCAAGTGGTAAATTTGTCTCCGATAAAAAGACGAAATATAGTTTTTAATGGATTTGCGGGAAGATATAAAGAGCACACCAATAAATAGGGCGAAAAAGAGTATTAATCATGAGAATATATATATATATATATATATATATATATATATATATATATATATATATATATATATATATATATCAGGAATATGAAAACCCAGGTGATTACACTTATCATTTATTGGCCGGACGTTTCGGACCTTTACTAGGACCATCTTTAGCGACCTGGTCGACTAATGAGAAGGGTAAGGAACATTAATGGATAACAGTTAAAAGAATGCATTAAATAATGGCTAAAAAAGCGGAAGAAGACAAGTTAAAATAATAAAATTGACAATTATTAAAATGAAAGTAAAAACACTAATAACAATATATAGAATAAAATAATACTACCCATTGCGATTAAAAAAAAAATAATAGAAAGTGAAATTATAACATAAACTGACTTGAATATCACATATTAAAAGTTACGGGAGTAAATAAAAAATAACCTATTAAAAACCTGAAGCCTCTTCCATCAGGCAACATTCAGAGTATCACCATATCCTCTTAATTCTGATTCATTTACCATCTTATCTTCAGCCTTAACTTCTCTCGATTTGGAAATCTTAGTGTCACTGTATATCAATAAAATAAATCCAAACCTAAATAATTACTCCTCCTCAATTAAACTATTCACAATATAACCAACCAACACTTCAATAAATTAACTAGCCAAACGACCAACCGAACAAATTTCGTTAGTAGTTTTATATGTTTAGTTAGTTGATTTCTCAACTCCCACGATAAAGGTTAGTCCCTTTGTTCATTCTGATTTGTTTTCGGGTTTTTTGTTGTTTTTTACAATTTAATATAACAGGTTATTTTTTGTTTACTCCAGTAACTTTTAATATGTGATATTCAAGTCAGTTTATGTTATAATTTCACTTTCTATTATTTTTTTAAGAATCACACTGGGTAGTATTATTTAATTCTATATATTGTTATTATTGTTTTTACTTTCATTTTAATAATTGTCAATTTTATTATTTTAACTTGTCTTCTTCCGCTTTTTAGCCATTATTTAATGCATTCTTTTAACTGTTATCAATTAATGTTCCTTACCCTTCTCATTAGTCGACCAGGTCGCTGAAGATGGTCCTAGTAAAGGTCCGAAACGTCCGGTCAATAAATGATTAGTGTAATCACCTGGGTTTTCATATTCCTGATATATATATATATATATATATATATATATATATATATATATATATATATATATATATATATATATATATATATTCGTGAACGTTTAACCAAATTATTAGTTAAAATTCGATCATCATTTGAAGGTGATAGTGGGGAACATGGGAGGAAACATTAGAGATGAACGAGACAGTAGTCTCTCTTTCACAATTTTCGCTCCTTCTTTCACATAACTGCTGTTTCCATTAGTCTTTTCATGTCTGCTCTCTCCCTCCTCATACCCGAAATGGAGTGTCAAATGTAGGATAAGCAACCATTCTGCGGCTGATATATTTAGGATTACGAGCGCTCCGTTTACCAAAATCCTACACTAGGATCTGCGGGTCTCTATCTTCCACATATTTTCACTTACTCTAGCTTCACTACTTTCATTTCCATATTTATTCCTACAAAATTTCTATGGAAAATGCACTCGTTGGTTCACTTTAAATTCCATCCCATTTCCTTCAGTTTCCTTCAGGTTCAGTTTCCAATCAAAAGGCTACATATCCTGCTTATCCTAACCTTAAACTCACTATTCTGCATTCATAACATCTATTTCTTCCTCAACCATCACCCCTTACCCCCAATAACATCGTTCCACTCAAGCCACACTAGAACAGCGAAAGAAGAAAGAAAAAGAAAACCAGCCACAAACGCAAGAGCAATAATTAAGAAACCTCCTTCATCCACTCTTGAGGAACAAAGTCCAAACCACAGATGGTAGTAAGGAACGACGGCACAAATCAAGAAATAGAGCTTCCCAAATTCCCTTGTTACTATCCCTACCTCACCATTGCCCCTTTGCACAACCCCCCTCCCCCACCTATGAGAATCCCTGTTTGACCAGGCTCACTGAACTACGTTGTTATTTGATGACTAAATGGATCGTTCTTGCGTGAGGATCCTGGCCATCGCGTGACTGTGGACAACAATGTTAATAAATCACGGCCCAACGCGTGACATGAGACAATTCATAGGATTCGGTCATTCCTTCGGACTCATTTAGCTCCACGCCCTAATTCTGAATCAAAACATGATTTTTAAACAATAATTACTCAATGTTTTAAGGCGGTATTTCTAATTAATACCACATCTTTCCAGTTAATATAACGGGCTAGGGAGATTACTATTACCTACTAGGAGATCTGCCTCCATGGGGAAGATTGGAAGGGACGGGAGAGTTTAAGTCCTGGTAGTTAAGAGTTCCAACGAGTCTGCTCTCTAAGTTTTAAATTTTAACTTCTAACCTAAACACTATATTTTAGTCATGTGAAAGTTACTATGTCGATGAGTAGGTCGTCGGTTTTATGATAACCATTTTACCTTCCAATGAGTTTTTTTGGCAATAACATCGTAACTATTCAGACGATTCTAAGGAAATTTGAAACCCATATGTTGTTTTCCATTCTATTTCGAACGATATAATTACCATTGTCCTTCCAAGGTTAGTCCGGGAATTATTTGGCAATAAAATCGTAACTATTCGGACGATTCTAACGAAATTTGAAACCCTTATGTTGTTTTCCATTTTCTTTCGAAGGATAGAATTTCCAATGTCCTCCCAAAGTTAGCCTGGAATTATGAAAAGAAAACTAACTATGGGTCGGATTGCCCTACTTGTTGAAAGTTTTGAAGGGCGTAAGGTCATAGGGTCATAAGGTCATAAGTCAGAATAATTGTAGAGCATTCGACTTAGATCCGTTGACCTTGTTGAAACATTAAAAGCCTTCATTCAATGAATTGCTAGACTTAAGAGTACCCGTTTCGGATGTTTCGGAAATTACATTGCCACTCCGTCATGGGTGACCAAATTTCAATTTACTGATTCAGTTAAGAACAGTAAAGCTTCAGGTGATGCATGTTCTGCGACAACACCACATAATATTAAGTGCTTTCACAGTCTGTGTTCTATCCGGAAAAGATCCACTCATCTTTATTTGTCAGTGTTTACTGTTTATTGCGTATTCTTTCTCTGTTTACCTACAAACAAAATATCAACAACGCCAGAATTAAATGGCTTCGATAAAAATAGACATGCTGAGTCCTGCCAAAGTTTTCTTGAATCGGAAAAAGCAGTGCCAAAGGAAACCATGGCCTCAGTTAAGATATCTTTATTACTCAATGGAGGCCTATTGATTAATGTGGAATTCGAACCATTGATATTTACAACGCATGACAGCCGCCATGGTGAACCCAAATCAGGGCTAAGCCTCTTAGCACATATATTAATGAGGGATTCCATAGGAAATGCAGCCTTTTATTCATATTTCTCATTATTTCATGGATAGTAAGCAAACTTTTTAGTTATATAAAATAAGCATTTATTTAATAATTTAATAAGAAATATTTCCTCCAGTTTAGACAAGGTAGCCTTTCTATTAACTTTGCAATATCATGTTTGGAAAACTCTTTTAGTTTTGATTAAAAAAAAGATATTTAATGTTGTTTGAATCCCCTCTGTTGTTGACATTTTCATTCTCTTTAATTGATTCGCGCTATACTCATCTAAATATAGCAATATGATTGGGCTAAATAGGGTGAGTATATAAGATGTCTCATTAGTTCCAAACCGAAATTGTTAAGCTTTTATATGGTATCTTGCGATATGAAGTCGCGCGTTGTCTTGATGAGAGAGCACTCTTCTTATATTGATTAACGGTGGCCTTTATCCTTCAAGTGCGGCATGTAAACGATCCATCTGAACGCAGTAAACATATGTGGTAATATTTGATTTGGATTAAGAAGTTCAAAATGGATTATGGCATTAATATCCCACCAAACGCACGAAAGAACCTTCCGTAGGTGAAGACCCTGTTTCGGCTAGGGATATTGGTTTGTCCTCGGGACTAATCCATTGTCTCGAACGTTTAATATTATTGCAGATAACCCACTTTTCGTCTCCTGCAACAATTTTATTAAAAAAATACTTCACTTTTTTAGTGAGAAAGAAGAGATTAATCAATTTTAATCCCCTGTTACCAGTTTACCTCTGAAAGATCGTGAGGTCTCCAATGCCCCAATCACGAAACTTTACCCTATTACCTGTAAATGACGATGCCCAATAGAATGAGTTGAATAAGGCTATTTTTGGACAATTGTTTAACAGTTACAATCGGATTTTCTTCCTTATTCTTAAAAAATCTTATTTCACTGATCGTCCTGAACGTTGTTTATCTTTGAGACTAACGTTTATTGAGTAGAAACAAAATGGGATCAGAATTAAATAGCGACATTTTAGTCTCCTTCGTTTTCCTTTACTTTTCCCAATAGTCACGAAGAATTCTAGGAAATAATAACAGGATTATCACCGTTGGATTGAAAATTAACTTCAGGGAACCAAAGTTATCAACAATAGTTTTGCTGAAGATAGAGCAAATAGATGACCAAATTTAAGAGCAGGTACAAAGATAATTAGGCCAATTTCTGTCACCTGATGAAGAAGAAATCAGCCGAACAAAAGTGGGTTGGAGGCCTGTAAGACCCCTCACCCCCATCCCTGGAGGCTTTAGCACCCAGCGTGTTTGTAAGAAGAAATATATAAATATGCTAGTGAAGATAGATGATGGAAAAATGAGTGGAAAATATATAGTTGCAGATCTCCTGTACGTATTTGGGCAGGGAATGCAAACTGCGGGTATTGGGGGGAGGGAGGGCATCCAAGCCTCCTTATGTTACCCAACATACCCTTTGCGTACCCGGTAGGTCACCAATGATTTTAAACAGTTATGAAAGATGGAAGTGACACTCTGTGTTTCTTAAAAGAAACATATGGGTACGAAGACAAACGCGAGTGACTGATAATAATAAACAATAAAAATTCTTAAGTAGCCAAGACGAAACGACACAATATATTATATTATTCATGAAGTCTCCTCTAGAGACCACCAACAAGGGCATGGCAGTTAATATGGCAGCTAATATAACACACGCAGGCACAACAAACAAACCCTCCCCAAAAAAGACATAACAAGGGATGTTCAGGCAGGGAAGGGAAATGAAGAAAGAAACGCTTTGCAGAAATATTAAAATTTGCCCCATGAAAAGGGGACACGAAGAAAGACCCTTTGCAGAAAGAAGAAATTCGCCCATGAAAAGGGGTCATGAAGACAGACCCTTTACAGTAGAATGAAATCCGCCCTATGACGAGGGGTTATGAAGAAAGACCCTTTGCTGAAGGATGAAATTCGTCCAATGTCAAGGGGCCATGTAGAAAGACACTTTGCAGAAGGAGGAATTTCGCCCCATGTCAAGTGGCCAAGAAGAAAGACGCTTTGCAGGCGGATAAAATTCGCCCCATGACAAGTGGCCAAAAAGAAAGACACTTTGCTGAAGGATGAAATTCAGCCCATGACAACAGGCCAAAAAGAAAGACGCTTTGCAGAAGGATGAATTTCGCCCCATGTCAAGGGACCATGAAGAAAGACGCTTTGCAGTTGGATGAAATTCGCCGCATGACAAGGGGCCAAGAAGAAAAACGCTTTGCAAGCGGATGAAATTCGCACCATGACAACAGGCCAAAAAGAAAGACGCTTTGCAGGCGGATAAAATTCGCCCCATGACAAGTGGCCAAGAAGAAAGACGCTTTGTTGAAGGATGAAATTCGCCCCATGACAACAGGCCAAAAAGAAAGACGCTTTGCAGGCGGATAAAATTCGCCCCATGACAAGTGGCCAAGAAGAAAGACGCTTTGCTGAAGGATGAAATTCGCCCCATGACAAGGGGCCATGAAGGTCCCGATCAGGGCAAATGCTGTACAAGACTGAAATCCTCCGTCTATCAGGCAAATGCTACACCCTGTATTGTGCAAGTGCGCTACTAAGTATTTTTTGCCTATGCTAGTTAATTAATTAACATTCTCAACACATTCACGTTCTAAATTCCTGAATCAGTATAAAACTGCCATACAAGCTTGCTCCAGGGCGCCATTTCATCTTCACCATTCAATTCCACCATCACGGTCATTATTCACTGATAACATACCCTCTATTTTTTCCACGTTCTATGTATATTATTGCCAGTTAGATATATGTACTTGTACACGCTTATACACACATAAGTACACACGCGATCACCCTACATTCTCTTGTAAGCAAACGCCTACACAGGCGAGTTCAGATATACATACACAGACGCACAGTACTTCATCAATGTTAAAGAAACTATTCAATATTTTTCACTAGGTTTCGTTCATACTCTTTATTCACCTTTTCCAAAATGCATCGGAAAATATTAACAAACTGATACCAATCGCGAAACTAAAAATAAAAATGTGCAAATATAGGGAATATTATAAATAAAAGAAAACAATAATTTATCTTTTCTCCAAAAGAGCCGAAATGAATTCTCCCTTACAATAATAATAATGTATTGAACAAAATTTGGCGGGGCTTTATTTTGGCCCATCGCGTATATAAGCCATCCATCTCCTCAGCCTAAAAGGAAAGGCAGGAAAGAAACGCCAAATATAAGCCTGTTTAAATTATACTCGTGTAGCATTAAAAAAACGATAATAGAGATTAGAATTTGAGTATTTTTGTTCACGATTTTAATTGTTTTTATTTCTATCAGAAACGTGAATCTATTTTAAGGTAGCAAACAGTTACTAAATTATTTAAAAAATCATAAATTTAATTATTTAGTAATAAAAATTTCTCTTCCAAGAATTATCTATCGGTTGTTTAATTGACTGCTACTACAAATGGTTATAGCAGGCAAACAGTTAGTAAATAAACCACTAGGAGATTGGAGTTAGCTGTTCATATGCGTGGAACTGCAATGACAACCTTAAAAACTCATAGAATTAAAGTGCTATTACTTAACTTCGAACTTGGATTGGAGCTATTAATGAGATATTAGAAGCAAAGAAAATTATTGCTAGGCGATTAACTGAACTTTACTAAATTGAGTACGATTAAATAGCAATAGAGGAGCTGCTGTTGCCAGACAAAAAGGTATTATTAATTCGAAAAATTTAAAATTTAAGTCATTTTTCTAGTCGTATGTTGCTTCCCCAAGAAACTCTTTAAGTAATATGCGAGAATTTATGCCGTTAAAACCTATCTGGCTCAATTCCAGTTCCTAAAACTCGTAATGGGAATGATGATAAAATCTAATAACATGTCAGAAATCCAAAGCAACAATGGCGTACGCGTACATAGTATTAAAAATGCCATTTTGGGCCTTATGTCACTGAAGCGTACCATATATTTTGGTCAAACTTGCATCTAGCGTTTTGATAGGCAAACCGAAATTGACTAACGAATGAGAATACAAAGTTGAATTTGGGAAAAAAGACCCAAAATAACAAAAGAAAGAACGAAAAGTAAGAACGAAAAAGAGTGAAAGAAAAAAGAGACCAAAGGAAATAACAAAAAAAACATGAGGGGAGGAGGAATCAATATATAAAAGAGTTGTGATAACGAGGTCATACATACATGCATACATATAGACAGAACCCTTCATGTACGCAGATCAGTGCTCCCCTCCCCACTCACACCATATCTTTTGCGCAATAATACTTTTACTTCGCTCATGGAATCCAACTTAGATATTAATGAAGGTAAAATGAATAAAATATTAATTTTAATTTTTTTATTTCCTTTTACCTATGGATAAATAATCAGAAAATGGGGCAATCAACTTTATTTCTTTAATTTTACGAGACAATTAAATATTTCCTTTCACCTAAGTTAAAAGGAATTAGTGAAAATTGATTTTTACATATGGGTGATTTAAAAAAGAAATCCTGAAATTTGTTTCACATATGTGATAACATACGTGGTTCATATATGTACATGTGATTATTTTATACCAATAATAGGTTTCTCACTTTTGTCAATATATGCACGAGTTTCGCATAATATTTACACAAATGAGTATATGAGTTTTATATTAGCGCACATGAAAAGTTTTGATGACTTTCGAATATATGATCGCTAAAAATTAGCATATGTTTAGCATGAATTTCATACACGTTTTAACACGATTTTTACTAGAATTTGATACGAGTTTCAGGCATATGTTCAATTCCTTTTAACTCTTAGGTTCTAACACTTGCAGAGAGAGAGTATGAGCGATTTTGGTCATAAAGTCCTCGTCGAGGTGTTTCAAAGTGGAGAAGCGGACATTTATATTAAAGGGCTGGGATGGTTTAAAAGACAAACATAGACTGTGGAAATGGGGAAGAAGTCTATTGGCGAAGATTTTAAGATAAAATATCCCTAATTGTATAAGCTGAGATTTCATGAGACACCGTCTCGAATCAGGCAAATGAAGAAGTCAAACAAAGGAATAGTGTATGAGCGATGGGAAGAAGCGATGCTAATGAAGGATGACATATACATCGCAAAACATGAAAGCAATTCAGGGTCTCCAGCACAACTCATGCATGCACTTTCAAAACAAGGATAAGTTAAACCATAAGGTTGAATGGCATGCCCCCTCTTCCAAGGGGGTGAATTAGCTTAATAGGAATTAAATAAAGGCCTATTTGATGAGGAAAAGAGCTTTTGGTACCGATTACCATAGATAGTTTATAGGATTCAACTGACTCCTCATTCAGGAGAGGCAGTAAGGAATGACAAATGTGAAAGAAAAATGAAGAAGACAAACAAAGGAAGAGATGCTATTGAAGAATGACATATACACCGCATAACATGACAGCAATTCAGGATATCCAGCACAACATTTGAGCTTTCAAAACAAAGGGATGAAGTTGATAGGAATTAATAAAAGGGCCTATTTGATCCGGAAGTACAAATTTATCAGTTCCATACGCAAACATACCAACAATTTTACTCCACCATACAAACTCTCTTCCAATGGCGTTCAATTTCTCCCCTTCTCGTATTATTCCCCTATTTTCCCGCCCTTCCCTCCCCATATTATTACCCCCCTGTATTTACCCCCATTACCCAAGCCCCCTCCCCCTGCGCGAAACATCAATTCCCATTGATTTCCCGTAAATGCGACTCCGAGAAAGGAATTGAAATGAACATTCGCCGGTCCGTCCTTAACCCACGGGGTTAGGTGGGGCTTGATGGGTTGGGGGGGGGGCTCAAACCTGAGAACTTGGTGAGGGGGGGGGAGTATGAAAGAACTAGAGGAAGGAAAAATGAGGAAGAATACTGAAAGAAGCAGACAAATAACAAAAGTTAAAAATGGGGAGCTCCAAAAAAGTCTTACCCCCCGGTGGAAGCGCCCCTTCCCTCAAAAAACACTGGAAGCGCCCCCTTCCCCCAAAAAACACTGGAAGCGCCCCCCTCCCCCAAAACACTGGAAGCGCCCTCCTCCCCCCACCACTCACTCATGGAGAACACGAAATCATACAGTGATACTCCTTCCCCACATGGTATTCCCTGATCTGAAGCCCTGGCGGAGGGGGTGCCTATTCCCAAGAGGAGAGCACTGCTGGAGGACAGGGGAAAGGGAGAGGGTCCTTTGTGAGAGAGCACCTTCTCACATGTTATTATTACAACTAATAGTACTGATGAAAACAACTGATACATCTACAACCTGTATTTCTTTTGTTAATTTTGTAACTACCATATCTCTACTATATAAAAAGATAAATCCTACTTTCAAATGAATTCTTTGAAAGATCGCAAATATTAATATTAAAAAAAAAAAAAAAATTCGGCCGCTAAATATTCAGAATTTGATAAATCGACATCCCAAAAATTTTCATAAATTTCTCCAAATGCTTCGTCGGTGAAAGGAGGAATAGCAAAAGGTTTGAACGACATATTTTGGGATCAATTTCGACACTTCAGCGACAGCAAACATTAATAAAGGGATCTAATTTATCTTTTATTAATACAACTTGAAAAATAATAGAATAGGTTATAAATAACATTTAAAAATTACTACATTTTTTTTTACTACATTTTTTTTCTAAGGCATACAAACAGATATAAGAATTACATTACGAACGATGATTACTTAGGGATTAAAAAAAAACAACATATTAAATCATGAAAGTCGCATGGAAAATGATTAGAAATGGAAAACACTGTGCCAAAGCGATAGGATATGTGACGGACGGCTGCGCATATGTGTATGTGAAGTTGCGTTTGCTTCTATATGAGGGGAACAAGGATGAGGGTAGAAATGGGTGATTAAACAACTATGATGAAAGAGAGCTGCATGAGGGAGGATAATTTGCCTATTGTGAGTATGATTATTATAGGTTGGAGTGGAATACATTTTTTTTATTAAGTTTATTAAGTGAGAGTATGATTTTATCTATCTATCTATCTCTATCTCTCTCTCACTCTCTCTCTCTCTCTCTCTCTCTCTCTCTCTCTCTCTATATATATATATATATATATATATATATATATATATATATATATATATATATAAAGAGAGAGAGAGAAAGAAAAGGAGAAAAAGAGAGAGACAGATATTGAGAGAGACAGAGGTAGTGTATGTGTGTGTGTGCGCGTGCGTATGTATATGTGCGTGTGTGAGAGAGAATGGATGTCATTAATCTTTCCCTTATCTGTGCACAGATAAATTTTTGATCGATGCTTAAAAGGGTAAAACCTAAATTTGGAGAATTTTATTAAAGTTATTTCCATTTTACTCTACCATGAATTACATACTACCAACAGAGAATTAGTCTACCTATGTCTGCCTCTAAACTTTCCTCTCTTAACTCCCGTACACTCACGTACATACTTACACATATTCGCGCAAAAATGCGAAAATATATTTCTTGAAATTATTTCACAAATAAATATAAGTCATCCAAACCTATTTTTTTTTTTTTTTTACAAAAATTACACAAAAATTGCTCACCTTTGACTCCAATTTTTATTTTGAAAGGGGGGACGGGGAACAGGGGGACAGGGGAAAAGTACAGTTGTCTTTATCTTCTTTTAAAAAAAAAAAATTGCTTGAAAATTAAATGAAAAAAGATGGATGTAAACCATCTTCCTGGGGAAAGTTTATTGAGGCTGTGCTAGGATGTAAATAACAAAAAAATACATACGTCTATGCCTCTTGTTAACATACACATAAAAAACACCCATACACGTACATCGGATTGGAAGATTAGTAATGCATTTTTATTTACACAAAGAATTGTTTCGCTAAAAATACATTTAAGGCACTGAAGCAAACCTAAAACAAACACTCACTGATTCGTGTATGCAGATTCGTGTATGCATACATATTCAAACATACACTTATTTATATGGGCACCTACTAACAGAGAAACATACAAATGTTTCAACTATATGAAGAAATAATATTCAAAATGGCGTATTTCTCGTTTATCCTGGAAAGAAGTGAAACTCAGAGTCGGCACACTCAACTTAATTAAAAAGAATACCTTTGAAACCATGTATTTGGCAAGTATAGCAGCTGAAATGTGTGTTCTGGAATACACGCGCGCACATAAACATACACTCACGTATGCAAACAGCAAACACGTATACCCCTAAAATTATTGGGTTGGTTTGTTGATGTGAAAGCGTCGAAAAATTGCGATAGATGCAGCGAAATTAAAAAGAAAACGTAATAGTGGAAGAGTGATGGTGTAAAAGAACTGTTGACTATAAAAGAAAACCAGGAAAAAAACTCAGTGTGTTGGTAGACAAACTAAGGAGAAATTAAACGGGAAGGGGAGAAAGAAATGAATGTATCAACGTTGTCCTGACCATTGCAAAAATCGCTTAGCCAAAATTTGAATTCTCCAACTGTAAAAATGATGATTCAGCATTGCAGTTGCCGTCATTTCCAAGACACGTATTTTTTTTACCATCTGGGAGGCATCTAAGTGGAAACATTCACCTAAGATCCTAATTCCACCATACATACAACGGATCAGGAGTCATAATCATTGAGTCCATAGAGATATTCAATGGACGGATCTACATCGGTATCAGATACAAAAGAAAGAACTCCGAGGGCGGTTTAATGTTCGCATGCAGAAAGAATACACAACGTGGGCGGAAAATGGAAAAAATATATATATATTTAAAACGAAACCCTTCAAATATAATAATTGTTTGTCAAGAAATTAATGTCATTTTTTAAAAGGAAGGAAAAATCATTATAAATATATCCCCATCCCTTCAAAATTCAGCAAACTAGTCCGGTAAATATGAAAGATGAGGAAGAATTGATATGTGAAAGACGTCTTTGTTCCAGAATTTTATTAAACGTGACAAGTTGTCAACATATACACAGTTCTGGAGTAATTGTCTTGAGAGTTTATAATAACATGTTTCACATATGAGATGAGCTTATAATAAGATGTTTCCATAGATCTGCTGGATTAATTGTCTGAGGTGCTTATAATAATATGTTCACATAGGATTCTATTAATGGTCTGAGTAGCATATAATAACATATTTCACATAGATCCGAGGTAAATGTCTGAGGAACTCATAATAACATGTTTCACATAGGTTTGTATTTATTTTATGAGGAGCTTATTATAACATGTTTCACGTGGATTTGAATTAATTGTTTGAAGAGCTTATAATAACATGTTTCTCATAGATCTGGAGTAATTGTCTGAGGAGCTTATAAAACATGTTTGACATAAGTTTGTGTTAATTGTCTGAGGAGCTTATAATAACATTTTTTCACATAGGTTTGGATTATTTTCGCAGGAGCTTATGATAACATGTTTAAATTAGGTGTGGAGTCAGTTTTTGAGGAGCTTATATAACATGTTTCACAGATCTGGAGTAATTGTCTGAGGATCTTATATAACATGTTTCATATACGTTTAGAGTAATTGTCTGAGGAGCTTATATAACATGTTTGACATAAGTTTGTGTTAATTGTCTGAGGAGCTTATAATAACATTTTTCACATAGGTTGGGATTAATTTTCGCAGGAGCTTATAAAACATGTTTGACATAAATGTGTTAATTCTCTGAGGAGCTTATAGTAACATGTTTCACATAGATCTGGAGTAATTGTCTGAGAATCTTATATAACATGCTTCACATAAGTTTGGATTAATTGTCTGAGGAGCTTATAAATTATGTTTGACATAAGTTTGTGTTAATTCTCTGAGGAGCTTATAATAACATTTTTCACATAGGTTTTGATTAATTTTCGCAGGAGATTATGATAACATGTTTAAATTAGGTGTGGAGTCAGTTTTTGAGGAGCTTATATAACATGTTTCACATAAGTTTGGATTAATTGTCTGAGGAGATTATAATATCATGTTTCCCATATGTCTGGAGAAATTGTCTGTTGAGGAGCTCGCAATGAAATGACTCCTTTCACATCCCACCAAATGCCTAACACGACCTGCTGTTGGAGACCCCATCATGGAGTAGGAATTTTTACTTTTGCACTTACTATTGCTCTAATCACCCCCTCCCCACTGCTCACACACACACACACACACACACACACACACACACACACACACACACACACACATCACGCTTTTCATATCCCGTAACAATTCTGTCCAATAATGTCTCACGGGCATTTCGAGCGAATAGAGATGGCGCAATATTTTACATGTCGGCCATGCTAAACCTGACACCCCTTTGCGAGGTGCCCCTACAAATTCGATTGGTGGGACTCTATCAAACAACTAACCACAGTCAATGTGGCTTGACTTCCTTATAATCGGAAGCGATGTTTGTGCTCGCATATGAGATATGGATTTTATTTTACGGAGTGAAGGTCTAAAATTCCATTAATCCATGGTTATTAGTATTACCAAGTCCAAAATATTAAATATTGTCGCTTCTGGAGGGAGGGGGGCACGGGGGCCCCTTAGCGTGTGTTCAACAGCTTAGTTTTTTTCTTTTCTTTAGCGTGTATCCTACCAGGATATTGTTAGGTTTGTTTTTTGTTAGGTATGGATTTGGTTAGGTTTGGTTTCGTTTACCAAGAAAGCATAATTTAACCTGACCCAACCCAACCTAACCTTACATATTTTTATATACTATTTAGGAGTATGAACAAATACTTCAAAGGTCAATTAAATTGTAAATTTTAATATTTTCTAATTTCAATGAAGCAACAACATTTTGGTCGAAAGATCCCTTTATAACATTTAAAAAAGTCTAAAATTTTTTTTTAGCAAAGATGACATATATATATATATATATATATATATATATATATATATATATATATATATATATATATATATATATATATGAGAAAAATTATTGCAGTAACACAGTTAATTATGCGGTTAAAAGGCTATATTAGGCAGACACAGTCTTCATCGAAGCCCTCGGAAGGAGCTCTTTCCAGATACACGAAAAGGTAACACGTAAAATAGGCCGTTTTCTCAGATAGCCCCCCAAAACTATCTTTCAATTAGCCTCTTTAAGAATAAAAATAAACTTTCCGTTCTCTTCGACAAGCAAGAGTGACTCTTGAAGAGGCTAATGAAAAGAGAGTTTTTTTTGCTATCTGAGAGAACGCCTATTTTACGTGTTACCTCCTAGTGTATGTGAGAAGAGCTCATTCCAAGGGATTCGATGAAGACTGTGTCTGCCTAATATAGCCTTTTTAACAGCATATATATATATATATATATATATATATATATATATATATATATATATATGTGTGTGTGTGTATGTGTGTGTGTGTGTGTGTAAAACTCACATAGTATCTCGTGAGAAGAAATAAATGCAACCAAGCCCTCAGGGAAAATTAATACGAGGATTCCAAGTACTTTCGAACTTTATTTCGAGTTCTTTATCAAGGAATAACAGAAGTATTGAAAATTGTAATATTTATAAGGATGATAGAGAGGAGAGGGAACGCCCACAAAAAAGAAAAAAAAACAACAATCAAAAAATGAATTAATATGAAATGGAAACCTTAGGAGGAGCTGAGATAAATACAAACTAAATCAGGTAAATTCAAAAGACTAAAGATTGACATGAGGATTAAAATACCGTCTAAGCAATTAGGGAGGGAGAAAGTCTGAGCGAGAGATCAACATCATAGGTCAGGATTGAAGAACTCGAAATAAAGTTTGAAAGTACTTGGAATCCTCGTATTAATTTTCCATGTGGGCTATGTTACATATTATATATATATATATATATATATATATATATATATATATATATATATATACAAAGGTAGCACACTAAAAGTGGTAGGGCACAGGCTAAAGCGGCACCGATGCAATAATAATGTCTGATAGACCCCATTATGCTTAACAGGTCATAAGGTGTGGTTTGGGTGAGGATAATAATAGCGCTGATACCCACCAACTCACACCATGGGGAAAATAGTAGAGGGTGAGGAAGATGATAATACCTTACAATTGGCACTGACCCGCGGGAAGAGCATGCGTGAGGTTGTCGTCCCGTTTATGGTACCATCACGACTCATCCGAATCTCTTCATCCTTCTTCCTACTGCCGGAGCGCGTTTCCTTCTTGTTTATTTTTTGCTTATCTTGTTTATTTGTTGCTGTTGTTTTTTAGCCTCTTTCTTAGCTTTTGTTCTTGTTTTTTTTACCTTTGTTATTTTCATGTTTTTTACTTGTTTTTTTTATTTAGCCTAGTATTAGGCTGTAACGAGATGGGCTCTTAAAAATAAATACCCTCTTCCTACTTTCTGATATCCCAATACCCTCGCTCGTGGGTACACACGACTCGGAGGTCGCTCTGTGGGCTCTAACCCACGACATGTTTGCGACAAGTGCCACTACAATATCGGCGTTCTCTCGTGAGTGGCAAAAATTTAAAGTTCTGTATATGAAGCTTCGACGAAGCGGAATTTGAGACTCTTCCAGACGCGAGCGAGAATCGGCCTCTGTGAGATCGACTGCATTGCGCCTTCATCCTCGGGAATCGGAGCGGACGAATAAACAATGCAAGGAAGAGGAGAGATAAAGCAGAAGGAATAAAGGTCGGAAATAGTAAAAAGGGGGGGTTGAAGGCTATATGTGGGACCTGAATAAAAGCGGTGGTTTCGAAACGTCTCACGGACTCCACATAGGAACACTGCAAGATTCGGAGATATGAACGAAGCGGGAGAAGGAACCCCAAGATGCCTCAGTGTGCTGCTCAGGGTGGGTCGCCGACATTTTCAAGATGAGGTTAAAATAAAAAGGTCAAACGACTTCATTATTCTCGGGTCACAACTTTCACCTTTTGGGCATCGTGACCTCTGCCGCAAAAATGGGTGGGCAATGACAGATGGGGAGCGGATTTGGGGTCAAATAACTTAAGAAGATGGAAGAGAAGATCCGGAAGGCATTGGGGAAGGGAGGGCACGCAATTCTCCAGGTATCATCTGCAGCATAGTTGTTCAGGATAGCCGTGATACCCTCATGTGGGGGCACTAAGTCGACCACTAACAAAGTTAATACTAGGGTATAAAATGGAGTAGAGGGGGTTGGGGGCTTATTAAATGGGGGATGTCGAAAGCGACAATAATTGGGGGCATGAGTTATCGAGATTAAAAGGATTAACTGGAAATCTTTGAGAAAGGAATCGATGAAAATTGGTGAGGTGGGGGGAAGTAAAAATCCATGGGAGGTAAATGAACCCTCAACCACGAGGGCGAGTCGCTTCTCGGGGACCAGAAATTCAAATGTACTAGAGTGAACCCCCATTTAATATCCCCCTTAGGGTACACACCTTTGCTATGGAAAAATAGGGGGAGGAGAGTTGCGCGCCATCTCGCTTCGCACCTTCCCAATTAGTCTAATTATGCACATTTGAATGACTTTCACGTATCATAACTTCTCCATTTTCTTGAACTTTTATTCAAAGGGAGGAGGCGGAGAGAATAAGGAAATGAGGGAGGGAAAAACCCCCTTCTCACCACCCATCAGGGGCTACCCCAACTCTTTACTCCTATAACTTTACCCCTTGACAAAAAAAACAACCATTGGGTAATTAATAATTACCCAATATATATATATATATATATATATATATATATATATATATATATATATATATATATATATATATATATATATATATATTATTCTCGTCAGAACAACTCCTCACTTATAACTTGATTAAGATAATAAAAATGAATACTTCAGAAGCACTTTACAGGTTTTGCAAAAGTTCTGTTACACGCTTTTTTTAATCTTTCGAGACGTCTAAGTGTGTGATAGAGTTCTGTCAAAGAAACTTAAAATTTTACTTTTCTAGGACGTGTCATTAAGACGTCTTTTTCATTGTGTGAAGGTGTGTCGAGATGGAAGTGAAAAGAATTGAGATCTCTTCTCTCCTGCACGCGGGCCACATGTCCGTAATCACCAAGCGGCTCGAAGTCAGGCGATGACCGTCCACAGAGTCGCGGAGAGGCTCAAGGACGGGGAAGACCTCAAAGATCAACCTCGTTCAGTCAAACCTCAAGTTGTCAACCGTTTGACTGTGAGAAAGGCCCTCGAAAGTGCTCCAAAGCTCAAAATGACTCTACTCGCGAAAATGAAGAAACATGTCGGTGGCCACGGTATCCAGGGCCGTCAAGAAAGAGGAGGGCGAGAGCTTTAAGTGCATGGAAAGGCCTCTCCTTCCTGACAGTGGCGAGAAAAACATCGCGAGCGCTGCCGTTTCCTTCTCAACGACTTGAAAAATCATGACAATTGAATTCTCCTTTTTTTCTGATGAAAAAGAAAGGTCAACAAGAAGCAGAACGACAGCGTGGTGAGCTTCGGCCAGGACGTCTCCGAGTTCCGCTACGTGTTCACGACCAAGTACCCGGCCTTCGTGATGGTCCTAATTTCTAATTTATCAATACCCTTAAACATTTAAAAAAGCGAGATTATATAATCCATATAATCAAAGTGTTTCAAGAAATGTATAATTTTTGTTGTTCTTCTCCGGAATGTTTATATCCTGCCTGTGATGTGGGGACCATGTCTGAATACAATATTCCAGGTGTGGTCTGGCATACGAGTTATGTAGCTTGAGAATGAAGCCTTACTTTTATAACTATTTTATTTTTATTAATAAAGCCAAATACCTTATTTGCCTTATTTATGGTCTCTAAAGCCTAAACACTGCTTAAAGAAACACATTAAGCGATCTATTACTACTCCTAAAGCCCTCTCATCTACATCGGAGTCCAACCTGCAACTTTCTATTTCATAACTAATAACTAAATTCCTTATTTTGGTTGTCTATAGAATCAACTTTGCATTTTTGGAGGTTCAATGGTACCTCCCACTTGTGTGCCCATAAACTAGTCTATTTAAATCACTATGAAATGTGAAATTTACCTGTATTTTCCCCACAATGGTTGATAACTATGTACCATCAGCAAACATCAACATTTTTATTTTAACACCTACCCCGAGGTCATTAATAATGTAAACCAAGAATAATAATGGGTTCAAAACAGATCTTTGAGGTACCCCACAAATAACATCCATCCATTGCGATCTCTTCATTTAATACTACCCTCTGCTTTCTATTCTTCAGTCACTCTGCCATTCAATTTAAAACATTAGCAGAAACTCAATACATTCTCAATTTATGCACTAGTCTCCTATGAGAGACCTTATCAAAAGGTTTAGTAAAATTAAGAAACTCCATCTATGACACTTCCTTTGCCCATTTTTCCTGTGACATAATCTAGAAATTGCAGCAGATTTATCGGGCAAGATTTACCTGATCTGAATCCATGCTGACTATCAACAAGATACCACTTTCTAAAGTATCTGCTATACTTTTTTTTAACTAACCTTTTTTAGTAATTTACATACTATTGAAGTTAGATTTACTTACCTATAGTTATTAGGATCATACTCTTGTCCCTTTTTGAAGATTGGAACTACATTAGCTCTTTTCCATGCATCTGGTATCTCCCTAAATCTAAGAGATCCAACAAATATCTTCTAAAAAGCAAGTAAAACACTTTCATTTCCCTTAAAATTCCTAAAAGGAATAATTATTAAGGCCCATAGCTTTGTAACATCTAATACATTTATAACTTCTCTAAAACTTTCCCTATCAAAATTAATACTTTTTAAAACCTTTTATCGTGTTATATCATTATTAGGATTAAAAATGACTTAATCTTCTTTGATTTTCTGCTTCTCCACTGAGATCCTCCTATTTTTATTTACCCTACTATTTATTTTATATAAAAAATAAAATTTTCTTTGATCCTTTCACTATTCTTGGCTAACCTAATTTTTCAGACAGATTTTTACTCTTTTTGATCATCTTGTTCAAGACAGATAGAGCCATTGAGATCTAAAATCAGACAGGGATTCAGGTAAACAAAAAGATAGATAAGAAAGAAAAGAAACAAGAAAGTATTTAGATGGACAACGAGACAGGCGGAAATATGGCAACTACATAAATACTAAAGTCGAAACGTACAAATATATGTATATGATGAATACAGGCATCATGTAATATATATTGCACATAAATAATTTTTTATAAAAACAGACAGAAAGATTAAATTACACATAAAAAGTATACAGTGCGATAGACATATAAGTGTATACAGAAGTGGGGGGAGGGAGGGCAGGAGAGAGAAACAAGCACAGTCCCGATGGAATCCAATGCCAACCCCACCAACCCCCGTCCTATCTCGATTTAATCTTATAAACATCAATTAAAACCAATTCTCAATCATTCCAACCTTAGAAAAGTTAGCTATCCTCCCCCCCCCTCCTCTCTCGATTCAAAGAAATACCGCCCTTAAGGCCCAGCGCGATAGACTACCAAATCCTTGGCTCGTTTGATAGGGGATCTTTCTTACCGCGTACTTGGAGATGACCTTATCATCTTTACGACTCTCCTCAACAATTCATGAGATGGGAGGTCAAAGGTCAGCCGAATTTAATGGGATAATAAGGAGTAAGTCGAAAAGCCAGTGCCTTTTTAAACAAATTATTCCGTACAGACTTTAGATTTGCAGACTTGTAAATTGTAATGAATGGGGAGACTTATGATGCATAAATTGGGACGAGATTACGTCTTAAACACAGCCTCAAGAGCAGTTAAGATCACTCGAGATATTGAAAGATGGCTAGCCGCTCGTGGAAGACCTTTTTCTTCTTTTTTCGACTGTGAGAAATCGAAAAACACCAATAGAAATCGTGTTGAGGGTAATTTTTTTTTCTTACCGGCGTCAAAATTAAACAATGAATTGGGTTTTGTGTCGCATAAAAAGATTAATGATCGAAGAAAAATTATGGGAATCGGGGAAAAATATGTATGGCATAAGGATTAAAAGGCTGACACATGAGAAATAGGAAATGGTGAGATTGAATTTTGAAACTGGCAAATTGGTCGCACAAAAATTCATCCAAACATGAAACTTTCATACATTTGAAGAGTATTCTGAAATACAGATTTTACATATATATACATATATATATATATATATATATATATATATATATATATATATATATATATATATATATATATATATATATATATATATATATATATCTGGAAAGAGAGAAAAAGAGAGAGAGAGGGCATTGTTCTTTTACAATACACAAAGGCTAAAATTAGAGTCGGGCTCATGCAATAAGAATATCAAAAGCTTATTACTTTTTACGACTGAACATCGACAATAACAACATCAACGTGCGCTAAACAAGGAAAAAAGGCAGAACCTTTATTAAATCTAAATATAGCCCCTTTATCAAACTGGCCAAGCGATACACATATCCACATACACAGATCCACGAGGCTTCTTTTTCTGGGCGTTGAAACCTTAGAGGCAGTTCCTAGATTGCGTTTGCACAGAATCGAACGTTTTTTTTGAGCGCTCATAACAAGAACACTTCTGAACAGTACTTTTATCTACAAACACCTAAGCATTTATACCCACCCTAAACGTACACAAACACATTCCACAAGAAGCACCGCGTTATCCGAGAACCAAACTGCTGGGTAGGAAGACAAACGAATCTCAATTAACGCCCTGCTTATACATCTTCGTTACTCTAAGCCATAAAGAAGGATAATCTCAGATTATAACAAGTCGGAGTTCGAAGTCCTTTCGAAATTCATCTTCGGCATTCTTGAGAGAGACAGAGAAAGAGGGGTGGGAAATTGAACAAAGTAATGAATTAACAAAAAAGCATACGAACTACACCAATAGCATGAAGGGGAACCATAGTTCACAAACAAAGAATAGGTAAAACGCAAAACAATGAAATAGAATCCTAAAATGAAACAATGACAATATCCTTGGGAGGGGGAGCGTGTCAGAACTCCACGAATCTATTTTATTTCTGACGCAGAGATACGACACAGATAAACAGGGAAGACGGCACATAATAACAGGCACAAAGTTAAAGAAAAGTTTTATTTCGACGAAATTATAACCATAAATTTTGGGGGCCCATAACCCTACAAATACATATATACACGAACGACTCTAAACATACTTGGGAATCATTCATTTTGTTATAACTATATCGGCATAAGTAATCAGAAACTAACACGCGTAAATACGATATTTAACCTTTACTAGTCCTCATTATCATGCACACGTGGACATACATGCAAACAGATACGAATTAACGACTTCTATACACTGCATTATCCCTTTGTAAAAAATCGATTAGGTGTATGAAATGTGAGGGTTATTATTTGATGAGGAAATATGTGAAAGGTAATGAATGTGTTGAAAAGGGAAAAATCGCGGATGCTTGTGCATGTCAAACGAACAAGAAGAGGACTGAAGAGTTTGTATGAGATGGAGCAAATAGAAGACAATTAGCTGTGAAACGTGGTAGTATAAGTAAAGAAAAATGGTGAGGTTGAGATAGGCAAGAATAGAAGTGTACATAGAGTGGTGAGTGGAAGTGAGAAATATGAACAGACGAATCGGAGACAGGGTGAGAATAGAAGAACTTGTCAAGAAAAAAACATGTTTTATCAACCCTAAAATGAGAGGAAGAATTGATCTGTTCCTGCTGCAAAAGACAATAGTGAGGAATTTGTTTGGCGTGAAAGTTGATGGTGTTATGAGACTGGATCTATCTGACCACATGATTGCACTGTAGAAAGATAAATTCGATAGTGTGTGGCTAAGATGACGAGAATAAAGCGGCAACGGATAAAAATTCAGGATTGAAATGCTGTCGGATCAGTGAGAGAGAGAAGTATATGGTATTGCTTGAAAGTAGGAGAGAAGAAGTAAGAACATTATGTGGAGTAAAAGTGGAGATTAAAGGTGTGAAAGTGTTTTCTAGGTTTTTGTTAAATGAGCTGGTGTTAGTTGTTGAGGATGACAGAGTATGGGTAAGGCCAGGTCCCAAAGTAAATGTAGAAAAGATGAAAGGTGAGAGAGAGGTGATGGGTGATGTTAGAGTTTATGGTATGGTCCTTGAACAAGTCTGATATCAGTACCAGTGTTATGTCGAGAATGCTATGGGGATGAAAATTGTGTGTCCAAAAATTGCATGAAAGGCTGGTGTTAACTTTGGTTGATGGAAGCGAGACTATGTCTAGAAGGAGAAGGAAAGATTCAGAGTGAAAGTCCTGCTAATGGTGAACTTAACATGGATATTAGTGGTGAGTCGAGTAGATAGAATGTAGACCAACTGGGTGGGGGGTATATATGGTATCAGAAAAGATGTCAATGAGTGACTGTACTGGTATGGAATAAGTAGAACGTAGAAGGATATAAAAATGGATTGCTTTCATTACTCATGTAAGAGTGTGTTTAAGAGAAAAAGGGGGGACAGAGAGACAAATTCAGAATATTGTGTATGATAGTATTGCCAAGAAGTTTACTCTATGTACAATGTTTATATTTTATATTCATAAACTTTTAGTATATTTTAATGCAATTTTTGTCAAATTTAGTAGTTTTATGCATTCATCATAAAATTGTCTGCCAAAATATTAAATAACACGTAATACTGTTCCGTCGCTCTCGCTTCTGCCCTTCTAAGCTCCTGCTTCAGGAACTGCACTGGTTACCTGTCAGATATCGTTCTCATTTCAAGATTCTTCTCTTCACTTTCAAGGTCCTTCCCCAAAAGGCCCCAACCTACCTTTCCTCTGCCCTTTCCCAACGTCTCGCCCCTCGGGCCTTTCGGTCATCTCATGCTCCTCTCCTGAATACTCATCGCTCGTCCCTCTGCTCAATGGGCGATCGCTCCTTCTCAGTCTGTGCCCCGAAGCTTTGGAATGCTCTTCCAGCCGAAAGTAGATCTGCTGCCTCACTTACCACTTTGAAGCGACTCCTGAAAACGCATCTGTTCAGGATTGCTTACTCACCCACATGATCTTAGCCCACAGCCGAACATACGCTCTGTGAAGGTCTCCGGCCTTGAAGAGCGCATTATAAGAAATTTATTATTATTATTATTATTATTATTATTATATACCTGTTAAATTTCCACAGTGGCATAGTTCAAATTAAAATTGTCTAATATATCATCCGGGGCATTTTGACAGAAAGAGAGGATATAACTAAATGAAAACGCGTCCACCGATCAAACCCAAAGAATTAGGGAGAGTTGTATAGGTGAAGTGTAAAGGAGGATGGGAGAAAAATTTATAGTGAATGATGGCTGCAAATTATAGAACACTATCGCAAACTTTTGACTGCTGCAATTGCTAACAAAGTTTGTGCACCAAGATATTTATTATTATTTACCTTACCGATAAATAAACCTTTGTTCTGTGTTCAACTTTTTAATGTTGCTGAAATAAATATTGTTCAATTATCAAAAAATTAGAAGCGCGAAGATCCGCGGGGAATTCGCATTCCCGTTTTCTGTTAAAGTAAACGCCATCTCTTACAAAAGGCTTCTTGAAATTCCTCTTTTTAGAGAAATGGATGGTTGCTCCTGAAGAGGGTTGAGAAAAACCAGGAGACTTTTCTAGCGGATTAAGGAATTCTTACTTAACCACCGCATATATATATATATATATATATATATATATATATATATATATATATATATATATATATATATATATATATATATATATATTAAGGGAAGTGTTGTTGGCTAAAATTTGCGGCGCCCTTCCGGTGGGAAGAGGAGTGAATGACCACGAACCTCCCCTCCACCCCCTCATCCTAGGTACTCCTTTTTCAATCCCCTGCTGCTTGGGGGATCAGGTGAGGGATATCCCCCAAGGGGGTGTCTCCCTTCTCCCCTCCCATTTTCGTAATTACGAGAACAAATTAAAGTCGCATACGCGTGTATCAAACAACTCGTGTGCACGTGAGAATGCCGTCATGTGAGTTTACAAGCTCTCATGAAAACAAAAACATGTTTATGCGAGTGCTCGAATGCATTTACCCGCGCGGGCGTGTATGTGTGTGAGATGTGAAATATACATGTTTACATACACTAATGGGCGTATAAGATTATTATTCATGTCTGTGGCGAATATACACATGTGGATTTATACATTTTGCTTATTTTCCTGTGTCGACACAGATTCGATATCTGCAGAACGCTAAATTCATGTGCACACTCCAGTGTGTAGACGTGTGCGTGAAATGATACCACGCGTGACATTTGAACCGCATTTGGATGATGACGTCACAAACTTACCGATGCAGCCATGAATCCGATCGTGGCCGAAGAATTCGTCTATGGTAAAATTACCACATCTTCCCTTTGCCCAGTTTAATGTCATTGGTAATAATAAAAAAACACAAATTTTGTTTTCCTCTGTTGTATAATGTATAACCTTTTTCTATATTTACGTATATTTGTTGTGTACGTATATTAGGCTGCTTTCTAACACGAAATATTTATGATCGCAATCAGAACTTTCTAAATTCCTCTTTCACATATACATGGAGTCCTCCCCCAACCTCCCACCCCAAACCGGACCGATTTGAGGAGTTTGTATCTCCTTAACAATATATACTAGGAAGTTTAAATAAACCAAAAAATGAAAGTTTAATTTATTCTCTTTAAATCCATAACTTTTCTTCATTTATTGTCTTCTTGATATTTAAATTAATTTTCTTAGGTCATCCTATAGGTAATGCGACATGTTTTCATATCAGTATTTCGTGCCTAGGAATAATCGAAAGTAGGTTTGTTGTTATACTAGCCTAGTCTACGAAACACGAAGCCTAGGTATCTAAGCCTAGGTATCTTATTTGTCATTTTCTGGGCGATTAAGTTTGTATTATTATTGTTAATCTAATGCTCCTATCGTATATTTTGGAATTGTTAAAAGAACACATTTACAAAGTTAGGATTTAGGAGTTTAGAAAAGGCAACAATGCTAAAGTTACAGCAGAAAGTCTTTGTCAATTATATGGTGAAGGAACAATTACTGTGCGCCAGTGCCTAAGATGAAGCCCGCTCAGGAGGACTAGTGGAAATTGATCAAGATCTTTTTAAGAATAAAGGTGAAAGAAAATACGATTGTAACTGTTGAACAATTGGCTGAAAACAACCTTATTCAACTTATTATACTGAGCGTTCGTCATTTAGATTAGGGTAATGGATTCCTTACTACTTGTCACACGTACATCTGTAACAAAGAATCAACATTTGCTCATCTCTTTTCTCGACTAAAATGAAAACATTTTTCGAGTAGGATTGTACAAGAGACGGAAAATTGACAAGGTTCAATACTATTAAACGTTCAAAACCATGGATTACGTTTAGGGAAAAACAAATACCCCAGCCGAAATAGGAGTCTCTTCTACAGAAGATTCTCTTGTGCATTTGGTGGCATATGATTAGCAAAATCCATTTTAAAACTTCATAACCCAACATTAGAAGGAGAGTGCTCTTTCAAGATAACGCCAGACCTCATATCGCGAGATACCATACAAAACTCAACACTTTCGATTGGGAATTAACGAGTCATCTTTCATACTCACCCGACTTAACCCATCAGATTACTATCTTTATAGCAGTTTAGCGAATCACCTAAAGAGAATGAAGATGTCGACAACAGAAGAGGTCGAAACAACCTTGAACTTTTATTGAAAAGTTAGTAGAAAGTTGGAGACTAGTGGCAGAAACGGGTGGAAATTATATTACTTATTAAATTAATAAATAAATACTTAAAATAACGATAAAGATGAAAGAAATTGCCGCATTACTTATGGGATGAGGTAATAAAAAATAAGTAATTTTTTTTATTTGTAATTCTTTTTGAGTCACTTTTAATGATTTGATCACCGTGTCCCCATTGTCATTAATAACGGCTTTTAATCTTCTTCACCATTTTAAAATTGCTTTGGCAATGGAATCTTGAGGAAAATTCTCTCAAGCGGAGCTGACTTCGTCGCGTAATTGGTTTTCGTCAGATATATTTTCCCGATTGTAATTGACCTTCTACTTTAGGGAGTTCCGTCTTGCCTCAATATATACTAGCAACTATACTCAATAATCGCAGCTAATATTGGGGCCAAAGTTTATTGCAATGGCATTTGAATAAATTTTTACATTTCGGTGAACGAAGATCTAAAAGATTTTCCTTTGAAACAGCAACCATGATTAAATCTGGAAAGTGTCGTTTGCCGCGCAAAATTCGAAACAGCTCAATTTCGCTGTTTCTTAAAACATTACCTCGGACAGGATCATTTTGGGGATTTCGAGGAGTTTTAACCATGAACCTTTGTTAATCTGAATACCAAATTTTCTTAACTGAACTAGTTAATGTAAATTTACGCAAAAGTTTCTTGCATCTTGCCAACCGTTTTTTATTTGACATCAAGTAATGCAATTACACTTAGCCTCTTAATAATGATTTTAGCCCAAAGATCTTCGGCATTTCATTGAAGTGAGGAAAGAGTTATGTCAACTTCCCTGTCAATGGTGCCTATACATTTACTCGGTTGAAACTTACCTCTTGACTTATTTATTTATTTATTTCTCTAAATTTTGAGAAAAGCAGTTTTTTTTATGTAATGCTCGAATTAAAATCTTATCTTCTTCATTAAGTACTATATATTTAAAGGGTCTAAAACACAAATAAATTGAAATTACTGGAGGTCTTAAGTAATAGCTTAAAAATATTCGAGGAGTACTAGAAAATCCGTCTTGTTTATTTGAAAGCAAATTTCACTAATTTATAATTCTCGAAATCCAAAAACTTTCTAGCAAATTTAACGAAAAGAAATGAGTTTTTTTTAATGCCGAATTTCTTCGGACATTATCTTGAACATTTTTCGAGTTATTTCTATATTAAAAACGTTATTATCATTCTAATATATATATATATATATATATATATATATATATATATATATATATATATATATATATATATATATATATGAAAAAAAGCTCACAAAGTGCACGTGAGTCAAAGTTATGCAGATACACCCACAAATGAAAAGTGAAAAACGATTCCGAGCGCTTTCGTCTTTAAGAATGAAGACGAAAGCGCTCGGAATCGGAATCGTTTCTCACTTTTCCTTTGTGGGTGTATCTGCATTTGTATATATATATATATATATATATATATATATATATATTGAGAGAGAGAGAGAGAAAAAAAATGGAAGAAAATAAAGATCGAGTTTGAAGAGATAGGTAGAAATATTTGGAAAGATATTTCACTTAATAAAGTCTTCCGAACGGTAAAGAAATTTAACAGAATTCCAAATTCCAAATTCCCATTAATGGGATGATAATTTTCTTCCGACAAATGTATAAAGACACTGTTGTTTTCACCCCTTCGCACGTTGTATTTGCGTTCATTCAGGCTGACAGATAAAGATTTTCCAGTTTGCCCATAGTAGCGCTTAAGACAGACAGAATAGAGGACACCTTTATATTTTTTATTATTATGAACCAACATTCTTTGTAGAGTTGACTCATATTTAAATAGGATCTAATGTTAAAATGGTTTAAGAAATGTGGAAGAAAGGAGAAGGCGTTAGAAAGTAAAACGAGAGAAATACTTTTAATTAAATAATGCAGGGAAGTCGGTTCTGTAGTATTTTTTAAGCAGAATTTAGCCGTGTGACAAGAAAGTTGCAAATGTAATAAATGTTGTGACCTATTTTACAGATTTTGGAAAACACTCTATACGAGTGGTTTTCAACCGGTGTGCCGTGAGAGACAATTAAGGCTGCGGTCGGAGCGACCAAGAAATCATTTTTAAAATGTCAAAATTGCCACAAAAATATGTATTTCAAACATTCCTAAAGAAAATTCTAACGACCCTCCGCATAGTGCAACATAAAATCAATGGAAAAGAGGAAGATACGCATCAAATCAGATTTCCCATTAAACTTTTACAGGCAATATTTATTTATTTTTAAATTTCTATTTCTTGTTTCGATTAAAATAAGTTAACTGTCAATCGTGTTTAATTTTGAAGCTCGCTACACGTAATTAAATATTTATACCTAAATGATTTTATATTGAGGTGCAACGGCTACTTTTAAATAAAAATTTGGGTGCCACGGCTACTTCTTGATATCAATTAGAGTACCACTATCATAAAAAGGTTGAAAACCACTGATCTATAAAAATACTTCTAGCTTCGCGACGCGCAATCCTCTTAGAAACCTATAGTTGTAAAAACAGAATGTTTGACTTTGTGACTTTCTCCATAAACTATTCATCTCCAGACCTAATTCCAAGATTTTTCTTCCATAGTTCATGAAGCGTTTATTGCAAAGTAACGACATTTGGGGGCATTGAGATGAATCTATGTATTAATAGACGCATCCTGAAAAATTCAACAAATTATATAGACAAATTAAGGAATAATAACCCTTTATGACGAAAATTTGCAATAAAGTATTTATACCCTAGATTTTTATCAGGTTGAGGTTGGCGACTGTGATGGTCATTCCTAAACGTTGATTCGATGTATACCAAGGCGTGAACTACAGAAATTTCCACCAAACCTAATAGATCAACCTCCATGTTTTACTGTGGTGAGTAATTTTTGAATGGCCAGCCTCAACACTTTTGCGCCAAACATCTTGCCATTATTTGTGCCGCACAACTCAATCTTCGCTTCATCTGACCTTAGCCCATAGCTCCAGTGGGAGGTCCAGGATACAGGGGGGGGACGGGGGGGGCTAACCTGAATTTCTCCCTCTGATTGATGATCAATATTGGTTACCTTACACAGCATTGAATAATAAATAGCAGTATTTCACGTAGGAGTGAGCACTAACTCTCTCAGATCCGATTTTTTTTCCACACATCAGAAAATGTTGAATTGTGGTTTATTGTAGTTTTTGACGTCAGATAAGGTATAATAGTGCATTTAATAATTATTTTTGAGATTTACTTGCATTATAAACATGTATCATATAAGGTACATTCGATCAGACGTTTTAAAATTGTTTTTATTCATATTCTATATTTTTACATAACTGTTTCTGAATAGCAGAATACAAGTATGTCTTAATAAAGAAATATAAATATAAAGAGGTTTGAAATTGGGGAAGGGGCTTTAGCCCCCTAGCCATCTCCCTGGATTCTTGCCTGCATAGCTTCCAAAATTGAAATCTTTGTCCATATGATCCCAGGCGTACCTCAGACGGGTTTTCAAATGAAGGGTTTTAATAAATGTATTTTCATCGGACGACGTCCATTTCCATTTTATACCACATAATGAACACCTTTCAAACTAACATCGACACCTTCCTCTCCTACCTGATTTTCCTTTTAGTCATCCTTGAACTAATTTTAACAGATCTAAGGATCCTCTAAACTGTGTGGAATGTAATTTCCAAGGACCACCCGAAAAAGAGAAAAATATTCGCTAAACTTTTTTATTAGCGATTATTTCAGGCTAGTCCAAATTGTAAATGGGTCACAGACATTACAGATGTGACTTCGAACCGGTGTCATAATTTAAACCATTTAAATTTAACCTATGGTTGTACAAATGGTGTATTAATACTATTAAATTGCCAACTTTAAAAAAAATGCGTTATTACTCCTGTTATTTTTCTATCAAAGCCTGCAAATTTAGTTACCCTGCAATAAACGATTCCTGATCAAGGAAATACTTCACCAGCTTTGCCGGGAAAGGTGCGTTATCCTGCATAAAAAATAGGTTGGGCAGAGGCGGCTCTCATATGGGGCAAAGCATGCGCTTGCAGAAGTTCTTTATACACTTGGGTGGTCAATCTGCCCTGCCAAGAGAACAAGCGGGCCAGCACCTTCCGCCGAATTTATGCTCTGCACCATAACGCTTCATCCACATCCACCAAACATTGACACTGCTCTTCACGCATTTCACGGATTAACAAATTTCGCCAGGTTTTCGACGGATGAACCTCTTACCATCTGAACCAAACAACTTGTAACGTCGATCAATGGCTTGACTGCGGGTGTGAGAGATTTTAAAGATCTTTCCCATAATTACAGTTACTTCTCGGGAGATCTTTGCTGTTATTTTGTATAGGTCCTTTTTTGAGATACGGAGGAGGGCATGGTGATCTCTCTTTGAGGTTTTCCTAAGCTTACCAGTAGAAACTTCACTGATACATAGGCCTGTGATATCTTACCATGATATAATATTATGTACGACACTTTTGGAGCGTTTAACCCTTCCAGCTATGGCTCTGGTGGAGAGATGATCCTCTTGACGTAGATTAACAATTAGCTCCTGGATATAGAATTAATAGAATTACGATGTCCAAATCATTTTGACCACGATATTTCCGAATATTCCCTGCACGTGTTTTTGCATTTCTTTCCATCTTAATAATAATAATATATATTTATAATGCGCCATTCAGGGCTGTTATCCCTCCCAGAGCGCAGGTTGTGTAGCGAGTGTAGAGAAAGTTTACAGGGAAGAGAAGGCAATTCTGAAGAGATGAGTCTTCAGGAGACGTTTAAAAGTAGCAAGGGAAAGAGAGGATCGGACTTCGACAGGAAGAGCATTGCGGAGTCTAGGAGCACAAACTGAGAAGGAACGGTCACCCATCGAGCAAAGGACATAACGAGGAGTGTTCAGGAGGGAACCGAGGTTAGACCGGAATGCCCGAGGAGTTTGGTCATTATTATTGTGTGTATTTTGGGGGTGGAGGTGAGTGCGCATATAAGGGATCTCCTTGGGCAATATTTTAGCAATCTTTGTTTAGCTGAAAGATGGGGCGCGAAACTCCAAAACTAGTCTTGTATTTGTACCCTCCAAGATCGTTCTATTCATTAGAGCTTTTATTCGCATTTACCTATCGGCGTTTACAATGGTAACCATTTATAGACAACTGATATTAAAGAATGAAAATCTAAATCTGTTGGGTAGGAAGAATATCCAAGTTATCTTCCGTCGCGGATAAGACCTGCATGCCTATACATAATCACGGTTGCTTCTTTGCATTTTTAGGTGTCCTGAGTTTTGACCTGGTTTTATGATCATTGTCTCACTTTGACTTCTGCATTCTTACACTGTTTAAAGGCATTGATTAAATATTGTATACTGTTTAAAGTCATTGATTAAATATTTTAAGTCTTAAGCATAGGAACATGTCACTTCCAGAGATATAGCTTAGCCTTCAAACCTTCAGGTTTAGTTCTGTTTACTTTCTCTTCTTTCATGATGACATCAGAGAGTAGCAGCTACCCTAAATATATGTATTCATGCTCTAAATTTCAATGTTCAATTCAATTGTTCTATCTTCTAAAAATAGATTGAACATTATTTTTATTGTTGAAAAGTTAATTTTTAATCCAAGTGTCAGATTGACTTGTGATAATTCTGTTATCATGAATGTAATTTTTCTGGATTATTTCTCATTAATTCTGATTCTCTTTTGTTCCTACACTTAAGTTCTGAAAATCTTGAGGTGTCCTGTGAAGAGTTTAGGCCAGGGTTGTCCAACCTTTTTCCCCAACGGGCCAAATTAGAAATTTAAGTATATTCACCGGGCCACAGAGGTACTTAAATATAAATTTTAAAAAGTTCAAAGATAGATGTAATTACAAACAAAATACTGTATATTAACAGTAAAAAATTAAATTAGACATACAAAATAAAATCAAATCAATGTGATTTCGGAGATTGTTTTCCTTTTATAATATTCCCAATATGTGGTTTTCAAAGTAAATGAAAATATACCTAAACAAACCCCGTAAAAATAAAATCTGAGTAATCAATGGGGGAGGGGCTCATGAAAATATTAAGTGGGCCGCCGGTTGGACGTCGCTGGTTTAGGCAGATGAGGTCTCGATGAGAGCTTCTTTTCTCATTCAATTTTTTATTTATAAAATTTCCATTGACTGAGTGTAGCAAAAATGACGATGTTGCATCAATATATATGTAGGAATGCCAATGTAGGTCTTGCTCGTTTTTTATTTGCCTAGTGCAATTAGAATGCCACATAGAGGAATTTTGCATTTATTAGTCCCTGCCAAAATAGTTCCAGAATATCATATGATCATTATGTATCAATTTAATTGATTAAAATTGATTTTACTGATAACTTAATGTAGTTCTTTGATTTTTATAAATATAAAACACAAATTTTACCAATATATACTAGCATAAATTTCCCTAGTCACGGTACCAAACGAGGTACATTATTTCGTGGTACCGGTGGTGGGTTTCATTAACCTCCCCTTTGGTCAAACATTCTTGAAAATGTTGAAGAATTCTTAATGGCGAGGAAACTTTGGAAGAACATTTTCCAATAAAAACCCAATTGGTGGCTTTTTCAAAATTAAAGATCAAACATCTTAGGGAATGCTCATGCTCAAGTTGTGATCTTGATAAATACATTGGTAGCTCCATACACACACTAAAGGCATGTTTAGGTTCTCATTTGAGCACCAGTTTAAGAACTGGTAAGATATTAAAAAAGAAGGAGACATCACCAATACGAGATGAGTCAAGAAAAGGTGAAAAACTTCAAGATTCTGGACTCGAATCCTAATCTCTTCTGCATCCGTATCTTTATATTAAAATGTGATTCGTCTCCATCTTGTCCCATCTTGGAATTGTGAACAGCTAAGGCATTATTCAGATATCCCTTAATTACTGTTCAAAAACTGATACAATAATCCATAGTAATGATTTTATAAAGAGAAATATCCTGGAATCATTTTTAATCTCCCACACAAAGGAGAGTAATCTCAACATTAGCCCAGGGCTGTTTTCGCTAGATCCAATTTTATCACTTTTTCTAAAATCCGACTTATCTGATAGCATTAAAAAGTTGACCTCATAGGGAAACGTGCTTAGTATAAATACTGTGTGTTTTATTTCTTTTACCATTGTGAGTTTGAAAATGTCGAATAGACGAAAGTACTAACTCCAATCCGTCTTTTATTCAGTTTCCTTCCGTGGTGCATATTCATATATATATATATATATATATATATATATATATATATATATATATATATATATATATATATATATATATATCATGATATTAAAGATGAATTTATATATAATGAACATATATAGCATAGAAAACACTATAAAATAACTCGAAAATCGAAAATATCTCATTTTGAGATATATATACTTTTAGTCTTCTCGGGAATGGAAAAAAAACAAAAAAACAACAGACCAACAAAGAATGGAGACGTTAGCGCTTCAAACGTAGCATTCAAATTAGTCTCCAATTAGCCAGGGATTTAAGGGTTAATATCGCACGATTGTGGGTCAAGTGGCATCCGCTCCATTTGAGGTTGTCTTTCTTGCCCCAACTAAGTTTTTATACCTCTACGTCATTATGGAGACGTAATCAAATTTTATGGGTGTAAATTCATGGAAATTTCATACAGAATTGAACAAAGAGGGGAACTAAGGGTGCCAGCTGCCAAAATACATACTGGGTGCCACTCACTGGTCTGTTCTGTTTTATATATTCACACACACACACATACACGTGAATATAGGCAATCTAACGAGTAACTTTTGGACTCTCGGTGGCCCCTATCCCTCCAATTCCGCACCACATTTTGTGATCCCTCCCCAAACACACACCTTCCTGCCGCGCAAAAGCTCTTTGCGAATTAAAAAAGAGAAATAAAACTCGGAAAATAAATTCTTTTGTTTTAGGCCTATTAGGAAGAGTCTATTCGTCAGACATTAAGAGAACAACTCTCTCTCTCACACACACACACATATATATACACACTCTCTCTCTCACTTTCCCACTATCTCTCCACACACACTATATATCTTACACACCCTATCCCACACTTTCTCTCACACTCTTTCACTATTACTCTCTCTCAAAACACACTCACTCTCATAAACTCTCCATACTCTCACTTTCCCACTCTCTCGTCACACTCAATCACTTCATTTATTACACTCTCCCACACTTTCTCTCGCACTCTCACTATCACTTTCTTTCCACATACACTCTCTCTCTCTTCACTCTACTCAATCCCTTACATACTCCCTATCTCCCTCTCTCTTTCTCTCTCTCTCTCTCTCTCTCTCTCTCTCTATCTCTCTCTCTCGTGCGCATTAAGAATCGGTGTTGATTTATTTTTACGGCAAATAAACAACCCTCCAATGAGATGAGGCCAATAGCCCCCATCAGCACTTCAAGTGCTCTGTAAATGACGAACGTAGAATAGAGCAGTAAATGAATTCCCAGAGAATATCATTAATCAAAGATTTGACTTTGGAAACCCAAAAAAGCTTCGCCAAATTTATGGCAATTTAAAGATGAATTTATATATTAATCTCAGAAAGAGAAAGTTTTTTTTTTACTCAAAAGTGTCATTCTGTCGAGCTTCACCGAGGACGATGGACAGGACAACCGAGCAGAATTGAAAACTCTTCCTGACATTCATTGCAAATGATTCCGGATTGTAGCAGTGTTTTAAAAAATCAATATAAAAGTTTGCAGTGCATATAAAAAGTTTTCTAATAAATGCCCCCCCGCCTCAAACAACTTGAAACATAAACCTTAAATTAGAAACGAATTAAATACAATGGGAATGAGGAGATGAAAACCAACGAGGAAATGGGATATGAAATAGAGGAAAAAAATGAAATTGAAATTTTTACAAAAGAATGCGCATTTACCTAACAAATTATCATGCTTGTTAATGTGTTTCTATTTAATAAAACACAATGATTTATTATTCAAAGTGAGTTGATTTTTTTTCATGTAAAGGGTGTATTTAATTGAACTGATAACGAGTTAATATTCAAAAGGTATTTTGTTAAGTTATATTTAAGTTCTTTCATATCTACCCATATGCTGCATAAAGCAGGAGTAAAGCGTGCGCCTTGTTTCCCCTCCGCCTTGTTGCCCCCACACATGATAATGTGCTACTGCGAGGGGTAACGAAAACCGTATATATTTTTGGATCGCATAATTGTGGGTAGTTAATCTTTGAACTTAAAAAGTGATTCCAATCTTAAGTTGTTAATGAGGATAGGCCGATGCCAACAGTTTTAACAATTCATTAAGTTTTTCCGATTAGGAACTAAAGTATACAGAGGAACAGAATACCTTTAATTTAGTAATGGTTTGCAATGGAGCCAAAATGGAGTATTTATTTTATTGAGAAACAAACTAATTTGCTTCTGAAGAGGCAATTTTGAGTAATCATTGGAAACCAAAAATGTTAAGAATTCGAATTTCAAATGAAGCGCTATAAACGTTGAACATAAGTTATATGCTTTTAAAATCTTCAAAAAATCTCGTTCTTAAAATATAGGGTTATGGGGGATAATCGGCAACGCCCAACAACCCCCTGCTGCCTTGTAGGGCTTACCTCTTTAGGTAAAGGTTAGAGGAAGGATAACCTCGATAAAAAAAACCAGGACTGAGGGCGACTATAGGCGAGCACCAGCAGACCGGTGTCTCGGCAGCCCCCTGCAGCCGAAGAGGAAGCCTGGTCGTCTTGAGTCTTCTCCTGCCACCAGGAATCTTCTCTCCCTGGTCAAGATACGGGTCTGAAGTGAGCACGCCTTCGTACTCGTTTAAATCTAGTGCAGGTTTGATGTCCTCAGTAAACCGACCCTGACCAAGGTCGGAGACCGCCCTGAGGACATCCGTCATCATCGACCTCGATGGACTTTCCTAAGCTAAGCTAAGAAGCAGGGTATGGGTTGCATTTAAAATTTTAACTCACAAAAGCTAAAAAAATTTGATCCATGGTTCGAAAAAGTGGGTTTTCGGTAAACATCGACGTGAAGTGACTGTCTCCTCGAATAATAGTCGCGTTAAGAAGATGCTATTATTTTGCTCTTCCTCACAAGAAAATTAAATATTCTAATGTTTCGAGTTTAAATAATTCAGGAAGAGCTTAAAGTGTGACTTATGTAGAAATAACAAAAATGCGTCTTCTACATAGTGCTTTTATATAGGACGACGAAAACTAATGAGACAATCATCGAACCCAAAGGTTTTATAATAACCAAAAAAATAGCTAATAAAGAAGGGCCATGAGGAGGAGCAATTACAACCAGTTCAATTTGTTCATACAAAATACCATCAAGCAAAATTAATTAATTAAAAATATCAAGTTCACGGAGATTTTTTAGACATACGTGAATCGAATTACGGAAGAGAGAATTGAGACGAGACATGTTTGAATCGCTTGGGGAAGAGGAATAATTGATCAATTACCCACAATTATGCGATTCAATATATATATATATATATATATATATATATATATATATATATATATATATATGGTTTACGTTGTAAGTGCAGTAGAAGTGTATCATGTGGAGCCAACAAAGCGGAGAGGGCAACAAGGCGCACGCTTCACTCCCGCTTTATGCAGCATATGAGCAGATCTGAAAAAACTTAAATTCAACTTATTAAACCTGACCCATCCCCGATTCATTCGGAACCACCTCTCACGATGTGGTTCTAGGGTTACACTCGAGAAATTCAGGATACTTAATGCGGTAAGCAACTTCACGGACTTTTACCTGCTAGAGTCACTTTACATTAACAAAATACCCTTTGAATTTTAACTTTTAATTAGTTCAATTAAATACACTCGCATTAACAAGCACGTTAAATTGTAAAGTGAGTTTTTTGCCTATTTCATATCCCTTCCCTCGTTGGTTTTCTTCCTGCCACTCCCATAATACAGAAAACTTTTATCTACATATTTTAAAATATAATATATATATATATATATATATATATATATATATATATATATATATATATATATATACATATATACAGAGAAGGGAAGAGCGAGAGAAAAAATAGAGAGAGAGAGAGAGAGAGAGAGAGAGAGAGAGAGAGAGAGAGAGAGAGAGAGAGAGAGAGAGAGAGAGAGAGAGAGAGAGAGAGAGAGAGAGAGAGAGAGAGAGAAGTTAATTCACTGAACCCACAAAAACGTCAAAATCATTTCATTGATTATCATTAACAATTTTCAAATTGAATTACTCTTTGCATGCAACGAATCGTAGCGGATCACTTCTTGCATCGGTGGGCACGAACAAATCTGGACTAACCTCGATCCAGGATGAAAAAGGCCAATCCGCATCACTGACCACTTCATTTATTGAACGAAAAATGCGAGACAAACCTGTAAACAGAAAAGGCATTTATTGAATTAAAATAGGATAAATTCACTCTTCGAATACGAAAGGGCGACTGACTTCTACTCGTCTTTATTAATAAAGACTTTTGAGCCTAAAGAATGAATACTCGTATTTGCCATCGATTGTTTATCTTTATGAAAACGATCTTAGTCCAAATCACTCTTAATATGCACCTCCAATGCACATTTAAATCCATTAAACCTATATTGGATTAACCAACCCAAATGTTCGTCCTTTTCCAAGGGTAGAACGCACGTAAGTAAAGGCAAGTGATCCAGGAATAGGGAAAGAAGATGAAAAGTTCGAGTCTATTGTAATCTATGGGGCAAGGCGAACAAGGCTCGCCACTTTGAAGTACTATGTTTGTTTTCTCTGTTGTTGTTTTTTTATCTACCAGAACATAAGAACACGCACAGAATCATAAGTTAATGTAAAGTTAGACCTACAACTCATCGTCTTTTATCCGCGTTGACTAGCGTATCAAAGTAGCGCATTTTACTAAAAGCGTAGTTCAGAAGAAATACGCCTCTTAAAATTAAGTATGCGAAAGCATATATATGAATTTTTCATAAGAAATATATTAATTTTAATATTTACCCTTATATCCTAATTCAATGAAGATGAAAATCAAATGCCGTTGTCATAAGACTCAGAATACTTACGAAGATTGCTTGTCAATAGCGCCTTTATTTGATAAAACCATAAAGGCGGTATTAGAGTATTGAATGATTCAATTTACTTCATACACTGTATATAAAACGGGGAGGAAATTGGAGCTAGGTAGTTATGGGGAAACAGGGTAGGAAGAAGAGTACTATTACGCCGTAATAGAGGGGAAAAAGAAGGGAACTAACCCACTCCCCTCTTCCATTTCTCTGAAACTACACGCATTCTAACAAGGAGAGAAGAGAGTAGGATGGAAGGCGAGTGGGGAGTGGGGGGGGGAGGGTACTAGGCGAAGAGGGAGAGAGTAGTTTGACAGTCAGTACGAATCTAAGACAAGGAGGATTTAGGTCCCCCGAGAGAGGACAATGTCCAGCTTTTACGACCATATCGATACCATTGAAAGAGAGGCCACGTTCCGAGAGGGACGCTCGCTTACATAATTGATCTCGCACTCGAGCGGTGCCAAAAGGAGGATGTTAAGGGGTTAGCGAGGGCGGCTTACCTCAACGTCAACCTTTGCGGCTCCGAATGGAAAAAGGAAAACTCAACTGATGAGGTTAGAGGCCTTGACGGGAGGCGTTGGGAGTAGGGTGGTAGAGCCACCCCAAATTCGAGTTTCTGGGTTCAGAAAGATAAAACCAATCACACGCACAGAATTACACCAAAAATGTGAAGATGGATATTCTTTGGTGCTTGTGTAGCCTCCTGGTAAGCTGCTATTAGTATGGAGGGAGGGGAGGCTAGGCTTTGCAACCCATGGCAGACACCGTAAAAACGGAGGGGAGCAAAAAAGAATCTTATAGATAAAGAACAGATATATAAATGAGACAATGAAAGAACAGACAATAAGAAGAGGAGCAAAAAAAGTTACAAAATAAAGGACAATGGACAATTTCTGTCCACTCGAATGGTTGCTCCGTAATATTTCCTTAAAAACTATGGGGCACAAAACCATATATATTTGGGTTGAGGAATAAGTTCTTGCGGTTTTATCAAATTTATTCATTACCATTAACAATTTTTGCAAAACTTCATTTTTAATTAATAAAAATATGCAATTTAATCAATAATGTATTCTACGTTGTTATTTACGACTTCTTCCCAACGTTCAACTAGTTTTTCGATGCCTCTGCAATAAAAATCTCTGGATTTTGACTCGAAGAATTCGTCTAACCAGGTTCTTAATTCCACATCAGTATTGAACGAAACGCCGCGCAAATTGTTGGAGAGCGACCGGAACAGATGGGAATCCGATGGAGCCAAGTCTGGCGAATATGGAAGATGCGGCAGGATTTCCCAATTAAGCGCTTGGATGGCGTCGTGTTGAAGAAGGACTCTATAATGTCGATGAGGTCGCTGTTCATGAATAGCTTCGGCGAGTCGATACATTTGTTGAACGTAGAGTTGTGCATTGACAATCTCGTTGTTCGCAAGGAGCTCATAAAGAATGATGCCTTCACAATCCCACCACACACACAGAATCGTCTTTCGTGGATGAACTCCTTGCTTTAATCGCGGAAGCATTTTTCTATTGGGGCTAAGTCATTGCTTTCGATGGTTCATGTTGACATAAACACACCACTTTTCGTCGCCAGTGATGATGTGGTGAAGAAATATGTCCTTATATCCACGAGTAGCCTTGTGACGAGCAAGCAAACTTGCGGCAATCGTGGAGCGTTGAAGTTTGTTGCTTTCGCTCAAAGCGTGCGGAACCCATGCAGCGAGTTTTTGAACTTTCCCCATCGAATATAGGTGATTCACTACAGTTTTCTGATCACACGCCAATTGTACAGTCAATTCTCTAGTCGATTGATGAGGATTTTCATGAAGAAGGTCGTTCAATGGATCTTCATCCAATTTAATGGGGCGACCAGAACGTTCTTCGTGATTAAGATTGAAATGACCATTTTTGAAACGTGAAAACCACCATTGAGCTGTCCTTTCTGATGAAGCATTTTCTCCTTACACAGCAAAAATATCGCGACGAGCTTTGGCTGCGTTTGGATTGTTCCCGTCTCGATTGAAAAATGAATAACAACAATTGTCAAAACTGTGCCTTTCTTTCAACTTGACATTCCATTTTGAGGGTACAGAACAAAAGTTAAATTAACACAACTTTTAAATAAACCGCAATGACTTATTACTCAACTTCAAGACGTAGCCTAAGCAAAATCCTAATAGTTTACGCTGTTAAGAGACGTAGCCTAACCTTTGCAAATTTTGCTCTCATTATTTATTATTGTTTCTTAATATGTGCACAAATCACGTCAACAAAACTTAAATCGACACAACATTTAAAAAAACGCAAGAACTTATTCCTCAACCTAATATATATATATATATATATATATATATATATATATATATATATATATATATATATATATATATATATATATATATATGACACGAATGAGAAAAAATAATGAATACCCTCAAGAATAAATATCTATAATTTCAAGCCTTAGTCCTGAAACCATCATGGAACCTTTAATAACCAGTTGGAATGGTACTCCTAAAAGGGTCTAAGACTCTTAAGTACGAAACATCCAAGTGAAACGTAATCGTAACCCAACATTCAAGTGGAACGTCATGGTTACCCAACATCCAGGTGGAATCTCATGGTTAACCTACATCCAAGTGGAACGTCATGGTTACCCAGCATCCAAGTATAGCGTTTTGGTAACCTAACATCCAATTAGAACGTCATGGTTACCCAGCATCCAAGTATAGCGTTTTGGTAACCTAACATCCAAGTAGAACGTCATGGTTACCCAACATCCAAATAAAACGTAATGGTCGCCCAACATCCAAGTGTAACGTTATGGTTATCCAACTTCTAAATGAATCGTTGTTGTTACCCAACATACAAGTAAAACGAAATGGTTACCCAATATCCAAGTGGAATGCCTTGGTTATCCATCGATCTAAGTGAAACGTAATGGTTACCCGACATCCAAGTAGAATGTCATGGCTAGCAAACATCCAAGTGCAGCATCGTAGTTATCCAACAATTTAAGTGAAACATAATGATTACCTAACATCCAGGTGGAACGCCATAGTTACCCAACATCCAAATATAGCGTTATGGTCACCCAACATCCAAGTAGAACATCATGGTTACCAACATCAAAGTGGAGCGTCATGGTTACATAAGCATCCAAGTATAGCCTTATGGTCACCCAAACGTCCAAATAGAACGGCATGGTTACCCAACATCCAAGTATAGCGCCATGGCCACCCAACATCCAAGTAGAATTTCATGGTTACCCCAAATCCCAGTAGCACGTAATTGTTACCCAACATCCAAGTGGAACATCATGTTTACCCAACATCCAAGTGCAGCGTTGTTGTTACCAAACATACAAGTGAAATGAAATGGTTACCCAATGTCCAAATGCCACGCCTTGGTTACCCAACAATCTAAATGAAGCGTAATGGTTACCCGACGTCCAAGTGGAATGTCATAGTTAATCAACATCCAAGTGCAGTATCGTAGTTATCCAACAATATAAGTGAAACATAATGGTTACATAACATCTGAGTGGAACGTCATGGTTACCCAACATCCAAGTGGAACGACATGGTTATCCAACATCCAAGTAGAACGTCATGGTTACCTAACATCCAAGTATAGCGTCATTGTCATCCAACACAAGTAGAACGTCATGCTTACCCAACATCCAAAAGGAACGTCATGGTTATTCAACTTACAAGTAAAACGTCATGGTTACCCAACATCTAAATATTGTTTCATGGTCACACAACATCCAAGTGGAACGTCATGGTTACTCAACATCCGAGTGGAACGTCATGGTTAGCCAACATCCAACTGGAGCGTCGTGGTTACCCAACATTCCAAGTAAAACGTCATGATTACCTAACATCATAGTATAGCGTCATGGTTACCCAAGAAGCGGAAAAAAATACATATACTGCAATACGTCCTCTGTGTCTGTGCCCAAACTGTCAGTCTAGCCAGTTTCGAGGTGGACCTAGGAACCACTGAGATCCAGTTGCTTTCGGCTATAATTGATAACCAGTCATCTGTGAATCTTTGTACTCTCTCGGTGTTTTTTTTTGTCTTTTTACCTAAAGTCTAACTCAGAACTAAATTAAATGTATCTTATTTTCTCTCGAATATATATATATATATATATATATATATATATATATATATATATATATATATATATATATATATATATATATATATATATATATACAAAAATGCTAAATGTACTTCAGGAACATCATAGGTCAAGGAGGAAGGAGCCGCCACCTCCTTGCTTCTCGACCTGAAAAATTGGGGCTAAATATAAAAGAATAAGCTATAACTAAATGAGGCCTCTCTTGTCTACGACTGTCAGAAACCTCGCCTTTTATTTTGACCTTCAGAACCATAACATTACGTCTCGGACGTCGGTTGTAATATGAAGAATTCGGAGGTTACTTTTTGTATTTTTGTAGGTTTTATACTTCGCTCCGTGTATAATAATTTAGTATTGAAATGGTAGCGTAGGCCAAAATGGCAGTTCTTTTTTATTTTTTTTTTCGAAAAGCAACGTAACAAGGAAGACTAACATTTGTGCAAGAGCTAATGATTGGTATCAGTGGGGTCTTGTAAGTACAGGTGCGCCAATTATTTGAACACAACTTGAGAGAAGCATACATGCCGCTAACTTTTTCCTCTCTTTTTCAGAGCCAGGTATGAAAGAAAAAAAAACTTTAGCAAGCCATCGATGCCTCAAGTTTTATTCTCTTTCTATTTCGACTTAGACGTGGCAACTTCTAATGTGACAGAGGAAATGAAGGATACGTCACCTCTTTCGCCATTACCCTCAACCACGGTGATACTAGCCACTGGAGTGGTGTCATCCGTTGCCTAAAGCAGGGGTTGGGAATCCGCGGTCTTTAGGCCATGTGAGGCCTTATTGTCCATTAACTGACGCTTTCTGAATGAATTCAAATTTTGCAGATCAAATCATTTTATTGTTTTCCTTCAAAAAGAACTCGCAGGTAAGTCATTTCAAGGTTATTTAACTCGACTTGATTTTTAAAATATTTTTAAGCTGATGCAGAGCTATAGTAGTTAGCTGTATACAAAAAATATGGAATTTGCAGTATATCTAATTAATATTCTATGAAAGTGGCCTACAGCTAAATAAATGCGCCCTTCAACACAGAAAACTTCACCACGCCTGGCTTAGAAAATTATTCCTAATGGTTCGACACTGTCAGTGCAGTAGACTTTTTCTAGCAAGTCTAAGTGTGTGGTTCTCTTACGTCAGACTGAAAATTCAGAAGTCAATTGATTTCGTTAATGCATTTCTTTATAAATAACTGACACTGAAGGAAAATCGAAATCAAAACCTGTAAACATCCTACCTCCGTTCTTTGCGAGGGGAAATTTTCAATTAAGGGAATCCGTTTCCATGCATTTATCCGCTTTTCATAACACAAAACTAAATCGCAATCTTCTTGAGAACCACCTGAAATATAGCTAGGGCTATATTTCAGGTGAGCCAATTAAAGGAAGGGTAATTCGTTAGAACTGATAATGTATAGGTTTAATTATATTTACAAATGAAATGGCAGAAGCAACAAAGGGAATGTTTTCTCAATACAGGAAGGCTTTCGTTCCCATTTCATATATATTTTGTCATATGCGCACATTCCACTTACGTGATAAATGGAACCAACACAGTAGAACTGTCACTACCGTTAAAAAACTTCTTTTTTGGTGCCCAGACATCTTCAATTGGCTTAAGGAATCAATCTAGTGAAGTACACATAGCATTCCCAACCACCGCTAGTAAATATGAGCATTCTCCAATTTGACCAATATTAGCACTGACTATATGTGGGAGTGAGGTTAGGTAATCTGCTTGAGTTGTTTAATTTTTTTTTACCTCATCTAACATAGTTAAGTATATGCACTCCCAGCGGCTACCAGTAGAGTACTACCTAAATTAAGCAAATAAAGATAAGTCACGTTTGTTCTAGGAAGTGCTTATCTTTGCCTAATCCAATAAATATCTATGCGATGCAAGGGAAAGAATAGATCTCTTATTATGATAAGCGCCGCGTGGTGTATAAGACGAATAAATAACTGCGCCATTGAATGAAGTGGCGAACACGCTATATTCAGCATCGGCGCCTTTGTTTATATATAAGGAGAAAGTCAAGAATCTGCACGCACTGGTATCCAAAGTTGCGCGAAAACAGATTCTTCTTACCTTTCGGGTGGGTATTTTTCGGGGATGGGGGCAGTAAACAAAATGAATGAGTTAAATGACCATGGATCGTACCACAGGATCTCGCGACCCTGACTTGAGGACACAAATGGCTTGTGGTATATGTGACCAGCAAACGCGTGGCAAATTATCTGAGGTAGAAACATATCAGATGTATGAAATGAAAAAGAATATTGACGGAGTAACAAATGAAAGTATTTGCAAATGTATCCAGAAAGTGTGTGTAATGGTGGATTGGTAAAAAAATTAATGGATTAACTCTGAGATAATACATACACGCAAGAAAGAGATAATATGTGACTTAAACATGCGGGGGGTATTGTGTACGATAGATGTCGTTGAAGACGATGTGCTAAGAAAGACTGAGAAGACGTGGGAAAATGCCACGAACGAGTCGAGGGATGTTTTTATGCACACTTGCAAAGACAAATAAGAGGAAAAAATAACGAGAAAATCATCAAAAGTAAAACAGCTAAATTCTGTCAACAACAAAAGAAGCTATGTTTTTCCATAGTTAGTAATTGTTGCTGTCCCCGGGAAATATCTTGATTAATCTCCAATTTTAGCAGATTGGTCTAATTAACCATTGCTTAATATCTGTTTATCTCTTTATTGCTGTCGGATTTCTGCCGTTAGCTTCATAGAGTATTGTTTTGAATAAAATCAAGTATTCTTTAGCAAACCCTTGTTAATGAAGTTAATCATTAATACTAATGAAAATTTGCATAATGGAGAAGAACAATCCGTTTCTAACTCATGAAAATAAAAATAAAAGATTGCAAGGGGGAGAAATGACTATTTGCCTAACGTTTATATTTCTCAATCTAAATGGGAGACATTTCTGTTTCAGTCTTATAAATTGCAGCAAAACCTAGGTTTTGAAATTGGGCTGTTAAGAGTTGAAATATGGGCCTAAAGTTGCCAGAAAGAAGCTATAGAAAAGGAAGTTATTGCGAGATATCTCAGTCGATATGAATATATGGACACCATTAAATATCACAAAAAAAAATACATATACGATTCAAAGTTCTTCTAGCAGATGAAATCTTTTCAATGTGTAAAATTGGTGAGGGGATTTAGTAATATCTATTGTTACCGAGAATTTATTGTTTCGTTGAAATGATGCAGTGTAATTAATAACTACGTATTTCAAGTTCCTGGTGTAAGGTCATAGTTATGGCACAATAAGTATTGACCTTGACAAAAACCAGAAATAACTCCCACCTCAAATCAATAAATAATATACCTGGAGCCTTACTATTTTTTTGGTGTAAAACCCAATTCGAAGTTGAAAGATTTAAGATTGACTCACGACGGCCGTGAAGTGAATTTGTAGGTGGAGCTTAAGAGAGGAGATGCCAGATCTCGCTCGATAGTATAACATAACTAAGAACCAATATCACCGGCCCCCGGATGCTTTAAATACATGCTTTCGAGGGGGCTCTGGTCTTTGTATTGAAGGTGACCGGTCCCAGGGGCTGGTCTCAACTTAGGGAACGAAAGGTGCCAGGAAGTCTTTGTTTTTGACATCAAACCAGCGGTCACCCCGAGGGAACCGGAACCCGTTCCGCGTCGGGGTTAGGTAGATAGATATAAGCACCCATTGGCAGGAATCTAGGGAGAGTATATGGGTAGTGCTGTGAAGACTGGAGAGGAGAGACAGCGGTGATGTGATTGGCTATGTGTGTGTTGACTTGAGTAAGATATACCATCCCCCACAGGGTAAAGCATATCCATGCACCGAACGGTGGCCACACCTCTACATGCGCTGAAGTTTCTACCCCATCTTGCTCGGGATTAAATCCGACACCTCGACGATAGAAATCCAACGCTGTATCCAAGATAAGGAGAGCTCCAATCCATTCAGGGTGTTTGCTCTAAAAATCCTTCACTTCTATAAACGAATGAGAACAGAAAAAACAATTGATAAAGTGGAAATTAAAACTACAAAGAGTTTAAATGATTTTAAATGACAAGTCTTATACCGATTAATTATAACTGTTATTGAAAGACAACAGAATTTTCATCAATGGCAATCAAATCTCGAAGAGGAGAGGGGATTATACCGGCTAAAATTTATTTCGTGATTGATTTGACCTAAAAAATATCTTACGTGATTGATTTATCCTCGAATAAAGTTGCACAAGGTTTATACGTCGCATAAATCTTTCTAGGGAGGCAATTTTGAAAAAAAAAATACTAATGAAATCAAAAATGGTAATTCTAAAACTCCAATTTGAAATTTTCCAATATATAAAAGTGACTTTCATACATCTTAAGTGCCAAGAAAGATGGCTGAATAAAATGGGCCACGATGCCATATTTTGTAACCTTAACCACAATTTGAAGCACAGAAGAGAAGAGGGAGATGGTGCCGGAGAAGGAAAAACAAAGAGCCTTTATTCTTTTCCTTAGCTTGCCACTGTACTTGTCTCTGGCTTCTCTTTATTCTTGCCTCTTGCTTGGCGTTTTAATTCCCCTAGCTTGCATTCATTATTGCATCTTGCTTGCCTTTATACCTTCCCTAGCTTGCATTTATAGTTGCATCTAGCTTGATTCTCTTCTTGCCTCTTTCTTGTCTTTCTCAAAAGCATCTTCTAATTTCTTAATATTTTAACAAGGGCATACAGTTAAAAAGTAAAAAAACTAACGAGGTCATACCATAGAATCACTGAGATCATTAGAAAGCCGTGCATTTATGCGAAATGAAAATATGTAGAAGATAATAGTAGCCCGAGAAGCAAGAAGAGGAGACTACCGGAGGCATGAGAGGCAGCCTCACAGGTCTAATAAGCACCTTTTTGAAGACCTTTTGCAATTAAAGAAGAGACAAATAAGAACATTTATTTCGAGTGAGGTACATATTAAGATACAAAGAATAATGAACACATGACCAGGAGTGTAGTAGTAGGCCTCGACAACTCCAGATAATCATGTTTATTATAAACTATCCTTAACATATTCGTACACTGAGAACGAATGAGCTGCTACCCCAAAGTTCCATGAATTTGAATAGTGGGAGTAAATCCGAAGCAGTAGAGTCTCATGGCACTAAGCGAAGGGGGGAGAACCATTTGTGGCCCGTGAGCCTGGCACAGCGGTCGAGCACTTGAGCGTTATTGAGCTGCTCTCATTTTGGGACCGTCTCGTCCTGTTGATTCTGCGATTTTGCAATGGCCCATTTGCGGAGCAAAGAAGCTGCATGACGTGTTGCTTCAAGACCAACAAAATGGCTCCAGAAGCCCACCAAGTGATTTAGGGAGCCCTGGGTGGGAAGGCCATTTGCCCAGGTCGGATGTTCTTTTGGTACATTTCAAAGACGAGGAACCTTCGGGATAGCCAATCCTCAACGATGACAATATCAGGAAGTCTATGTTGATCGTTATTTTCGATATCTACATAAGGAAGTGTCTAAATGTCAAACCTATATCCCTTGTTAGCTTAAATACCTACATGAAAGATAAGAAATAACGATTCAGGCTTTGTAATAAAAAGATCCGTCGACTTTGAAAGGAATGAAATCCGCTCTTTGATCAAATTTTTGAATTACGTTAACTCTTTGAATCCAGAATTGGACTACATATATATATATATATATATATATATATATATATATATATATATATATATATATATATATAATAACTCTTAAATAAATATATATTAAGAGTCAAAGTGGCTTGAAAGTTCCACATGGCACCAATAGGGCGTTAAAGGGTTAAGGAGGCAACGAGATCGTATCTTCAGTGCCAAACAGGGTTCACCGTTTGTACAAATTCTCACCTCAGAATTATCTCCAAGATGGCGGTTTACCATCGGTGTGTTCGTCCGGTTTTCAGTGCTTTACGGAAAATACAAGGTCTTGGAATTTGGAAAAAGTGGTACAATTTGTGGGAGCAGTACAGAGGTACCTTTTTGTCTCTTTAGAGACAAATGTGGCACTTATTTAAGTGGTTAAAACGGTCAGGGGAGGGGGCTTGTCGAAGGTAGATGTCACCTGGCGAAGGGTGTGGCACTTACCCCTGCAGTTTTGCTCCAGTGCAAATTATTTATTTGAAGTAAATTAAAGGAGTTAAGTATAGAAGTTTCTGCCACACCAAAAGAGTGAGAGAGGATATTTTTTCTCGTTCGCCGATGAAATCTTTGGCTTAGGAGCTTTCTCCTCGGAGCGCCACCACTACTATTATCATGTTAAATGATGAACACGAAACGAATGCAAGAGCTAACAAAAGTGAAGAATTGGATTACTCAAATACTCCCGATTATAATATACAACAAGATCAACAGACCTAAGTCTCAGGCTCTCAATTATTATGACATGACCATATGACCTTACCATCTTCAAAACTTTCCATAATTCCCGGACTAACCTTGGGAGGACCTTGACAATTATTTCATTCTAAAGAGAATCTAAAACAAAATTAAAGGTTTCAAATATCGTTCAAATCCGCCGAATAGTTACGATGTTATTGCCAAATAATTCCAGGACTAACCTTTAGAGGACATTGGCAATTATACCATTCTAAAGAGAATCTAAAACAACATAAAAAGTTTCAAATTTCGTTAGAATCGGCTGAATAGTTACGATGTTATTGTGAATTAACTCCTGGACTAACCTTGGGATGACCTTGTCAATTACACTATTTGAAAGATAATGTGAAAAAAAACATCAGAGTTTCAAATCTCACTAGAATCGGCCGAATAGTTACGATGTTATTGCCAAAAAACTCATTGAAAAGTAAAATGGTTGTAATCCAACAGACCTACCTACGCGAGACTAAAAACGATGTCATCGATAACGAGACACTAAAACAACAACAACAACAACTTGATTCGATGACTCCTCACTACCCAAGAGAAGAGTATAAGGGCAAATTTAACCAACACGAAAGGGACAACCCAGGGAGAGATACTCTCCAATGTGGTTCGTATGAAATTTCTCCCAATATGTAGATTTTGTTATTAAGGTCGAGAAGAAAGAATAATAGATTTAGGAGGAAAGACGACCGGAAAAAAAATCAAATTCCTTCGGTGCAGGGTTAAAGTTTCGAATCAGAAGCTATGGTTCCTGGTTTGCTACCGTTCACCCCTATTTCCTATGTGGAATCGAATGGTAAAGTTGTTTTTGGTGTGGCCCCGCCTCGGTAGGACCGAACAATTTCTAATTTCATTCGTTTCCCACATAACACCAGCTAAATTAGTTGAGCACTTTATAATCCTATTCTCTCCTATGATCTCGATCCTTTTTACGATTCTGTCCCTTTCTAAGGTCCTCTCCTTTTAATATCTTGACCCTTTATACGATCTTGTCCCTTTCTACGTTCTTGACCCTTTCTATGATCTTGTTCCTTTATACGATTGACCCTTTCTAGGATCTTGTCCATTTCTAAGATCTTGTCCCTTTCTATGATCCTGTAATTTTTAAATATATTGTCCCTTTATACGATATTGTCCCTATGTACGTTCTAGACTCTTTCTATGATCTTGTCCCTATGTACGTTTTAGACCCTTTCTATGATCTTGTCCCTTTATACGTTTTTGACCCTTTCTAAGATCTTGTGCCTTTCCATGATCCTGTGCTTTTCTAAGATCTTGTCCCTTTCTACGATTTTGTCCCTTTCTACGTGTTTGACCCTTTCTATGATGTTGTCCCTTTCTAAGATCTTGTGCCTTTCCATGATCCTGTGTTTTTCTAAGATCTTGTCCCTTTCTACGATCTTGTCCCTTTCTACGTTTTTTACCATTTCTAAGATCTTGTCCCTTTCTATGATATTGTTCATTTCTATGTTCCTGTACTTTTCTAAGATCTTGTCCTTTTCTACGATCTAATTCCTTTCTCTGATATTGATCCTTTAATGATCTTGACCCTAAGTCATTAGGAATGCATCCTTTATGCGTGTGCTATTTATTTTTTTCTGTTCTCTTTAATTATTTGTTCACTTGTTTCTCCTATCTTCTAAACACTTTTCCGCTGGAATCCCCGTTGGTTTACCCATCCTCCACAACCTTCCTTGTAATTTTTGTGTTTGTTGTTTTCTGGGGCTTGTAATACCCCCCCCCCTGCCTGTCCATGGATTGGAGAGGATCGCATTTCTCATTATTCTTTTCTCTAATCATTTCTAATATTTTTCGTTTTTTAATTATCTACTTTTTTTCAAATCCCTAAGCCTTTGGTTCTCGTATTTTTTCATCATTAAGCGAACATGTCTTGTTGGTTATATCAGTTTCTTTAATCCCATTTAATCTATCAGTTCCCCCACTAAACACTTACAACTTTGGACGGTGCTAAATCCTCCTCCCTGATTCTTTACTCTTTGGAATAGTGTCGCCATGGCACTGTTTATGAGGTCAGTGCTACGGGCACAAGGACACTTTCTTCTCATTAACCTTGTTAGAAGTGTCTCAAGTAAGGAGGCATAATTGGGCTAACGTCAGGGGTAAGAATGACAATGTTATTTATCATCATCCAGGAATAAACTAGATGCAAGATGAGTTTATTGTCTATTAGAGGCACTCAAGGAAGTGAGCCACTGCTGATGTTCATATTCGATAGTCTATTTTTTTCTATTTTCTTTTACGGGATAAAATAAAGAGAAGTAAAAGATATGAAGGTTTCTTTCATCGGTGGTGGTTCACAGATGTATACATGTAGATATCAGAACGTACAGTGCATCCAATACTCATTTATAGGGTCAGGGAGAGAGAAAGGTAGATATATACATATATATATATATATATATATATATATATATATATATAGATAAATAAATAGAGAAATTAAGAGAGAGAGAAAGAGTCAAAGATCACCTTCTTGCCCGTCCATGGCGTTCGGACTCCCAAAGATTGGCCGGAAGTTTCGGCTATGTCATGGCGACGTCCCAATTTAAAAGTGGTGGTGCTTCTTCCCTCAACAGGTTAAAAAGTACTTCCAACACATACACACAGGGGGGTTGAGGATTGCTTTCGTCACTCAAAACTAGTGGTCGCAAATTACCGAAAATATTTTTATCGATAAATTCTCGAGAAAATCTTTGATTACCGGTAAATTCCCGATAAATTTCTAGTTCAATTAACTGTATTAGAAATTTTTAAAAATTACTTGTATATAGAACTTTTTAATCAGATTCTTTGCCATTATGAGGTTTTATATAACCAATAAAAGTGTTTTATCTTTATTTAGAATGTATAACATAATGCGAATTCACTTTCTACATTAAAACTAAAGGACTTAACTAAGAAATCGTAAGCTTTTGATTCCAATTTATTCATCTCTTAAATTACTGATAAAAGGTATCGGTAAATACGCGGTAATTAAATTTAATTTATCGATAAATAACCGGTAATTTTTTATCGGTTGCGATCCCTACTCAAAACTCAAAATAACGCCAGTGAGTGAAAGAACGCGGGATTTGTGAATAAGTGAAAGATGGAGAAGGGGATGGGGGTCTCTGTATGTAAGTCTGGAAGAGAATAAAATAATGGATGAGCAAACGATTATTAATACATATTTAAAAAATATATAGAAAACAAATAGGGATATTTTTAATAAATGTGAAGTTAGAGAGAGGGGGGTGATATGCGGAACCCACAAAATTGCCAGCATAGGAGGATAAAGAAACAAGAACAGGGAGAGTGCGCAGCTCTCCTAAATCTCTATCAGGAGTAGAGAGATTTAATAGCATACAGCCGCCCCTTTCAAGATGACGCGCAGAGAAAAGAGACATGGCTGATGGGGCGAATCTAAAACGAAGCTCAAAACTGTGAGCATTACTGCAATGAACCCGATCTAAGTGTTGGGGTCTGGAAACCCCACTGAGAAACATATAAAATGTAAATATGTGATAGTGAATGCTATGAGGTTTTATATGTATATAAAGGAGCGAATGTGCATATAAGTGAGGGCATTTTTTACTCGACTGCAGACCGGTAGGTGTAAAAGGCTCCGAAATGAAAACAAATGAGTAATGTTTGTCAACTCGAAACCCCCAAATGCAAATTTGATTTATTTCACCATTTATTTTTGTTAAAATTTCAGTTCATTTATCTTTAAACTTTAATATGGCGCTGTTTATATTTCCTTATGTGAATTCATGCACCTACTCCACCATATCTTGTAACTAGAGAGATTTAACTACCATACAAAGTGTTTGTTGGTTCAACTCGACCCCTCCCCCTTCTCCTTTTTCACTTCCCTTTGTACATACATAGCGAGCGAAAGCTTCTGAGCTTAGGTCATAATTACCGGACGGTAATCTACCTTTCATTGGCGAAACCAATTTAATTTGATTAGGAATTACTTAATAATCCATACTGAGATGAGCGCTTCCTTTCCTACTATGCAACCCCTTCCCCACATCTAGTAGTATAGCACCGTAGATATACAGAAGACATCATCGCGCATTCAAATAAAACGTACACAACACAAACACACATAAGCCTATGCAGATCAACACGGACAGACATATATATATATATATATATATATATATATATATATATATATATATATATATATATATATATATATATATATACTTACTACGTTTTATTCTTGTATATAACATTAAGGAGAGCTAATGGGGAGGAATTTCCTTTCCCCCACGAGCTCCACAACACCTTAGTTGATGAGAGAGAGAGAGAGAGAGAAATATACACACACACACAAACACAGACTAGAATGGGGAGGGACTACTACTCGTGATACATGTATTGATTAAAGGTTCCAAAGAAGGGGTAGGTGGAAAAGGGGGGGGGCGAGGAAAGTGAGCTCCCCCCCCCCTCAATCCCCCACTTCCAAACTTATTCACTCCCTTTGAGACCGATTCAAATAACGAAGTTAAGATTTGAATAAATAAAAAAGTTTCAATTTAATAAGAACGGCTCTCTCTCTCTCTCTCTCTCTCTCTCTCTCTCTCTCTCTCTCTCTCTCTCTCTCTCTCTCTCTCATTCACTCTCTCTGTAGCATATATTTCGTTTTGCCGTAATTCATTTATCAAAGAACATGGCTGTGTGTAGATGAGACTCTTGAATTTACATAATTTAATTGATTGCGTGCACGCACATGAACACGCACGATTCGAACGCGGGGAGAGAGAGAGAGAGAGAGAGAGAGAGAGAGGGTGAGGATATTTGGGGGATGGGAGGGGAGGGGGATACTATCCCTGAGTACAAAATAGAGCGAGAATAAGTAGTACCTTTGGGGCCTCGGGAGCGGTTGTGGCAACCCCGGTTGACAGGGACGGGCGGGCAGACCATTCCCGCAGGCGGACGCGGAATCTTACCCGCGCCCACACGCGGGCACGAGAGCCGGATGGGGTGAAGAGGAGGCTAAACCCGAGGTGTAGTAGCACAGAAGACCTAAACCGCGTTATTCGAGGGCTGTGTGGTAGTAGTGGTAGTGGTTCGCCAACCTACCTTTATCCAGGCGGATCCCCGACCGGATAATGAAATAGATATAAAGGTCAGTATGACAATTGCCGGTGAAACCGAGGGCACCAGGGCCTGGTCCTCTTGGGAAGTGTTGTTTTTGGCACCAAACAGCGTTGAGGTGGAACCTTCGTCGCCCCGGGGGCAGAGGGACCTGTTCCGTATCAGAGGTATGTGGATATAGATACCCATCAGCAGGATTCCTTAGAACAGAAAATGTGTGTTGTGCTGCGAAGACGAGAGAGGAAAGAAAGCAGTGTTGAGATTGGCTATGTGTGTGATGAGAAGTGTAAGATCTACCCACCCCAGTACAGCTCTTGCCGGGTTCGAACCCGGTACCGCGACGTTACCAGACAAATGCCGTCCGTATCCACTCGGCTAGCGAGAGCTCTCGAGGGCTATGTAGGGAGAGGCGCGAATTACATCATATGTTGGAACGATAAAGTTTTATTACTTATGGTGCCATCTTCGCGTCGTAAGCGGTGACAAAAAGGCGTCCGAGGAATCTCTCTTTCTTTGAGATCCTGCAATCGATGGGATCCACATAAGCCGAGAACGAACAATCGCATCCTACCTATAGCTACTTTATTATTATTATTAATATTATAGCATTATCACCATTAATATTAATATTATTATGAGCATTACCACCATTATTATTAATATTATTAGCATTATCACCATTATTATTAATATTATTAGCATTATCACCATTATTATTAATATTATTAGCATTATCACCATTATTATTAATATTATTAGCATTATCACCATTATTATTAATATTATTAGCATTATCACAATTATTATTACTATTATTAGCATTATCACCATTATTATTACTATTATTAATAATATTAGCATTATCACCATTATTATTATTATTATTATTATTATCGATGAGCCAATGTGTAAAAATACGAAAAAGATCAACTCCTTTTAGGTGTAAGGATTATTCACTCGAGGTGTACATATGATTAGGTAAGTGTCTACATGAATAAGGAGAGGAGTAAAAATATTTACATGAAATGTGTATCCACCGTCACACTACCACTGGGCAGGACTGGGGGACGCTATAAAATGAACTGTATCAATTGGGAATTCCAATCTTCACATTACAGGGAATCGTTTTCACCTCCCCCCCACCTCCCAATTCATACAGTTCATTTTTTAAGGCTGTAAGATTGGTCTATTGGATACAGTCACTTGGTTGGCGTAAACGGAAGAGTGTCCCCTAGTCCTGCCCGATGCAGGGAGCTACCAATTGTTACCCCAACGGCATACCATAAGTGAGGACCATTGAGCTTCCCTTGGATAAATTTCTGACGGCATGCAAACAGTACGACGTTGGGTATCTATATCCACATACCTCTGACGCGGAACATGGCCCTCTGCCTCAGCGCGACGAAGGTTCCTACCCGTTTGGTGTCAACACATAATATATTTTCTGAAACCTTGGGCTTACCAGCGATTGTCATACTGACCTTTATGTCTATTTCCTTATCCGGAGCGACCCGTCTGGATAAAGGTAGGCTGACGAACCACTATTAGTACAACAGTACTGTTTGGTTTAATTGAATGGGCGATCTATCTCTCCGTCGAAGGATCAATTAAATTCAAATCTTTTCGAGTGGAGGTGGGGGGGGGACATTCATTCTCCTCCACCGAAAGTAGATGTGAGACTACAAATTTCAAAAACAAAATTAAAAAGTCTAAATCGATGTTCAACCCTTTTTAATCTCCCCTTAAAAATAAGCCTAAAATATGACTTAAAATAAAAAAAATAATAATAATATTGAAGTCCCCCACCACACGTCATAAATTCACTTCTCATACAAGGATCAATCTAATTATTTGATCAAAAAGATAGGGTTGAATTAAGAGGGGTTTGATGGCTCCACAGGGACAATGAAAGGAGGGATAAGAAAAGGGGGCGAAAATGTATGGGTTAGCGCGTTTTCGGGCGAAAACTGAATTTAAGAAAGCTTGAAAATGGTCAAAATCTCAATTTATTGTCTATGTAATTTAAAGTAATTTATTATAGTCATATATTAGCAAACTAAAACCAATTATTTCCGATTAATTAATCAGCATATGAATCCTTGCGTTGTCGGAACCACGAAACAGAACTCACACACGAAGAGTGAGAAAGACAAGACAAAACCTTGGGAAACAACAATATTAAACAACCTGTGTCCAATTTCATGCTTTAGGTTAAACGCCAGAGTAAGAAAGAGGCTGCTGGAGATCAGTTTACTTACTAAATTCTGGCTATCCTCTTGATTATATATATTTAAACCTTGAAAAGAAGGTCAAAGAAGAATAAAGAGATAATAAAAACAAGAAAAACATAAACACTGCATTCTAGTGAATGTAGAGGCGTACCTCAAATGACTGTATAATAAAATGTAATAACTGAAGGAGAATTTTGCCTCAAGGAAACAAAGTAAGGAAGTAGAAAGTGACCGATCATATCTGAACATCAAGCTAATCTTTCTTACGTCCATCTGACGGAAGAAGCACAGTTCACATACTCATCAGACCAGACCTTATGTAGCTAATGCAATGCAATTGCTACCCTTACTCTAACAGAATATATAAAGAGCGAAGCAGAATCAAACGGAAAAAAGGGTATGGAAAGAATATAGAGAAGGAAAAGATATCAAGAATAAAGGGAAAACAAACTACAATCCAGAACACCTTTAAGAAGCTATGGATTTTTGCATACACGTAAGTTATCGGACGCATAAATGCCTATACAAAACGAATACACACGTACAACCCCGTTGAAAACAAACACTCAGCCACACAGACCTTTTATGTCGCTGATTCTCCTTATTCTGATTACCCACCCCGCTCTAAATTCAGCGCCTTGACAGTGACACCCTTCGCGCATATGATGCTGTTAAATGAAAAAGGACAGGTCATCTTTGTATATCCTGTTCTATTCACCATCCAACCACTGATGTACACCAAGACCGATCCACACACATATATTTACAAGGATATACAATACGAGTACAAGTTACACACGCACACACACACACACACACATATATATATATATATATATATATATATATATATATATATATATATATATATATATATATATATATATATATATATATATATATATATATATATATGCGGTTTAAAAGGCTATATTAGGCAGACAGTCTTCATCGAAGCTCTCGGAAGGAACTCTTCTCACATAAAGGAGAAGGTAACACGTAAAATAGGCCGTTCTCTCAGATAGCCCAAAAAACTATCTTTCGATTAGCCTCTTTAAGAATAAAAATAAACTTTCCGTTCTCTTCGACAAGCAAGGGTGACTCTTGAAGAGGCTAATCGAAAGATAGGTTTTGCCTTCCTGACAGAACGCCTATTTTACGTGTTACCTTCTCGTGTATGTGAGAAGAGCTGCTTCCGAGGGCTTCGATGAAGACTGTGTCTGCATAATATAGCCTTTTAACCGCAATATTTTTCATATATATATATATATATATATATATATATATATATATATATATATATATATATATATATATATATATATATATATATATCACGATTAGAAGTCAAGTCTCCTCTCCCGAATACACACAAAAACCACGTGCCCACGTACGCACACATAAGGACGCACGAGAATGCGTGTGCACCCTGATGCAAACACATAAACATGGAATCCTCAAAAGCGCACATATACACACATACTTTAGGAGCCCTATTAAAAAAACTAATATGAAATAAATTTTCGGCAAGTTGGGGACGCCCCGTTTTCCTCTGATTTGAGAGGTCAAAAAATGAGAAGAAACGGCGTCTGAATATCCTCTACGTAACGATACAATGGAGCAAATGTGAGGGGGTAAGGGGTGGCGGAAGAGGGGAGAGAGACACAATTTACCCTCTTCTCGTTGGCACCCTCCCTTCAAATCACTATACATAATTCCCCTCCCTACCCCCCCCCCCCCTCACTCTTCCCCTCAGCCAATTCCTGTCCAACTAATCTTGATAAATATGGACGCCTTCCTCGACACAGAAGAGTTTTGCTAATTAAATGCATTAAGCGTTTGGCAATTCACTCTTTCCTCAACTAATGCCAGCTCCCAACTAACTTCCTTTTGTCTCTGTCAAGAGTTGAGTTTGTGTGTGCACGCGTGTATGTTTGCCTAAGAGTGTCAATTCAAATGGCACAAGTCGATGTGTGCCTACACTTCAAGAAACCAACTTGTTACGTGTAAGTATGGGACAAGTAACATGTGCGTGCGATGCAATTAACTCAACTGCGAGAAGATTGAGTGTGTACGAGCGTGAAGTTGTAGAGTATAATACTTTACAAAGTTAAGTGTCAATAATTTCAAGTATTACATACATGTTGCGTGTGGATTTGATAACGAGGTTTCAAATACTAACATTTGTGTACGAGCCTTGGTACAAGTGTATGCATACCTCAATAATCAACCACTTGAGTTCTATACACACAGAAGTGCCACTTTGTCACGGACATACTTCAATGGCACTCCTTTTAGTCGTCACTACACTAGCGTTTTTAACAATGACGAGCCTGGCTATAAACAACAATATTTTCCTGTACAGGGGTAGTGTATATATGAATCAAATTAATACATTATTGTAGAGTGCCATTACTATATCTCCATTACACTTCAAACCAGTTTAATTGTCATCATTCTACACGGTGTCCAGACTTTAGAGACACCCTGTAGAATAACAAGCAAACCTAAACTTATTACAAGTTTGTTGGGTTGGATCCCATTTAGAGCGGTTGTATAACTTGGGTACGGCCGGATATGAACGCTTATAAATATGATTATAAGGATAACCTGAACTATGAACGTGTAAGTTAATGGAGGATATCCTTTATTTTCCTAGCCAAAGTGATATCCAGACGTCAAAATGATAGCAAAATCTCGATTCGTAGTAAAACAGCAACGGAATTAATAGAAACTTCTCAAAACATCAAATTACAGCAAAATCGATCCTCTTCAAATGACGACGGGTTAGAAATCAGAAGTGAGGGAGATGTAGGATAGCGGGGATGATCACAGGCAATATGTGGAGACGGGTATTACAAACGGAGCTAAATTTCTTCTTTAGATTTCTAAAAGAAACTGATGAAATCAACGATAGCAATCACGGTACAAAGAATGAAGGCAAGGGCAGATAAAGGAAGAAAGAAAGGGATGGTACCATTGCATGTCACCTCTTCCTATAATGTAAAAGACTATTTAGAGGAATGTGCGAAAGGAGTTAATAAAAATCATCTCTATACACCCTTTTTAAGGGACCGTAAACTGATAACTTGACCAATTGCTGGTAGTATTTTTACCCTTCCATCGTGCATGATAAAAGGAAACCGACAGGCAACGAAAACCACAGAAGCCAGAAGGACAAAATTAGTCCACTTTTAACCCATAGGAAATGGGAGACAGAGCGATGAGTGAGGGATTTCCATGGGGACAAGCGTGCACAAATGAGTCTAAAAGCGGTTTGGGGCTTTGGTTGTATTCCTATTTGCGAGCAACGAAAAATAATCAATCGGGGAACCATTCATGGAATTCCGATGGAACAAAAAAGCACAAATAAACGCACGCCTAAAAAAATTGGAGAATTAGGAACCATTTAAGATCATAAGTTCCACTCGAGGTTAATTCAAGAAAGAATGAAAGGGTGAAACTCAGGAGGTGGACAGGTAGAAGGGTGATGAAAAATCTTCATCTAACCTAAAAAAAAGAAGAAATCGAGCAAATTTATACTTTTGTATGGAGAGTGATTTTTTTCCCAGACACCACCATAACGATCATACACACATCTATAACAATAAAAAAATATTATTACAGGAAATTTATTTCAGCTTTAACTTGTTTTTTGCAATGTTTTTTTCCAATTTTTGTATATTTTCTTCAAGTTGATGTTTTAGTTTTCTCAATATTATTTTGGGAGCGGAATAGACGGCAGGCTTTTAGCTCGTATTCAATTTTATTGAATTCTGACACTTCTTCATTACTTTATGACGTCTTCAGAAAATTTAATTTTGCAATATCACACTTGTGTATATATATATATATATATATATATATATATATATATATATATATATATTTATATATATATATATATATATATATATAGTATGTATACAAAAGGAAGCGGGGTAGCGAGCAAACGCAGAACACTTGGGGTATGAGCGAGCTGAAGGTCATGGACCTTGGACACTATGTACTAGGTCACCTGTACTCAAGGTAGCAACTTATATTCTTATAATATAATTATTTGGATCAAGCAATTCACGCATATTCTTTATTAAAATTCATCGGTATAACTTTTCAGGTTGGCCTCGTTGGTTGTGAAGGCAAAACCAGCGATTTTAAGCATTTGTTGTACATGAGATTTGTATAGAAGGTTTGAGTTTCTTGAAATGTCGTTATATTAGTGGATGTTGGAGAGATGTTGACGTGTTTCGATAGGTTTTTATGGTTGGCTAGAGTTACCAAGCTGTTAGAGATGAAAACCAATATAAAAAAAGAGTCTCTTGGAAAATCCAAAGCTACGGGGTTTTGATATTTTTATAGTGGCACTGGACTTTTATTCTTTGGTTACAGATGTTGTTGTATGGTAGGTTTTTTTACGAGGGTTTGCTTCGTTTTCATGTTGATGCATACTTGTATTCTAAACATCAGCATATTGGATTCTAGACAGATCCCGTTGATTTTCCTTATGGACAAAATGGCAAGAGTTTTTGAGATTGGGTGCAAAATACACAGATGAACGAGAATGACGGTATCAACCTTCTTCTTCCTCACTGAGAGGTTGAACGAGGAGGAACGTATCAACCTCCTTCGTTCCTGAGGGGTTGAACGAGTAAGACCGTAGCAACCTTCTTTCTCAATGAGGGGGGACTGGGCTTTGAGAGATGCATCTAAGTTTCCAGGAACAAATTTGTTCGATGCGAACTGGATTTCGACAGCATGAAAGAAATACCTCTTGCACGGACGCACACTTATAACACACCACTACCACCTTAGAGAAACTAGATAAAATGATAATTCTAAGCACACATTAACCACCAAACCCATAAATACACACACATTAAACGCATACATACATTGATTAAATCCCAAAGAAAATTCTCAACTTAAAGAACCATGAAACATATGCTGGAATAAACATGTGTATACGTATAACTAGATGATAAAAACAAATACGCACACACGCAGTCTAAACATACAAACACATTCAACTAACCAAACAAATACAAAGGATCGAATTACCATTGCAAATGATAAAGTTATAATGAAAACACCTAACCATTAATCAAGGAAGTTTCTCTAGCTTCCTTCTTTAGCGAAGCTCACTCCTTCCGCCACTTAAGAGGGGGTCACCCCCCCCCTCCACCACCCAATCTAATCCTCCGAGTTGCGGCCACCAATAGGGGCAGAGGTGGTGTGCTTAAAAGAGCGAGAAAGTTCAGACAGAAAATGGTAAGGTGAAGTTTAAAGATGTTTATGCGGTCACGGGTACCACGGAGGAGACCTTTCGACTCCAAGGGGTTCTGAGGACGAGGCAGAGGCAATTCCACGAACAAGCGAGATTATGGGTCACAGTGAGTTCGATGCAAGTGTTCCTCAAGGATAAGGCTTGGGTTGCGGGGTGGGTAGGAAGTTGTACTTGATCCCCCCCTCCCCAAAATGAAGTTTTATAGGGGTCCTGTGATAAATCCGAGCATGAGGGGTAATCCACCAGATAAACTGAGGGATATAACAGGCAGGAAAACTAAAAAGCATATACACACGGTGGGCTCTGATCTGGTTAATGGGATATACCGCCTCTATTATAAAGAAGTTAAGTCACATCGTACGGAGCTTTTGGCCGGAGGGGATCTCGATCGGATTAATTCATGAATGCGATTGGCAATTCATCCTCATCATGCTCAACATATTCATGCTATAGCATAAACATAAATATCATCGACTCGAGTTGATTCTTCTTTCTATTGATAAAGTCTTGATGGTAATAATCCCAGGAGGCTTGTTATCGAAGTCCTTTTCGAATGCCCTCGTTATTTATGTAAACTTACATTATTTTATCGATTAAGAACGAGGTCAACATACCTAAGTCGTGTGCGTTCAATTATTCTGACTTATGACCTTAAAAACTTTCAACAAGTGGGGGCAATCCGAGCCATAGTTAGTTTTCCTTTAATAATTCCAGGACTAACCTTGGGAAGACCTTGGTAATTATATTATTCGAAAGAGAATGTAAAACAACATAAGGGTTTCAAATTTCGTTAAAATCGGTCGAATAGTTACGATGTCATTGATAAATAATTCCAGGACTAACCTTGGGAGGACCGTGGCAATTATATTATTCTAAAGAAAAGGTAAAACAAGATAAGGGTTTCATATTTCGTTAGAATCGACCAAATAGTTACAATGTTATTGGCAAATAATTCCCGGACTAACATTAATAACACATTGACAACTATATCATTCGAAAGAGAATGGAAAACAACATACGGGTTTCAAATTTCGTTAGAATCGACCGAATAGTTACAATGTTATTGCCAAATAATTCACGGACTAACATTATGAGCACATTGACAACTATATCATTCGAAAGAGAATGGAAAACAACATACGGGTTTCAAATTTCGTTAGAATCGGCCAAATAGTTACAATGTTATTGCCAAAAAACTAATTGAAAAGTAAAACGATTACCATCCGACCGCGACCTACGGACCAGCATAGTAACTTAGAGAGTCGCGGACAGGCGACCAAAAATAAGGGGTATTGGTAGGTTCTGGTCCAATTTCTCGGTAGTTTTTCAAATGAGAGATAATAAAAGAGGATCTAACCAAAGAGGGCATTTGGAATCAGAGAAGAGAGCAAGTTGGAAGGAGAACAAAATATTGACCTTCAGAATATTTGAACTTTGAACTTAAGTCAAGGTCCCGAAGTATCGTTCAGGAGAGGCAGGAAAGTTTTGCTCGCAAGTTCCAGACATGATCAAGTAGGACTAGATCGATGTTTCCTCGGTTGGTATTACATTTTGCTAAAGAGACTGGTGAAAGGAGTGTGTTGGGGTGATACGTTGCCCAGCGCCGATTCACACCGTCTGACGCTCATCTCAGTAGAGATCTACAGGTTAACGTTGGATCCGAACAGCGTTCGGATCCCAGGTGAAGTTTACCGTATTTAAATATGGTACCGATTTGTTGACTGACTATACCCAGTGTGACTTAGCTTTGTTGAGGGTGGGACGTGATGCTAATAGAGCTTTCACCACCGCTCGGCCTTCATTTTAGCCCTTTTTTATTTCTCACTCGGGGCTTACTTTTAAACGTAGGTTCCGAACCACGGACATCTATAGTGATAGAACCCATCCGGCGACAAATCATACCCAATGTTGCTTAAGCTGGCTGCATTGGAAGCGGTGTTTCTATTCGACTATGGTACATTCCGTTTATACACACGTGTAGTGAGACTTTGAGTGTCTTTTCGAGTGTGTGTATGCGTTTGTGTGTGCGTGTGTGTAGCTTTTATTCATTTCCGAAAGTGTTTATTTTATGTGTATTTTGGATTTTCCATTGATTGTATTTCTTTTCCTCTTTCTCATTTCTTTTCACTTCTTCCACGCATACACACACACAAAAAGAGAAGAAATATGGAATCCTTCAAAAGAGTAAGCGGATTAGATATCGCTGATGAGTTTATCTTGTGAACCTTTTGTTACATTCCCAGGATAAATAAGTACACGTAATAAGTGTATGTGTGGTTTACATTTTCCCTTTCTAATAACATCTTTGCTTACAATCTTTTCTTCTCTATTTTTTCAGCTCATCTCGATTGAAAGAATTTTTCTTGTTATTTTTCTCAACTAAACAAACCTTGACTAGATTTAAAGTTCTTCCTAGTTCTTTTCAGCTCAAGTTCTTTAGTTCTTCTCCACATCGTTACCGAATATTTACCTTCTACGAAATATCAATGCACGTTTCCACTTAAGCAGTAATAAAATTAAACATAATAATTGGGTTTCTTACATGTCTAGTGTTCGTGTTTGAAGTACTTAGAGGTACTCTAGATTTAAACTTATAGAGATCAGAATCCAAAAAACAAACACAAACCTTTCGACCACACCCAAGGACTTGTTAAGAATATCACAGCTACCAAAATATTTCGATCAATTAGGAACAGCAAGGTTGTACTACTTTTACACTGTAGCAGAAGTTATCATCGGGGCAGTCTCACAATCATATTCATCTCCACCTGATCTACTACCATGTGAACGCTTAAACAAGGAAGCGAAGTGGACTACACAGCAAAGATAAAACAATCCAAGGTCACACCTCTAAAAATGCATATTTTTTTCCTCGAAACAACTATTGTCACATTTTTCTGTGTACGTTTTGTTTACCTCATGTACTTAATGCTACAAAGGTTGGTGTGCATAAAGCAAAACTACATAAACACCGAATCTTCACATTGGGGATTAAAGATTGATAATCTTATTCAAATTATTGAAGCTTCGAGTGAAACTTGGACTTATTTGTGCTAAGTGCTGCGTGTATTGGGTTGTCAGGCGGTGTTTGGTCTAAAGAAAAACGTGAGGTATTCTTGTCACGGCTAAGGTTAACATTTGACTTTCAGTGCCAAGTCGGAAGTTAAGATTGTCACTTTTAAGTGATGCTCGATCTACAACTGATCACAAGAGTCAACAAACACACACTCGATTATTTGCTATTGAAAACAAACTCAGTAGGACACGATCTTCGATTCCAATCGGCGGAAAAAAGTTTGAAAGAGGAGAGAGGAAAAAGAAAATTACAAGATTTGGTAGAAGAGAAAGAGGAAAAAGAAAATCACAAGATTTGGAAGAAGAGAAAGAGGAAAAAGAAAATCACAAGATCTGAAAGAAGAGAAAGAGGAAAAAGAAAATCACAAGATTTGAAAGAAGAGAGAGGAAAAAGAAAATCACAAGATTTGAAATAAGAGAAAGAGGAACAAGAAAATCACAAGATTTGAAAGAAAAGAGAGGAAAAAGAAAATCACAAGATTTGAAAGAAGAGAAAGAGGAAAAAGAAAATCACAAGATTTGAAAGAAAAGAGAGGAAAAAGAAAATCACAAGATTTGAAAGAAGAGACAGAGGAAAAAGAAAATCACAAGATTTGAAAATAAAGAGAGGAAAAAGAAAATCACAAGATTTGGTAAAGAGAAAGAGGAAATAGAAAATCACAAGATTTGAAAGAAAAGAGAGGAAAAAGAAAATCACAAGATTTGAAAGAAGAGAGAGGAAAAAGAAAATCACAAGATTTGAAAGAAAAGAGAGGAAAAAGAAAATCACAAGATTTGAAAGAAGAGAAAGAGGAAAAAGAAAATCACAAGATTTGAAAGAAAAGAGAGGAAAAAGAAAATCACAAGATTTGAAAGAAGAGACAGAGAAAAAAAATCACAAGATTTGAAAGAAAAGAGAGGAAAAAGAAAATCACAAGATTTGAAAGAAGAGAGAGAGGAAAAAGAAAATCACAAGATTTGAAAGAAGAGAAAGAAGAAAAAGAAAATCACAAGATTTGAAAGAGAAGAGAGAGGAAAAAGAAAATCACAAGATTTGAAAGAGAAAGAGGAAAAAGAAAATCACAAGGGCCAAGATATCGGGGTCTTTTTAACCCTAAATTTGAAATAGGATTTAGAAACGAGCAAGAACATAGATTGAAGCGCATAGATTCACATACACGATCATATACTTTTTGCGGATTAATATTTAATTGATATTGAAAATATTAATATAACCGAATACTGATAACATTAGTTTTAAAAGCATTAGTGTCAGTATTCTCGATATAGGGATGTCTTTGTATATATATATATATATATATATATATATATATATATATATATATATATATATATATATATATATATATATATGAAAATTAACCCACAGGAAAATGAAAAGATGAGTCCAAGCACTTTCGAACTATATTTGCCATTTTCAAGGAACAGCATGAAAACGGAGAAGACAACCTTATATAGGGTACAAAGATACGAAGAGAACGCCCATCACATAGTACAAACCAATGGAAAAACACAAAAACAAGACAGAAAAATACCAATAAAAAGAACAACTGGCAACTAATAACAGACATATGCATCCCTAAAACGATATACACACAACGCCGTGTATATGAATAGAAATGGTGGGTAAAAAAGCAAAAAACATTTTAAAGGATAATCATTAGAACGAAAACATTTAGGGCTAAGAGTTAATCCACGATCATAGCACAGACACGTGGTGGGGAAGGCAATGCGAATGAAATTACACTAATAAAGAGTGACAACAGGCTGCATTATGAAGTTATTTCATTTAGTACAAGTTTTTTTTTAAAACAGGGTCGAGTTTAAATAAGTCAGGGGAAATATTTATATTAGGTAAGATGCCAATTAATGAACACTCGACAATATTTCTTTTGGTGAAATTAGCCGATTTCACAAAAAGAAATATTAACAATGCTAAAATAGTTTATAAGTCTCACAATTATATACATCGACGTTTAATTGAATCGGCACCTATAAAAGAAATTCCCAAACTTTAATACTTACGACGGCCAATTCAATACTAATACCTTAATAAGCAAGAAATTCATAAATACCTATTATTATTCTCAAAAATGCCGCTACATTCCCGCATCATTCACCTAGCCCCACTGATTTGTATGTTTGTACGTTAAGCAACTTCGGTATTTTGGCTGTCTTCTCGATATATATATATATATATATATATATATATATATATATATATATATATATATATATATATATATATATATATATATATATATATATATATATATTGTAGCTTAATGGTTAGCGCAGTGGCCTGAAAAACGAAGAGCGCTCGACTCATAGCTTTGAACCACGCGTTTTTCTTTAACTGGTAAAAGAGTATTATTTTATTCCGTTTGCTCTCTCTCCCTTGCTTCGTTATTAATCTATTTGATCCTTGTTTTCTTGTAAAAAAGACGAAATCACTCGTGTATATTTTTTCTAACTTTGGTTATAGAACGTAATACAGAAATATTAAGTATATTAATGTGGTATTTATTGAAAGGATAAATAACCACGTCTAAATGAAATAAACTAAATTACATATTTGATGAGTCCTCTATTAGCCTCGAGACAGCATTCAAGGCCATTTGTATATCCTACTCCAGGGTAATGTTATTTTAAGCATTCTTTATCTCTCTCTTTCTCTTTCTAAGAAACGCAGATATTCGGTAATGATGAGATTATAGGAAGTCATTTCTTGATTTTTCACCGCAAGTTGAGCTCCTTTGCTCACTAAATAACGCTTGATGTCGCGGGGCTGAACTTTCGTCGCTTCCAGAGTTGAGAACGAAATTTTATTACTTTCTTTTGGTTTATTGTGAATACTGGTATAAGAGAAACGAGAGATGAAATAAATATATATATATATATATATATATATATATATATATATATATATATATATATATATATATATATATATATATATATATATATATATATATATATACAAACAAGAGGAAATGGAAGAGGGATAATAAACAACTTAATTTGGTAAGAAACAGATATGAAATCAGAGACCAAATGTCTTAAGACTGTAAAACAGAGGGAGCAGCTGTCACCGAGTGTGGAGATGAATATTTCAACATTATTTTCATTCAACTCCTAATTATTCAAACAATCCAGCCAAATTTCACTTCCGGCAGTTGCGTATTCTAGGAAGTCCTTTCCAAATAGCTTCCTATTAAATTCCCATATAGGGGAATGCAGACGAGTAGGGGGGACAACGATATAGAGCCTCTGTTTCCTTCCACACTCAACTACTTCTTTGGTCCTCGTGAGGTCTTGGACATTCACATGGGTGCGCTCTCTAAAGCTTTTTTACATTCGGCGGGAGACAACGCCGAGTGCAAGTCAGCACCTGTGCAAACTAAGACGGGTGGAATAGTGAGAGCAAGAAAGTATATTGTTCATGCTTACTCACGGATTCAAGCCCTTCCCTCCTCCCATACGATCAAACTTACACGCATTTACTCAAAACCCTAGACGCACATACTGATAAGGGAATTAATAACCGGAAGTAGTGAAATAATCGCTTTTCCATCACTGCACTAATGGTTTTTGCTGACGTAGTGGAACGCTTCGAGTACTGAAAGGCCTTCTTCAGACCCTCTTCTAAACGCGATAAAACAAAACAATAACGATCAATCAAGAGAGGAGAAACGAAGGCCCAACCGATAAAATGACTCAATGAAAATATAAACGAGGAGAAATTTGGAATATAGCAAAATAAATGACATGATAATTAATCGATGACAGCAACAAATAATAGACAACTGGGCAAGTTAAAATATTTCCTATCAAGCGCATACTATAAAAATATATACAAAGGCATAGATACAAAAATAAATCGACATAGAGTTCAAATAAAAATATGGTCATTAAATATAATATAAGGGGAGAGATTGTCAGAATTTATATCAGTATTATTCTGTCGTGCGGATCGATTCAAGTGATGAGAGGAATTTAGTTCAAAGTTCTTTTTTTAAAATTATTATAATTGGCGAAGTTCAGAAAATTTATAAAGATTTAACCATGGCTGCTTTTTTTAGATTTTAAATTTTAATCTTAGTAGCGAAGCCATTGCCTGGTATATATATATATATATATATATATATATATATATATATATATATATATATATATATATATATATAAATAAACCACGTAAGAAAGTGAAACACGGGAGATTTATATATTAATTTATATTATTTATATATTCATCGCGTTCCATATTTTCGTGATTCAGTTTTACATATATATATATATATATATATATATATATATATATATATATATATATATATATATATATATATGAGGTTTGGGAGGCGTTAGCGAGAGAAACAAACTGCTTTAAAAGCGACGAAGACCGGACAGTCCGCATGAGAAGGTCGGAACGGGGAAAGGGATAAAGAAGGGACTAAAAATACCCTAAAAAAGTGTAAACAAACTAAAAATATGGGAAAGGAACGGGTAGGTAGAGCTGCCTAGTATTGATTACTGGTATTCACTACTCTCCGACTCTCTCATCTTTGTGACCCGCGTTCATATCCCTCGAGGACGCTTATCTCATGCAAACTCTCCTCCTTGAACTGCATTGGCTGCATAATAGATCAAGAATTGCCTGCAAGGTGCTCCTTATCACTTATAAGACCCTAAAGACCGCAGCACTTTCCTACCTGTCTTCTCCATTGGGTGTATCCAGGCTGATGAGAACCTTTCGTTCTCGCGCTTTCTTCTTATGGCGTGTTCCATCTGTAATGCATGGGTAGGCACGTAGCGCCATCCACCCCTCGCATCGTGGACGAGATCCCAATCGACTGGATAATGAAACGCACATAAAGATCAGAATGACAATCCCTGATGAGCCGTAAGCAACGAGGAGCGGTACTTGCTGTGGGGCGGGAAGGGAGGGGGGTGTTCAGATAGTATTGTGATTAAGACACCAACCAATGATGGTGGAACCCTAATTATTTTTAAGGGGCTGACACCTATTCCGCCTCAGGGGTATGTGGGTATGCGTGCCCACAAGGAGATACTAGTATCCCCATCTGCAGGGTTGACGAACGGAGAAAGTGGGAAGGTTGTGCTGTGAAGGTGTGAATGACCATAGACGTGATGGTGCGTGTGGATCTACTCAGCTCCCGCGGATGTATCAGGGTATCCGCCAATGGGCGGTTAGCACGTGACTCCGCTGGAAGTGCAGTGCACGCGCTCATTGGGATCGAACCTGCGACCAAACAGGTTATGCAGGAAACAAGGGAAAGCTCGGTTGCCGCATGGGAGATCATACTTTCTTGAGATTTGCTCCGAGAATCTGGAATAATCTGCCGCTGCTAACGCTCGCCCCTCTTCCCCATGCTCCCCCTCCCCAGATACCTTTAAAGCCTCATTCAAAAACCCACCTCTTCTATCAAGCCTTCCCGGGCGCTCTGCGAAGGCCCATGACCTCGAAGGGCGCCATACAAAACCCGAATTATAATATTTATTATTATATTGTTGCCATCCTGAGCGGGTACAAAATAGAGCAAGTCTCAAACTCTTTCTTCCATTAACAACAAAGAGCCGAATATTTGGCCTTGTAAATAAGTGGACGCGACTGTATTATATAGGTTTGCTGCACCACTGCAGTACCAAATGAAATTGCTGCGCATTGAAAATATAAAAGATTTGCTTAAAGATTTTAAAACTGGAAGAAATGTCTAAAATCTCATATTTTAGGTTATGCTCAATTTACCTTCGCGTCAAATTATGCGAGCATAGGAGCGCGCGCGCGCTCTCTTTCAATCTCACTCTCTCTCTCTCTCTCTTTCAATTTTTCCCTCTCTTAATCTCTTTCTCTTTCAATCTTTCCCTCTCTTAATCTCTCTCTCTCTCTGTCTGTGTCTGTCTAATTCTCTCTCGCGCGCTCTCTCTCTCTGTCTTTCTCTCTCTCTCTCTCCCTCTCTCAAGGGCGATGCCTCTTTAATGATCACCAATTTCCCCCGTTGGGGCAGGTTCAAGGTCTTATGACCCCATAGTTGGCGCAGATTTTTATTTTATTCGCAACATTTTGCAAATGACGGAAAAGAAATTCCTCGCTGACATTTTCGAAAATTCCAAAAATATCTTAGGCAACATATTTTATTATTTTGTACTCTTTTGTCTCGTATTATTATTATCAAAACTAAGATTAATTCGCTAAAAAAAAGTAAGCGCGATTCCTATTCTCATTCCATCCTATGATCAATAAAGATAGATTTAACATTTGTGTTAATTTCATATTCTACCCAACTGTTATTTTTTTTCATATTCTACCCATCTGTTAATTTCAAAATGGTGGTTGCAATTACTGAGCTCCTCTTTGTACTCTGCATTATATGCATCGTCAGGCGTCGGGAAGAGATTTTGACCCTTAATAAACGGTGAGAAAAGGACCAATTTGACTCGTTCCCTCTCTTGAAAATGACGCACATATGAACAAGTTTAATTTGAGATGCAAATTGATTTCAGATGAGGAAACAGAAATAATATAATTTTCCAAATAGATTTAGACGCGTTTCACAATTTTCTCTCTTTTCCCCATTTCCCTAAAAGTATCGCTCACTGTTCTTCGAAGCAGCTCACAGTATATGTCTGCAGATCAATAACTATGTTGACACAAGAAAGATTGCTGCTCGGCGGACGGGGGCTGGCGCTGTTTCGTTGAGCTGCCCTTGTGTCCCGGCGGGGGGGGGGGGACTTCTATGGTTAATGGGGACGAAGGGGGTTCATAGGGAAATGAGTCATTGGCAGTGGGTGGAAGGGGGGCTTTATAAACAAGAAAGGATGAAAATTAGTGGGATTATTTGTAAAAATTAATGGGAACGGTTATGATCTGACGCAATTGGGGTCGACAGTTTACGGGGGGAAGGGGGGGAGTTAGCCGTAAACTGAGCCCGAATCGGGAATCCATCCGGCAACTCACTATATGCGATGTGGCTTAACTTCCCACCCCGTTCGCCATCTCTTTCATCCATATTTCTTTTCTATTAATCCACAAGAAGGCATTAAGTGCAGCGGAGTAAAGATTTCTGCATGAAATGTAGAGGATTGCGTGCCCTCCATGCCTCAGAAAGAAGGGGGGAGGGATCAACAGGCATGGGGTTTGGACTTCAGAGCTGCTTCTCTAGGATGTAGCCTCCTTGGTTCGGATCCTACAAACAATAAACTGTAGGTCCTCCAGGAGGAAGAGGTCCCTAACAGGTCCAAATGGGGAAGAAGTTCCCAAGTGTAGGCCATGAATGGTCTTTTGCAGTCCCCTTCTTTTCTTATGTTCATAACAGAGAAAATAAAGCGATTAAAGAGTAGAGAGAATAGCGAATAAAAGAGTATATATATATATATATATATATATATATATATATATATATATATATATATATATATATATATATATATATATATATATCCCTTGGCCAAAATTATTGGGCAGGTATGAAAGTGAAGAATATGATTGAAACTCATTTATTTCATATTTGACATAATACAAATAAACATTTAACATTTTTGCGTATATTCTATCACTAATCAATATTTGATCTGTCCTCATTTTGCTTTTATAACCGCTTTTATGCGTTTTTGCTTACTTGAGACTAACTTGGCACAGGTGGTTGGCTCAATTTTCTGCCACTCTTCCTGAATTTTGGCTGCTAATTCACTTTTTGCGGAAAATTTGTGCATCCTCACACATGTACCCTAGGGTGACCCCAAATGTTCAATGGGGTTGATGTCTGGAGATTGAGGGTGCCATTCCATCAACGTTACCCCTTTCTTTTCAAACCAACCGTTTAAAACTAGATGTGTGGTATGGAGAATTGTCTTGTTGGAAGATTACACCATCTGGTATGTCATCATTGAAAATTTTCCCTAAGGAAGGTTGATAAACCTTGCCTAACTTGCTGGTGGAAGTGTTGGAATTCATTCTGCCCTCACAAGTGAACTGCAATCTTGGACCCGAAGACGACATGCATCCCCAAACCATAACAATGCCACCTCTAAATTTGACTGTTGAGACAACACATCTCGGATCCTAAGCTTCCCCAACTCTTCGACGAACAACAGGTCTAAGAGTTCCAAAGATCTGAGGAGAAATACAAATTTTACTGATCATTTTTAGTATCCAATAAAAGTTTTGCTATCTAATAAAAATGTGTACAAACGTAATATATTGGTGGAAACTAATGTGGAGAACCTACCTCAAAGTTGATTCCATCCTAGTAAACAACTTTAGCCCAATAATCATCAGTCGAATCTTCATGAAATTTTGCCCAAGAAAAATCGCTTTTTCTTGTTCATCTGAGACAGCCATAGTTTCTTTCTAGCCTTACATCCTTTGAGTCTTGTGTCTTGATATCTCTTTGTTTTGTCGCTGCCCGAAACTCAGCAGCTACATCAGAAGAGGGTTTTTTCCTATCGGCCAGATATGTCCTTTTCAGCAACCTCTCTTCCCTCGGAGTTGTACACCTTTTGCGACCTTGACCATCACGGTTTTTAAGAGAATTGGTCTCAATGTACCTCTTAATGGTTGTTTGGACACCGTTTCTCGAGCATTTCAATTTTCTTGCAATTTTAACTTACAATGTAATGATTTGAGCGCTTTGAGCTTCAGGGATCTGTTTCTTCGGAGACATTTTAACAATAAATTACCACTTGTAAGTTAACAATAAGATAATTACTGAAAAAATAGGAATAAACGTTAGTATCACACATTGAATGGCAGAAGGTTGACCCAACCACTTATGCACAAGATGTAAAAACGCATTAAAGCAGTTATAAAAGCAAAAGGAGGACACATCAAATATTAATTATTGATAGAATATACACAAAAATGTTTATTTGTATTATGTCAAGTATGAAATAAATGAGTTTCAATAAATGCGTTATCTCCTCGTGTATGTTTGAAGAGTTCCTTCACAGGGCTTCGATGAAATGCTAATTAGCCCCTAAAATTGCTTTCTTAACCGCATAATTATGATTGCGCTATTGCAAATAATTCTCGATTTGACAAGGCGGGGCTAGAGTGGATAAAACGAATTTTCCAATCTCTTCGACAAGCAGGGATGACAATTAAAAAGGCCACTCGAAAGACAGTTCTTTGGCTGTCTTAGAAAAGCTTATTTTATGCGTTATCTTCTCATGTATGTAAGACTCCGGCAATCGGGCTGTTCGGGCTTAGCCCGAGTCTAAATTTAATAAAGTGAACGTGTATTTGCAAGCCGATTTAATTTCTGCCAACACTGACTTCAAGTAAGTAATTGCAGCCAATAACTCGCGCTCCTTCTATTGAGCATGGTCACAGTTCATATTTTTTTCGTTAAACCTTTGGCGGTCGTCTTAGAGGTGCCCTTTTTCAAAAAATATAATTCCTAGCAGACATTCTCTCGACATCGTTCACACGCCCTTTACTCGGGCTCAGAAGTTACGGCCCGAGCTGTTATCTATAATCATAAAAATTAAAAGTCAATGTGGCCTTGAAACAATAGATTTCTATAGAGATTGGGATTTAAATTCCATTCAATGAAAGGTTTCCGTTCTACAATATTCTTAAAGGAACGAAAAATTATCCAGCAACTCGAGCTAATACAAATGAGCAGGTAGGTGTAAAAGACTAACTGGAATTTCTTGTCAAAAGTACAGTACAAGCGACATTCGGATAAGTCTGTAGCTAATGTTGTTGTGCACGCAGATGTCCTTATTTAATCGCTGTTATTCTGTGTGTCTGTGCGGAAGGGTCAGTTGTGTTTTGCAGGGTTGCTTTATTTTTACCCTTAACTTAAAATGGAGAAAGAAATAGTGCTAGATATGAAATAATAAGCCATTTGGGGCTAGAAATATTGCAGAAAAACGTGCTACAACAGTATCCCTCCTCCACCTTAAATGCTTGAGGGCTAGTAGGTGTTAAACTGTTGCTATCCACTTCTAAGGGGTCCCTTTTCTTAGGGAAGGGACAGAGAGGGGCGAAATTCTGAGCAATAGGTGAATAGATCTTCCTGGTTTTGGAGGCTGTGCCCATGACTCAAAAGCGACCCCAGAAGAAGAGTACCACAAATCTATACATGAGCGAAACCCCATTTTTCTCGATCTACACCGATATACCGCCATCTTTGTTACCTTCTCAGCATTTCGAGTAAATTGCTGTCAAAAACACGTTTCTCCATTTATAACCGATATTTTACTTTAAAAAATGTTATTTTTCTTTAAATTTTATCTTATTTTTTCTTCGATTATCTCTTCTTTACTTCCCTTATTCCTTCGATCAACTGTCTCACTTTTTTAGTCCAAGATTCAAATGTAAGGCAGAATACCAACTAGTGCAAATCCCTCCCTAAACTTTGTAAAGAAAATGGTGGAGATGGAAGTGAAAAATGTGTGGAAAAAAAAAATCCCTAGATCCGACAAAATTCATTGGGGCCGGGAGATCAAACGGGGAGTGGAGGGGCCTGAGGGGGTGAATGTTGGGCCGGGAAAGGCACACAATGCTCTAGATGTCACCTCAATAATGGTATATGATTCCAAATTACTATAAACTTATTCCCGAATAGCTTTTATTATTTCCCCAAACAAACCTGGTTAATTTTTGTCTCAAAACTGACCTCGTTCATTTTTGTCTAAAAACTGACCTCGTTTATTTTTGTCTCAAAACTGAACTCGTTCATTTGTCTCAAAACTGACCTTATTCATTTTGTCTGAAAACTGATCTGGCTCAATTTGTTTTTGTCTCAAAACTGACCTTGTTCATTTTAGTCTCAAATCTGATATGATTCATTTTTGTCTCAAAACTGACCTCGTTCATTTTTGTCTCAAACCTGACCTGATTCATTTTAGTCTCAAAACTGAGCTCCTTCATTTTTTTCTTAAAACTGATATGATTAATTTTTGTCTCAAAACTGGCCTCGTTCATTTTTTTTGTCTCAAAACTGACTGGCTCATTTTTGTCTCAAAACTGATACGATTCATTTTTGTCTCGAGACTGATATGATTAATTTTTACTCAAAACTGACCTCGTTCATCTTTTTTTCTCAAAACTGACCTGCGCATTTATGTTTCAAAACTGATATGATTCATTTTGTCTCAAAACTGAAATGAGTCATTTTTGTCTCAAAGCTGACTTGGTTTGTTTTTCTTTCAAATTGATATGATTCATCTTTGTCTCAAATCTGATCTGGTCTATTTTGTCCCAAAACTCACCTGAATTATTTTGGTATTAAAACTGACCTGGTTCATGTCTCAAAACTGACCTCATTCATTTTTGTCTCGAAGTTGATATAATTATTTTTCGTCTCAAAACTGATATGATTCATTTTTGTCTTAAAACTGATATAGTTTATTCTGTCTCAAAACTGACCTGGTTCATTTTTCTTTCAAAACTGACCTAGCTAATTTATTTGTCTCAAAACTGACCTCGTTCATTTTGTAGCAAAAATGATATGATTCATTTTTGTCTCAAAACTGATAGGATTCATTTTGTCTGAAAACCGAGCTCGTTCATTTTTTCTCAAAACTGACCTGGTCTATGTTTTTCTCAAAGCTGACCTGGTTAATTTTTGTCTCAAAGCTAATCTCCTTCATTTTTGTTTCAAAACTTACTTCATGCATTTGTCTCAAAACTGACCTCGTTCATTTTTGTCTCAAAACTGATATGATTAAATTTTGTCTCAAAACTGTCCTCGTTCTTTTTTTACTCAAAACTGACTTCATTCATTTGTCTCAAAACTGACCGCGTTCATTTTTGTCTCAAAACTAACTTCATTCATTTGTCTCAAAACTAACCTCGTTCATTTTTGTATCAAAACTGATATGATTAAATTTTGTCTTATAACTGACTTGGTTCAATTTTTTGTTGTCTCAAAACTGACCTCGTACACTTTTGTCTCAAAACTGACCTGGTTCATTTTTTGTTTCAAAACTGACCTGGCTCATTTTTATTTTTTTTGGTCACAAAACTCACCTCGTTCATTTTTGTCTGAAAACTGATATGATTCATTTGTGTCTGAAAACTGACATGGTTCATTTATCTCTTAGAACTGACCTGGTTCAATTTTTGTCTCATATCTGATATGATTTACTTTGTCTCAAGACTAACTTGGTTCATTTTTCTCTCAAAACTGACCTGGTTAAATTTTTGTCTCATATCTGATATGATTCACTTTGTTTCAAGACTAACCTGGTTCATTTTTCTCTCAAAACTGACCTGGTTAAATTTTTGTCTCATATCTGATATGATTCACTTTGTCTCAACACTAACCTGGTTCATTTTTCTCTCAAAACTGACCTGGTTCACTTTTTCTCTAAAACAGACCTGATTAATTTTCGCCTCAAAACTGACCTCGTTCATAGTTGTCTTAAATCTGACTTCTAATTTTATCTTATCTTCCTCTTCAGCGACCGTCCTTGCTCACGTCAGGTAGTACAAATTACCGCCGAGAATCTCAACTGGAAATTATGCCCATTATATCTTTAAAAGGTTATCCTTACTCTTTTCTTTTTACCATTATCATAAAATTAAAAATATTTTTCACATATACTTGGTTTATCTACACTTCTACAGTATCGAACCCGTCCAAACAACCGTTTACGGTTTTCCAGCTCTGTATTTTGTCTGTCTCATTTAAACTGTTGTTTGTAATACTCTATTTACATCAAGCGAAAAAGTCCGAATTTTCGATGTAAAACTCAAATTTAGAAATTCTAAGTTGAAATTTTGAAGCAAAAAAAAATGGCCCTGATTCTCAGTGTTCATTTCAGGATAGAAGTTTTTACTGAAATACAAATTAGAACTCCAAAATAAACCAAACTTTATTTTTTTCGTTAAATAAACCTCGTTATTTTGAACTGTAGCGCCGTGTAAATGTGTGGGTGACGAGACGAGTTGTATGTGTGTATATGGGGGGGAAGTACAATGTCTACAGGATAATCAGAGATTACAAAACTTGTCCTAACAGAATAAAAGTTAAGTAATTACTAATTAGCATCTCACCATTAATATATGGTAAATAGAGGGCAGTAATTTTGGAAACGAAAGTCACCAGGAACATGTATGTCATATTAGAGTCAGTATGGTGACTCCGATTTTGAGTGCTACTCATTTACTCGCTTATATCGGAAAGAAAAATGCTTAACAATCGGAATAAAAAAGATCCAAACAATACGCACCGTCTTTAATAGAAAAATACATGCATCGTTAAATAATAATTTTATATCTCGGTTTATAATAATAAAATATTTAAGGATGCGGGCAACTGTGTATGCATGCATGTGTATATGTGAGAAGAGATAATCCATATCTAATTTAACTCGCTTTATGGAATATTGTTGTTTTCCATCTCAAGTAATTTGGTTCCCTTTATACATTTATTCTTGTTTACATATTCCCAATTAAATTATTCATCTCACATTATTCGTAAACCAATAAATAAGTAATTACAACGATACTGATATTTTCAGTTCTTATTTTGCATTTTCCTCAATAATAATACACACGTTGCATATGAGTTAATTATTATAAAAAGATTTTATCATTTTATCATAAATGAATCTCTCTCATAGAAACTTGGTAAGGGAAGACGAAGGACATGTCTGCATAGTATGTATATATATATATATATATATATATATATATATATATATATATATATATATATATATATATATATATATATATATATATATATATATATATATATATATATATATATATGGATATGAGAGATTCAAAGTAGCGCGTGAGTAGAGCAATAAATGCGAAGGATCCCAAGGGAAAATGAAAGCCGAATTCCAAGTACTTTCGTTAATGAACTAAACAAGTTGGAAAGTACTTGGAATCCGCGTTTCATTTTCCTGTTGAGAGAAAAAAAAATATATATATATATGGCCATTGTGAAGCCTGATCTTTAGTTTCACGACGAAGGCAAAGATAAGTAAGATCCAGTTCATTTTCCTTTATTTTACGTTTCGAGCTTATTCGCTCATCTTCAGGTATTGACATACTATAAAATTAAAAAAGAATTAAAGTCGGTTAAAAAAACAGGATTGCATTAAAGGAGATAAAGGATAAACAGTTCATTTGGTAAACACAGTCAGAATGGGTGAGAAAAAGCAATTCACTATGAAATACTTACATATATATATATATATATATATATATATATATATATATATGGGTAAAAATCAGGAGAGGTAACACGTGAATAAGTATAAATATTTGGTTGTACCACGTAGGGCAAAAGAAAGATTGATTGGAGCTCGTACTTTTGTTATCTTAATAACATTTTCAAACTCACAATGGTTTATGAAATAGAGAGACACTGTATTTATACAAAGCAATGTTTTCTCTATGAAATCAGATGGTTAGATGTATTTTATAACCGCTGATAAGTTTGATTTGAGGAAGATAGATAGGAATAGATCTTAGGAAAACAAACTGGTGCTAATATTTCCATTTCTCTCCTTTGTGCTGGAGATTAGGAACGATTCTAGAAAACACCGTTATTAGATGCCGTCTACAACAACATAAGAAGGAATCTACATAATCTAAACGGCCACCTAACGGAATATTTAAACCGCCTTCTAAGTGATAGTGATTGGAACGAAAAATATCAAGAAAACTGTGTTGTGAATTTATCGGATAAGCCAATATCAACCGATGTGAAACGTGCCTTAGGATCTGGACTCTCGTTCTCAATAAACAAAAAACCTGAAAGTGTGGACATTGTCGTTGCCTTTGCTAGATTAGAAAGAAATAAGAACATATCACAAAACCATAATATAGACATAGCAAAAGGAATTGTTTATTCAGTAGTGAATAATATGAATAAGAGTTTACATAATTTTCCAAAACGATTTAAAACAGCACTTAAGTCATTAAAAATGGACAAGGATTTGCATATTACAAAAGCTGATAAATCCGACATGTGTGTAATAATGAATAAAACATTGTATTTAGAAACATCGCCACTTTGTTATCTGATACTAGTACATACATATGGTTAAGAAGGGATCCCTTAGATGATGTAATTAAGAATTTTAATAGACATAAAAAATATTTAAAAAAAACAAATTAATTATTGACTCAGTCTCTTCTAGTGGTTCATCATTACCTTATTTGTATGGCCTCATAAAAACTCATAAGCCAGGCAATCTAATAAGACGAATCATCAGTGCAACTGGGTGAATCCATTATAAACTCTCAAAATATTTATTAAATTTACTTTCTCCGATCTTAGGATCCATATCACCCTCACATATAAAAAATTCAGTTGATCTTTGCAATAAGTTAGACAATATGAATGTAACATCAGACCTGAGATTAGTCAGTTTTGATGTTACTTCATTATTTACTAAAGTGTCTGTTGATGACTTATTGGATTTCCTAGCTGGTATTCTAAGCTCTTATGGTTTTTCTTTATCGTCCAACTCGATCATTTAACTCATTTGTTTATGAATTAAATACTGTAAATTTGTTTATGAATTAAATACTGTAAATTTAGTTTCAATGGCAAGTTCTACAAACAAGTATTTGGCATGGCTATGGGTAATCCCTTAATACCCTTATTGTCAAATATATATATCGAATATTTTGAAACGAGGCTGATTCCACCGGTTTGGTCAACTCAAATTGTTTGGTACCGCTATGTAGACGATGTCCTGGGAATTCTAAAGAAAGATTTTGATCTCGATGATTTTCTTTTATTTATTAATTTATTAGTTCCGTCAATTAAATTTACTTTAGAAAAAGAAGAAAATAATAGTCTTCCATTTAGATGTTCTAATAATTAGACAAACAGACAGGTTTAAGTTTTGTATTTCAGGAAACCGACAAATAATTTCTTCCTATGTCCATTTTTATTCAGGTCATTTTAAAAAATATTAAAACATCAGTAATTTCTTCCATGTATCCTAGGGCACTTAGAATATGTAGTCCTAACTATATAGATCAAGAATTTAAAAAAAATTGAAGAGATTGCCATTAATCTATGTAACCCGAAATATTTTTTGGAAAATTGCATTAATAAAGCTAAAAAAAACATATAACCGCAAGTTAGGGAAAACAGAACCTTAACACAACATATTGCTTTTACCTTACCATGATAATTTCTTGTATGTAGTACAAATGTTAAAACAACTTGATATAAATGTAAATTTTAAATACAATTATACATTAAAAAATATGTTAATAAAACACAGCTCAAGGAACGATAATAATGTAATATATAGTATACCTTGTTTCGATTGTAATTTATTTTATGTAAGTCAAACTTGTAAAAATACCTGTGTAAGAATTAAGCAACATCAAAATACAGTATCTAAGGGATACACAAATGATGCTTTGGCCGTCCACAGGCTTAAGATGGGTCACCAGAGTAACTGGTCGAAAGCAGATACCATAATGCATATAAATGATTTTATTAGCAGAAACATCTTTAAATCGTTCCTAATCTCCAGCACAAAGGAGAGAAATGTAAATATTAGCCCCGGTTTGTTTTCTTTAGCTCCAGTCCTATCTTTCTTCCTTGAATTAAACTTATCAGGTCATAAAATAAATTGCTTTGTATAAATACAGTGTCTCTCTATTTCATAAACCATTGTGAGTTTGAAAATGTTATTAAGATAACGAAAGTACCAGCTTCAATCAATCTTTCTTTTTTCCTACGTGGTACAACCAAATATATATATATATATATATATATATATATATATATATATATATATATATATATATATATATATATATATATATATATATTATATGCCGTAGGTCTTTAGCGTCTTAATTTTTCATAAAAAGTTTATGAAACTTTCTTTTGTTTTGACAAGTTTATGAATGTAATAAGCACAATTTTGTAGATACAATACTGATTATATTAGGTTTTGCATCGTTTATTGTCTATTTGCTTTAGTAAGAAGCATTTTCTGATGAAATGTCGAGAAAAAAAAATTCCGGGTAAATGAAGAATTATATCGTAATTATGCGTGATTATCGCACTGTGAAGAAACTGGTAGAAAATGACTTTCAGCCCAAGAAGAGAGGTTAAAAAAAATTTCGATCTCTGAGCCTTAGAGATTTTTCTCAATATAATAAATAAGTGGCTAACAATCTTGATACTAGCAGCAAAGCCACTTTTTAAGTTGCTGAGGCTACTTCTGTAAAAAGGTCCTTAGGAAAGTTTATAACGTTAGAAATAAGACAAAACCTCCCAAACGTTCATCACAAAAACAAACAAACCCCAAAACGTCTGTTGTGGGGCTCAGACAAATGAAAACTGACTTTTACAAAACTATCTTGACTGACGAATCAAGAGTCACTCTGTATGAATTGGATGGTTGGATTGTTAATGGATGTCAAGTGAAGCATTAACCAAGCTACAGCAAGAAGGGGTGGGGGATTGATGATTTAGGTTACACTTGATGGAGACATGTAGGTCCATTCAAAGTAGTTAATAATGTCCAAATGGATTCGAAGGTGTACTGCGAGCTCGTGGGGAAAAACTTCCTACCTTGGTTCAAAAGACCCCCTGTGATGATAAGGAAGTCACTTGTCTTCCTGCAGGATAAAGATCCAAGTCCTACAAGTTCCCTAGGAATTGGTTAAAGTCGAAAGAATTTGTAGGATACTCATGGACTGACCCCCGAACAGGTGCGATCGAAATCTAACAGGAAGTTATGAAGAATCCATAAGCGAGACGTTTACGCAAATTGCAGGAAAATTAACAACAAAAATTAGGAAGCAATCCAAGATGTTGCAGAGAATGTTTCTGCCATTTGCATCAAAACGTTGACTTCAGTAGACGACAAACTGGTAAAACTATTCAGTAGCAGGGCCGTTTGTCCGGTAGCTCTTGAACAATTCTTATTAAAAATTACGGTTCACCTAGTTTCCTCTCATTGTATTTCTTACAATTGTTACTTTTTTATTATATGCTTTGATTATATATTAAAAATATGTTGCCTTTCAGTATGTGGCCTTCTGAATGAATTTAAATTTTGCAGACCAAATTATTTTATTCCTTTTCTACAAAAAGTACTCGCAAAAAGTCATTAAGAGTTTAGTTATCTTTAAAATTAATCATCTTTTCATTTTGAATCTAATATATAATCATAATCGTTAGTTATATACAAAATAATGTTCAACTTGCGGTCTACAGCTAATGCGACCTTCGAGACATGAAAAGTTCTCCGACCCTGATCTAGACTCTAGAGCAGGGTTGTCCAACCTTTTTTCCCAACGGGCAAACTTAGAAATTTAAGTATATTCATCGGGCCACAAAGGTACTTAAAAATAAATTTTAAAAAGTTCAAAGATATATATAATTACAAACAAAATAATGTATATTAAGGAGAAAATTAAATTCGACTAATACAAAATAAAATAAAATCAATGTGATTTGTGGATTGCCTTCTCTTTAAGATGTTCTCAATATCTGGTTTTCAAATTAAATAAAAATATACCTTAAAAATACCGCGTAAAATTAAAATCTGAGTAATCAGTGGGCCGCAATGCGGCCCGCGGGCCGCGGGTTGGACGTCCCTGCTCTAGAGTATGAGTTGTATAGCTTCCATACATGTTCACGCTCCCCAACTTAACCACTTTTTATGACCCTCCTTTTAAAAACTAACAGAAATTCCCTCATTGTTTTCGCTTTATTAGTTAGTAATAAATCCCCAAATCAAGAGCAACTGCTCAACAACGCAGAGCGTGAAGGGTCGCAGAGGAAATGAAACGTACTCCGTTGAAACTCACCCAGAACCTACGTCATCAAGCTCTGCCCCGCGTAGTATTACCGGGAGAGTAATGTGAAGGTGGCTAATTATAATGAAAGAAAAAGCGAAAGAGAAAATGAAAGGGAGAAAGAGAAAACAAATAATAAAGTGAGAAAGTAAATGAAAAAGAGAGTTAGAAAGCTTCTGATTAAAAAGAGTTATAAGGAGATAAAAAGAGTGATCAGGAATCATGAAAAAGGTATGTACAGAGATAAAAGTATAGTGATAAAGAAAAAATGCATAATGGAGTGAGAAAGGAGGATTAAAAAAGAGTGAGAAAGAGATGGAAAATAGTGATAAGGTGATAAAGAGTGATAACAGAAGATGAAAAGGATGAAAAATAAGAGATAAAAATAGAGTGAGAAAGAGAAAATGCATAATAGAGTAAGAAATGAGAAGAAACGGGAGTGAGAAAACAAAAAAAGCGAGTGATATGAGGAGATAAAAAAGTGATAAGAAATGATTAAAGAGGAATGAAAAGAGAGTGAGAGATAAGATGAAAGAGAGTGAGAAAGAAGAATAAAAGGAAAGTGAGAAAGAAGATGAAAGAGAATGAGAAAGAGGAATGAAAGGAGAGTGAGAGAGAAGAAAGAGAATTAGAAAAAGGATAAAAAGTGCGATAAAGGAAATGAAAGAGAAGACAAAAAAGAGCGATAAAGGGGAGATGAAAAGGGAATGAGAAAAAGAAGATGAAATATGGAGCGATAAGAGGTGGTATAAAATAGGTTGGACAATCTATCGGGTGTAAAAACCCTAATATTCAATTCTTAAATCTTGAAACTCTTGAAATGGCGGAGTTGGCAACTTTAATAAGTATTTGTCATGTACAAAAAGAAAACCAATGACGGCATCGCTCCCGTAAAGCAAATGAAGAGCGCTATGACAGTGGTGAAGTTAACACATGTAAAAATGCTGAAAACTCAAGACTTCTATAAACCGAGTGAGTAGACAACTCTCCTAGAGCTGCACTTGTTCGTAATGGAGGCGCATCTTTCGTGACAAAACGCAGCCAGGTTCGTGAGAGTATCCAAAAAGATCCAGAGCTACGAATTCATTTGAAAGGTAGCGAAGCTAAAGGTACTCAAAATGTGTGGAAGATATATGTATATCTGTAGATGGTATGCGAGTTTTGAGAGTGGATTTGTGCGTATTCGTCCATATGTCAGATGTAGCATGCTAGCTTATTTCTACACACGGCGCCCCCTTGAAACGTACCCGCAGGTCCAGGAGGGTGGGGCTGCTCTCGAGGTTTAGGTGTAACAGGGATTCTGCTACTTATTACAACCCCTTGGGCGCTCGACTTACGATCATGAATCCCACGTCACGAACGTTTGGGGGAATGACTACAAAACAGGTGCCACCGAATATGGTGCTGAGATCGGCGGGGGAAAGGCTGGCTATGTGATTTTGAAGCCTAACAATTTCCTCTGTAAACAAACCGAAATTCAATGAATAAAAATGTGATCTAAATTTTGGGGTCCAATGAATAACTAAGTAACGATCGAAGTTTAGAAAATTTGGCAAATTTCGGAAATTTAAAATTTTTAGCACTTTAAAAGTATAGGGGGATTATGTCTGAAAAAAGGAATAAAGTGTGCATGAACGTGTTTGAAAACTCTAGGAAAGAGATAAATAAACGCGTGTGTGTGAAAGAGAATATAGACTTTATGTCGGCTGAATTACCGCTCAAAGGTCAATCCAAGATGCAGAGATAGGAAGGCCTTGAGTAGGGCGTCCATTGATTCTCTCTAAAACCATCTGAAATGTCTGGTGCTGCTAAAGATCCCCGGTAGTGTATGTAGAAATGAAGAACACGAATCTTTACAAGATAAGAATTATTACACAAACTCACCTGAAGTTCCCTGCTCCTCGTTAACCACGCTTACCTTTCTAGACGCATATCCAGCCACCTGTACAAGAGAGGCTTACACACACACGGAGAGAGAGAGAGAGAGAGAGAGAGAAGAGAGAGAGAGAGAGAGAGAGAGAGAGAGAGAGAGAGAGAGAGAGAGAGAGAGAGAGAGACCCGACATTCACTCCTATGAGAAGAACAGACATTCTCTAAATCAGGACCAAAAGGGGAATAAGGTTGGTGACATTACAGCAATTCCCCACAGAAGAACATATCCAATCCTGGGTAACGGAGGTCATAGACCCTACATATCTTGAAGGGGGAGGGGGTCATGGGTAGTTTATGGACGCTACAGACCCCGAATAAGCAGGAGCAATATGTGTGGCAGAGACAGGAGGTAAAGCGAACCGGACTTCATACTGGAAGAACTAGCATGGTTAGCTAGCCCAGGATGTGTTACTGTATGTCTTCACCCGTTTTCTTCTTTCCTAGTCGCCAATTGTAAGCTAGGGGAAGGGCGCTAGGGTCAGTCCTTCTCAATCTCGATCCTTCTTCGAAATTCCCATTCCATTTATTTCTTTTCTCGGTCTCTCACCCGGGAGGGCAAGTTCGCCTCTCCCGCCCCCGAAAGCGTTGCAGAGTCCGGCTCAGTCACCATGACAACGGTTCCGCCCTCATTCCAGCAGAAGCGACAAAAATTATGGTACTGGAAATCATCCCTCAACGCGAGATCATCCACAGGTAAAGGAGAGGGGACCAACGGAGATCGAGCAGATGGGTAGGAGGGACATTCAGGGCAAGGGAAGTGTGATGTAGCTATCATCGAAGTGTGTGTGTGTGTGTGTGTGAAAGAGAGAGAAGAGCATGCAGAAACAGAAAGCGGACTGTAAGGCACGAATAAGTAAATGTGCTTGAAAAAGAACGTAAAATGTGGAGATGAAAATGTGAGGGCGACTCTCTTCTTACGCATATCAATCGACGGAATTTGCCGCCACACTCCACTCTAATCCAGCCATAATTTTTCAGTATGTTTGTCTTTTAATACATGCTTTAGTTATATCACTTTTTTTTGGTATCACGTTTGGAATATGGAATGTGTATGGATTTGTGTAATAGGAATACACATGATTTTGTGTATTCTTCCTTCTCAATATCAGCTGCACACGACCAAAATTTCCCACCTTCTTCTCACTTCCCTTGGAAAAAAGGTGGACCAAGAAGCAGATAAATTTTATAGTATTATTGAACATCAGATATTCAAAAACGATATATATATATATATATATATATATATATATATATATATATATATATATATATATATATATATATATATATATATATATATATATATATATATATATCGGCTAGTTGTGGTTGGCGCGCAAACTAGCAAGCATCTACCACGTTCAGGCTTATGCTGCCTGATAAAGGAGGTGTGCGCAAACGTTATACAGATCAGGAGAACAGAGATCTTACAGCGGTAGAGCACTGCTCTAGATAACTAGAGGTCTGAAGTTCGAGTCCTTGCCGTGGCGATGTTTTTTATTCTCGTTGCTTTTTCGGGGCATTTTTTTCCAAGATTTCTGTTCTACTGATCTGGGTAACCTTTGCATATATATATATATATATATATATATATATATATATATATATATATATATATATATATATATATATATATATATATATCCATTAAACCACATTGAAAGTGTACTAAAGGCATACTTTTAACTGTGATCAAAGCGGTTCGAATCGCTTTCCTGCATGGATTTTTTTCGAAAAAAGGTAATAAAAATATTACTGCAAGGTACAATTATTCTGTTTTCTCTTTCAATGTGGTTTAATGGATTCATTTTCATCATTCTCTCGCACTACTTTGAGAGATATATACATATATATATATATATATATATATATATATATATATATATATATATATATATATATATATATATATATATAAATTTTAAGTTAGAGGTTAGAGGAATTTAGTATATTAAAACTTTATAGCAATATAAACAGCAAATATTTAAGAAACTACTTAATCCAGTTGAAAGTAAGAGAGTCTTGAACGGGTTTAAAACTCAGAAAATTGTGCACGTAAAAGTATCTTGTTTTTGTAATATCTGAAATGAATATAAAGTGAAGAGAAAACTGAGGAAGAAGCTAGTGACTATTTTGGGAGTAATTATAAAAGATTGGGAGTAATGAAGGAGAATTAAAATTTAGTGAGGGCGTCAGCATTTTAATATAAACTCGGTAAAGGCGGAGGGAGAAGGGATTAAGGATCGAAAATCGTAAAATCACCATTGGCTTCCTAATGAACTTTGGTAATGTTAATTGTGATAATATTTGCTTTAAAAAATTTATAATATAAGTGTGATTTTCGGAGGAAAAAACATTGTAAAAAAAACACAAATGTTTAAATAAACCGAATGGTCAATTCAATCCTGGATTATGGCGCATAGATATGAATGGGAACATATCGGTTCTCTACTCTTAAACGCAAGCGAATTTGTAGTTGTTCTAAAAGTCTCACTCGTCATTCGTACACACATACACACACATACATATATGTTCTCTCTCAGCAAACAGTTCCGCACCGCTATTTGAGTTCTTAATTAAAGACTATATCTGAAATTGGATCTTATCTTTGCTGACAGCCGCTTAACTGCACCTACCGTCACAGATCAAATCTCACGAGGAACGCGTGTACACGACATGATCTGCGTATATGCAGGGAGATGTGTGTGAATATGAATACATACACATGTCCTCTGAGGAATTGTGGGACCAGGAAGGACAAGTTAATTAATGGTAAGTTAACAGCTCGCAGGAAGCCGCAGCATTCCATGTGAAAGCAACAATTCCTAGTCCCTGTAGAACCAAGTGAATGCTAAATTATTATACAAGGATAGTTTATGTGATGAATTTGACTTTGTGTAGAAGATAAAGAAGCAAGAGGGGAAATTAGTGAGAAAGAAGATATAAAAGCTACAATAAAGATCGTTAGATATGTTCAGATAATGATTTGAGGTTTTCTCTGACAGGGACATTTGTCTTAAGGTCAATCCACGCTCGTTTATATTCGCCCACAAGCTTTATTTATGTGTGTCTACTTTTAAACGCTTATTCTCTAAGCTTATTTATAGGAATTTCTAGCCACCTCTATCTCACTAGTCCTAGCCACTCCCTCTCTCCTTAATTTAAAACCTAATTGAGAAAAGCTCTGATGATGCCTTTCCGTGCAAATCTGCCATTAAGGGCGATTTATACACCTCCATTAATTATAATAAGCAAAAACACCAACATCCTAAGTGACCAAATTCCTTACCAAGATTACCACTCCGTTAGACACTCCCATTTAAAAATCTACCCCTAAAAAGGGCGCTTCATCTCCCCAAATAACTCGCCAAACGCAATGGAAGACGTCTCGGGAGGCCATTTATTTTGTATTCCTTCATTCCATCCTTTGCTCTCCCGTTTACCTCCACAATGGACTGTTATATTCATTAAAAATCAAAGCGAAAAAACAACAATATCATCTTTGGCAGTTCATAATGGGAGAAATGAAGTTAGGGACTCGAAAGAAATGAAAAGGTGAATAGCTCAAATGCACTAAGGATCAAGGACGGCGCCCAATTTTCTCGAAGCTTCGTCCGTTTCATATATAAATCAAGGGTTCCTTACTTGACCATGTTAGCAGTATGTGTAGATCTGCCAATCAGTGTGGTTGCAGATATAATACAGGATCCAATGTCAGGATGCTTGTAGTTAACTAGGATTAAAAATCAGCACACTAGGGCTTAACTGCATCTGGTTATTTTAGACGAGTACTAGACAGATACCGGAAGCTTTGTACTTCGAAACCAAGATCGCCGAAGATTTCCCCCCCCCCCTACAAAGTCTCGAGCGAATGGAATGTTTATCACCATCGGTGGATAATTTTAAAGATTTTCCAGATTATTTAAAAGGGTTAAAAATAAACTAAATAGACGTTGTTCTGGTGGTGAAACCAACAGGACTATGTGACCTACCTAATTTTAATTATTCTTACAAACTCAGGAGTCTTGTTCATGATGATGGGAAGCGTAATTAAATTCAAGTTTACACTTGTGAACCAGGTGATTTTGTAGGGATCTCACCTGAGCCATGTAATTTGACTGATCTTTATCTGAAATTCGTTCATTTTTTACGCACCATTTTTTCATACGAAGTTAAGTTCCCGTTTGCGATGACTACAACTTGTCAGCTTAATACCACGAGGGATCATGGGTCTAATTGAGAACGAATACAATTCATGTTTACAAAAGTATCTAAAATAAATTCGAAATTTTCGGTGCCAAAGAAAGTTCGAATGTATAGTCATTTTAATTTGAATATTTAAGAACGTAATTTTGATGCAATTTATCCCTATACTTTTTTAATATCAAAAGAATATTACACTTAATTTTATTTTATGGGCATTTACACGATTTTTTAAATTTCCCTTAATGAAGATAATATATTCAAAACTAAATGATTGATATTTCTGAATATTGCCTTTTTTATGATCTCGCATTCTTCCTTCCATTTCCAGATGAACAAGGTGAGTGTAATTTCCGACAAGATTAATTGTAATATCATATGTAATGGAATATCATTTATATGCATGAACAAGGTGGATATTAAAGGAGTATTAAGGCTGAAATTGAAGTAATAGTGCTGGAATTGGAGTATTAGTGATCAAAATGGACTATTAGTGCTGATTTTGGAGGATTAGTGCTGAAATTGGAGTATTAGTGATGAAAATAGAATATTAGTGCTAAAAATGGAGTATTAGTGCTGAAACTGGAGTATTAGTGCTGATAATGAAGTATTAATGCTGAAATTGAAGTATTTTTGTAGATAATGGAGTATTTATACTGAACTTGGAGTATTAGTGCTGATAATGGAATATTTATGCTGAACTTGGAGTATTAGTGTTGAAACCGGGAAGGCGCGCAACTCTTACCCATTTTAGTGGAGCAGAGGTGAGTTCAGAAGTCACGGCTCCTCCAAATTTTCTACTTGGGCTGACACCCAGAGGATTACGTGCCCTTCCTTCCCCAATACTTCTAGGAGGATTCACCGCTAAATAACTTCCACGCATTTTCATTCCACAGATCTGCTTCATCACACAAACCTACCGGCGAAAATGCCCTCGCTGGTTGACGCATCTTAAGTTTAAGTAACAACTACACATTTCACTTCTCTGAACTTCACCTCTTTCGAAGCCTCCTTGACGGAGAGGCCCCCAGTTCTCTCATTGTTCGAGTCCCTTTCCCGTCACATTCACCCATTGGTCGTACATTTGAGTACGGACTTGTTCTTAAGGCTTTAAGGAGACCGATCTTCTTCATTGTTCCTGCTGTTATGTTCATTGGACTAATTTTTTATTCCTGTGTGTTCTCACTGTATTCACACCACCGATATACCTAATCTAAAGTGATAGATGGCGTTAAACCTCCCTAAAAGCCTTCGGGCGATAGACCCAATCATAGGTGGTAGATGACGTTGAACTCCCTTAAAAACATGTCACTCTAACCAAGGCGCTAGTGCTCCATATAATTATCGTGTCCTGGTCTCCTTCACTCCTAGTATTTCTCTTTAGGATTATTTTCTTCTCACATTTGTGCTCACCCTGTTCATTCCCAAGAGTGAATAGAACCGACCAAGAGTTACAGTTTGCGCTAATAGCGCTTAAAATAAACTTTCGCTCGCTCAAAGGCGCCAGTACCCCGTATAATTAGCGTCGCTTAAGGTATTATAAATGCAAAGCAGAGAAAGTTACAGATTCACGTCACAGTGAAAAAAGTAGGAAACAAAATTTAAGTAATAAAATTTTATAACGAAAAGAGACAATACATTTTTATTGATAGTTTCAAATTTATATTCAAGAATATAAGTTTACGCCCCGTTGAAATATGCTAATATTTCAGAATTAATCTTTTATTTGCAGTTAAAAGACTTGAAATGTTTTTACTCATTTTTGCCATATTGAGGCAAAATTAATATTTGTGACTCATTAATTGCTTTCATTTTGTTTTAGTTAAGAGGAAAATACAAGAGCCGTGACAATTAGCTAAGGAAATGGTAGAATTGAGGGGAGGGTTAATGGGGTGACTGACGCAAAAACTAGTCAAAGCGTGTCAAGGAGAGCAACATATGCCACACGTTCTGGACTCCCTCCTCCCTCACACACACATAAACACACTTCATTCTATCTTTTATAATTTTTTAATTCCTTTTGTTTCCCCCTCAACCACACTTTACCCCGGTAATGGAGCTTAAACTTGTATTTCTGAGTCCATGTTCTTTTTGTACGAACTTTTAGAGATTTGTAAAACACCCTTCCGACCCCAGCACTTAGGTCTGGTGACGTTTGCTATTTCACTTTTTTTCTAATTATTTTCTATTCGTCTATATATATTTTTCTGTATCTGTCTGTCCCAATGTACAAGAGAGTTAAAATGCCTTCGTTGGTTACATGGTTCCTCTCTTCCTGACCATACCTCCATTCAATAAAGAGAATTCGAACCCGTGTCCAATTTCTCCCATACAATCAAACCCAGTGGAAATATTTCCACTCTAGGCATCAGTGTGTATGAGGGTGGATTTTTTCGGGCTTTTGTATGTGTTTACGTATGATTTTGAGTGTGCACGGGTCATTCACCACGCGTGTGCATATAACCATATGTGTGAGCACGCATACACTAGTATGTGACGTGCATAAAGCGTGCGTTCATGTTTTAAACTGATCTCACTTTGTGAATGCGTGTGTATATATGTCTGTATTCAATTCCGTATGTGTTTACTTATGAATTTGAGTGTGCACAGGTCATTCCCCACGTGTGTGTATGCAACCATATGTGTGAGCGAACGTACACTAGTTTGTGACGTGAATGCAGCGTGCGTTCATATGTAAACTGATCTCACTTTATGACTGTGTGTGTATATATGTCTGTATTATATTCTGTAGGTGTAGAAACGCGGAATTGTATGTTTTATCGGTGTGCAACCCCTCCTCCCCACAGCACCTCATAATCGTTCAAGCCGAGAGTGAGTTTAATAAACGTACACAAACTTTCCCATGTGTGTGAATACATTTTTGAGATGTTAATATACACGAATAAAAATGTAATAGGCATATCATTCCATGTGCGCGCGTGTGCACATAGTCACGGAGAAATGCCTGTATGTGTGAGTGAAAAAAAACGACCTATTTTAATTTTCCCTCTCTCCATACTATCGCGCAAAAACTATTCCCTTTACTATCCCCACATTACAGAACCATTTGGGGGAGAGGGGGAGGCTATGAGGGGTGTTGATGACGGTGCCTGGGGGCCGTTACAACTCGGCAGGACTCTAAAGGGATCACTTCACTATCTCCAGTAGTGGTACTCCAGGGCTCGAATGACACTCGCAGCCCTTCCTGACGTCCGATTGAGGCCCTCGAGTGGTGTCACTTTTGCGGTGGCACTCCTGCCCGGCACTTGAAGGGAGCTAGCCGTAGGTTAAGGCGGATAAAAAGTGAAGCTCAAATGATATAATTGGCTTCACTGGAATGTCGGCCATAAATCACTTCGTGGGAAGAGGGGAGGCGGAAAGGGGCTGGGGGTCCCCCAGCATTTCAATAAAAAAAAGTTTGCTTAATTAGTGCCACCCCTCTTGTATCAAACTTGGGGCAATTTTGTAGTGCCAGTGGAATCATCAAGTGCCTATTGTTGTGTTCTAGGGGTGCCAAAATCAATGATTTATGGTGTATATGACCTCCACAACCTGAAATAGAGGTGGAAGAAACACCCCATCTTTCACCCCAGGGATTCTCCTCTCTGAGGTTCCTTGTTATATCCATCTTTCACACATTCGCACTACCTTCATTGCCTTCTTTCCAAATGTCTTCAGAAAGGTATATAGGCCAAATTCTCTTTGTCCTCCATCGCAGAAGGTGTTTAAATAGTGAGGTATGGATAGTGGGGAAAATTGTGGAAATGCAGAAGTGTGGAAGACACTGAGCCAGAGCAGTGAAGAGAAGAGATTACTGGGGCACTGGGCACTCGAACCATCCCGAGTGGGTTTGATGCCTAACATCTTTTCATTTATATATGAGCTTTGTAACAGGAAAAACCACTAAGGAATTCAGATGATTTTAATTTCTTTTTCTTTTTTTTAAATATTAAATTAATAGTTTATAAACACTAACGGATTCAGATGATTTTAATTTCTTTTCCTTTTTTTAAATATATTAAACTAATTGTTTATAAACACTAACGGATTCAGATGATTTTAATTTCTTTTTCTTTTTTATTAAATATACATCAAACTAATAGTGTATTGTTTGAAACGTGGGTCTCTGAACTGCCGTCCATTTTAATCAACTCACCACTGTTCTCTTTAATTCACTGATTAGCATACTTCGATAAAAATGTTATCCTATTTCTACATATTTCTTCGAATGTGTTCTTTAATTGTTCAAATGATGTAGGTCTGCTACTTTAGACTTCATTTTCCAAATGACCCCATAAAAAGTAAAGTGGGTTCTAATCTGGCGAACGTGATCGATACACGGTACTACTTCGTCGTCCCATCAACCGATGGGACTTCCCGACATCGTGATGGTAACTATTATCGAACACGTTGAAAGTAAATGGTACATCTCCGTATAACTGTTGAGGTACAGGAAAACCTTTTCCCCGAAGGATGTTGAAGTTGCTAAAAACAGGTAACTGTACCATCGAAAGAGAATCGACTAGCCAAATCTTTAGAGGAAACAAAACAACACAGCAGTCAGTTATACCCGGTAAGTCTACAAGTTTCACGTGTGTTGATTTTCTTGCAGCACGTATGAGCAATTATAACGATTAATTATATCATCCAACTTAAATGTAACTTCATCAGACCATACAATTTTGTCGGCAAATTGCCCAACTTCTAAATTTTATAATTGAAACCATTCGCAAAACTGACTTCTGTGATTAAGATCATCCTCATTTAAGGCATGTAATAATCTAGGGATGTAAGAATTCCATTAAGCATTCTTTAGAATTGTCTGGACACTTGTTTTACTCCTCTTTCATGATCCATTGTCTTAGATCTTCTTGGTGATCGATTGAATACCTGGAGCACTTGATCAGAAGTGTTAGCATCTGTTGATGTCTTTGGATGCCCAGTCGCTTGCTTGTACACATCATGCACGGTATCGTGTACGTCAATTTCTCATAGATACGTGAAATGGTAAGTTGAGTTGTAGGATTAGTTCCAAAATTGTATCTACACTGTTGAATTTATATCTTCCCACCTTTAAAATACGACCTTACTATCCATTTTCGTTGCTCAAATGATAAGCGCAGAGTATCAATTTTCATGTTAACTGTGGAAAGGTCAGGAGTCTATTACTAATTTCGATTCTGTATTTCCTTAAACTGGGTCAGGCCAGAAAGCTGCAATATATAAGCATCAGGATGAAGGGAGATAATCTATCATGGGATGAATTAGCGGCATTAAGATTAAACTTCGGAGAAGCCGAAGTTACAAAAGAGAAAGAAGGAGGGGGAGAGAGAGAGAGAGAGAGAGAGAGAGAGAGAGAGAGAGAGAGAGAGGGGGGGGAGAGGGAGGCGGGGGGGATACAGAAAATAAAGTAGTGAGAACGAATGCCAAATCTCGCACGTAAATTAGCAGTTAACTTATCCTTCTCGAACGTTCTATGTTTACTCTAGAATCGTTTCGAAAACGTTTTAAAAACTTCCTAAAGGTCGATTTTATGAAAAAAAGCCTATGTATTCATTAAAAACAAATGCTACCCATGTTGCATATACTTTTCGACTAGCATAATATTAACTCGTATATAAAACTGGCATTTATTTACTATAATGTGATGTTCTAAATTATTTAAAAATACAGTGCAAGAAACAGAATATTCATGTTAAAATATATGCGCGAAAAACAGGTTATAACTTAAGGAGTATACAAATGGGGTCCTATACTTCTGCACGCATCTTTCTTTCTTTCTTATATACATATATAATTCAATTATCTTATTTATCCATTCCACTAGAATAAGTCAGAATGTATTTTTTTGTTAATAATTCATTTAAAAAAATATATAAATATTGATGCAAACTAGTGTAAGTTTACCCAAATGTGTGAAACTTTCATACATAAAACCCAACTTCATAAATAAATCTACAAATAAAATATCCGCTAAATAAATCTAACTGTAAAGCAAAAACAATAAATAACATTCCGCAACGAACCGTTTTCTAATCATTATTTCCGTCAAACTTTAAAATAAGAAAATACAAATCTAATTTCCTGTTTATTCGTTACATTTTAATTTTCTTTTATTAACAAATGAAATTTAGGATTCCAGAAATGTGTAAAGAAAGTTTTTAATGTTTAAAAAAAAGAAGAAAATTGTAACTAAAATTCGCAAGAAAAGGAAAGTAGAAGTAATTGTCTATCAGACCTGAAGAAAGTTACAGTATGAATAATTGCCAGAAAGCGCCACTTAAACTTCATTATTTTAAGTGACGAGGGCGATTTTTAAATAAAACATCTTTCGCTTTGCGAGAGAAAAGAAAAATGTAAAATAACGCGAAAAATCTATAATAAATCAAATAATGTTCATATAATACCAGACTTTCATTGAGAAAAAAGACGTGGATAAGTAATATACGTTAGGTAGCCCCTCCCCCAAGCTTAGTAAAAACGGTCATTTTCCAAATGCTTTCACTTATGTATTTATATCTCAATACATTCTCTCTCTTTGCCTAGCAGAGAGAGAGAGAGAGAGAGAGAGAGAGAGAGAGAGAGAGAGAGAGAGAGAGAGAAGAGAGAGAATCAGGGGCAAAATTTGAGACTAGTATATATTTATTTTTTCATTCGTTTTTTTTAATTTACGTGATAAGAGTAACTATTGTAATATTTTAATTATTGGAGGTTTATTAAAAAGTCAAAATTTCAAAAATAAATAGAAAAAAAACACTGCATTCCTTCGCCGAATCCAAAATCGCGATCTGGTCCTCTTTATGTAAGGGGGGAGTTTCAGTCACTGGGAGCTTTTCTATTTGATCAAAGGGGTAAAAGGATGGCACATATGGGTTAAATAAATGATGTGTAATTATAATCTATTTCGTAATATTCTTTTGTACATATAAATGTGTTTATCTATTCCAATTCCGGAAATGGTTGCCCCCCCCCCAAAAAAAAATAAAGAGAGAAACTATTGTTGCTCTGCAGTAAAGGGGGCTTAAATGCAAGGATATATTTGGTAAGGGTATTGCATCAAGAAGCACCATCTTTACGACCATTAATGACTTTAAAAAGACTGGTTACGATCGCCTCCTAAGGTAATTTCCCAAGCTAAAGCAAAGATCGGGTTGTACCTCTATGTAGTGACAAGCGTGCTCGCGATTGGGAAGGCTTTAACGCGCACAGTGAGGCGGAAACTTTTCGACAAAGATCTCAGTTCGAAAGGCCTTCGAAGAAGCCTCATCTCATCCAGAACCTTACGGAAAAGTTCAACTTTTATAGGGAATACAAACAATGCACTGTCGAACACTGAGGCAAAGTGATATTTTCTGATGAAGTCCCCTTCCGAGCGTTTGGAGCCTCTGTAAGATCCCTCTTTAAGATGAGAAAAGGAAAGCGCTTTCCCGAGTCTTGTCGTGCCTACGTGAAGCATCCAGACACTCTGCATGTCGGTGAGGGATTTTCATTTAAAGGAAAGAGGTCACTAACAATTTGCCTCTGATCACTGCTATGTGCTCAAAATGGTACCAAAGGGTGCTTCAGTATCACCTTTCTCAACAGTTCAGGTCCAATTTTGGGACGATAACTGTATTTTTCAACATGATGGTGCACCTTGTCACAAAGTAAATGCAAAAACAAAGTTTTGACTCAAATTAACATTGAACTTTTAGTTCTCGGTCCGGGAATTCGCCAGAATTTAGCCCAATAGGAAATTTATGGTCGATAATCAAACCGTGGTTGATAAATAGAAACCATCCAATTGTGAGCAGCTGCTGGTGTTTATTGAACAAAAATGGGAACAATGTCAGTCAATATATCATCACGAACTTGTTCTACAGCATACCAAAACGAATTGAAGCAATCCTGAAGAACAAGGAACATCATTGTAGCCAATGACTGCGCGAATCAATTGACTAATTATTAATAAAATGGGTTTGGGTTCTATTAAAATACATTTCGCCCTCAAATTATAATACAAACATACTAAAACAAAATGCAACGTTTGAATAGTTCTATTATTTTTTATGTGAAAAAATATAGTTGTCTCAAAACTTTTGCGACAACTCTAATTTTCAACACAGAAAGGAACCGAGTCGTCGTTGATACAATATTTATAAACCAACAACTTTAAACAAAGCAGAGACAAAACTCAGCGAATGGCAGAAAATAGAATTAAATTTAAATTTTCAACTCAAACGAAAGAAACAGCAAAGCTTCGAACGAAACAAACTGAAACCTGCCAAAGAATGACAGAGATAGAAAAGAAACTGGACGAAATTTAATGAAACCAACCTTGGAAACTCATTCGAACAAGGATTTAATTACAAGGCAAATGACTGACGAAATTAAATCATACGACTGAATATGTGTATATATAAGCGTATAGGTACGTGTATATTTGTGATTCTCTATTGGTATACCTGTATGTAAATGCAATAAATTTTATGCATTCATACAACCAAGGATGATTTAAAAGAGTATTCAAGCTTGAAATAAACACTAAACTAAAATATAAAGTTGGAATGCTGAAGCAGGGAATGTCGAATAACTCATGTAAACATGTATAAGTTTACAGGATATAATTACTTACGCATTAGGTATACACGCATATATATACATATATTAGGTCGAAATGACCATGACTTTTCTGACTAAAACATGAGTTCATATGACTGGATGGCATTTTTCCTGATAATATCTTTGAAAATATAAACAGAACCCATAGAATTATCTGGCCAATATCATCTGGTTTATATTCACGCAACTCATGTAGTTATTTTCAGTTCCTCATCTGCCGAAATTGTAAATTTAGGAGCCATTTCTTGGATCATTTTACTTATTGCTTCGCGGGTCCAGTGAGAAGCGATAATTTCAGATGGGAACCAATATGTTAAATTGTTTGTTTTGGATTCATCTACTAGCGATGAATAGGGTTGAGAGGGTCAAAATGACATAACCTAGGTCAGGTTATATTTGTAAAAAGGGACGCATTATGTAAATATGTTAAAAATTGGAAACAAGCTTCAAGTGACCCAATTTATCCACATGTGCCTTCCTCCGTATTGCAGTTTTTGGAAGAAGCTTCATTTGACCCAGGGACGGCTATTATTCAAATGGGCAAACCTAGGTTCCAATTTTTCAAATGGATCAATTTGAAAATAAACCAATTACAATAGATAGGCTTGGTGTTTCGTACCTTTTCTTCATAAATTGCCCCACCCCCCTACAAATAGTAAGAGTTTTATCATCGATTTAAGATGTCTTTCATTTCTCAATGGGAAACTATTGATTAACGTTTGTTAATTGGGGCGGCTATTCGTGAAAAGCTCCAAAACAGACATTACTATCTTCTGTACTCGAATGCGGCTGTCCTTTCTCCTTCGAACCTTCACTATATCATTTGACAGAAGAATGGAATTAAGAAGTTGTTTTTTTTACCGAAGACAATTAAGAGCATTTCAGAGAGATTTTGAAGGGGGTTCACGAAAATTATGAAGTTTATCGAAAGTTAAAAGGTTTGCAACATTACTTGGAAGAGCATTTTAGTAATTATCTTTTGTATGAAAAATATTGTCCATGTTTGGGTGAACTCTCTTCCCCTTTAATTTAAACCTTTGGTTTTCGGTCCTTCCAAGGTGAAGAATTTGAATCAGTATCATCATACCTATTGAATTTTGGTATTTTTTACCACTCAATCCACATTACCTGTTTCTAAGATTAGGAATCATATAACTAATTTTACGCTTCACCTCGTTGTACATTAAGCCAATATGGTTTTAAGTTGTTTCATCCTAAGGTCAATACAGAAATAGAAAGAAATTTCTTTTCATTTAAGATAATAACCGCTTGGAATACCTTGCCTGCTACAGTAGCTTCTAGTACTTTATTAAACATGTTCAAGAATAGGCTGGATGGAGAGGGAAAACCTTGTATCACTTGTAGTTTCTCTCCATTTGTTGTGAAAAATATCCATGTGAAGTCTGGCTGTTGTGAGTGATGACACTGTAACTTAACATTCTGCTTATGGGCTGGACTAGTATGGACCCGAGAGTCTTTGCCAGTTCCTTGTACTGTAATACATCAGAGAATTTATGAATTGTAAATTTCAAGCAGTCGGCGGTTCTTAAGCCAGGACAAATTTGATGCGCTGAATCCAAAAATCACATTGGTTTTGCTCAATCAAATCAACTTTTGATTTATCACCACATGATATTTTTTGCGTTTTTTTACATGAACGGTTATTTTTTAATTTATATGATCCAAAACCTTTCGTATTTCTTTAAATAAACAAATTATGAAGAGTTTCAATGCGGCAATTTTTAACTAACTAGTATTTTTCTTTTGCTGGTGAATGAAAGGGATTCAGCCAGAAGACCTTGCAAAAATAAGCCCGCTGTATTCTGAGACATCTGCGGCGAAAAAAAACGTTGTTCCTAACAGGAATCCAGCCACAAGTTACATAAAGCGTGCTTACCATGCTTATTTTGGTATGAAACTTGGTGACCAGGATAAAGATTGGGCACCCCAAATGGTATGCGAGACATGCACCAAGTATCAGCGTCGTTGGACCAAGGAAAAGAAGAGTTGTGGGAAATTTGAAATTTCCATTGTTTGGAGGGAGCCTACAAACCATGGCACTCACTGTGACTTCTGTGCTATTGATTTGACTGGAATCAACAAAAAAGAACAAGAGCAGTCTCAAGTATACTGTTCTTCAATTAGCTCGTCGTCACTTAGCACATTGTGATCAAATTTCAGTACTTGTCTTTGGAGTACTTCCTGACATTAGTGATGAAGATTCCTCAAGTGTTGAAGAAAATGAAGAGTGTTTTTTGACGATGATGCTTCACATCCCTTTTCCCCAAAGGAGCTAATTGATCTAGTTTGCGATCTCAGCTTGTCAATACCTCTCTCGAACTGTTGATATTCAGATTGAAGAGAAAAAACTGCTCTCTAACAGTCCTTGCATCACTTTCTACCGTAATAGACATCAAGGATACTTCCGTTTTTCTCTGAAGAGGACTTGGTGTACTGTCCAGACAATGAGCAGCTTCTGCACGAGCTCGGAGTGCCACAGTACACATCCTAAGATTGGAGACTGTTCATTGACAGCAGCAAGCGATCACTGAAAAATGTGTTCTGCTGAAAAACGGCAACCAGTTTCCCTCTGTACCCCTCACTCAATCAACTTACACTAAAGGAAAAGTATAAAGCCGTGAAGTACCAGCTGGGGAAAATTTATTATGATCAGCATGAGTGGTTGATTTGTGTTGACCTGAAGACGGTGAACTTTTTGTTGGGACAACAGTCTGGGTTCCCGTAGTATCCGTGTTTTCTGTGCAAGTGGGAAAGTAAGGAGCAAGCTCAGCATTACAAGGATGAGTACTGGCATGTGGGGGAGGAACTGGTATCTTGCAGAGCAGGGAACGTCATAAACAACCCTCTGGTGGACACAGAGAGGATACTCTTTCCACTGCTGCGCGTCAATCTGGGCTTGACTAAACAAGGATGGTGGCTGTTTCACTTACTTGTGCCACGTTTTTCCAGGATTGACTATGGAAAAGTTGAAAGCTGGCATCTTTACGATCCTCAACTACGTCAACTCATTAGATCTAGAGTTTGAAAATTCAATAAATAGGTGGAACTGGAAACGTGGAAGGCTTTTGTTCTAGGTCATGGAGAACTTTCTTCGCAACAAGGCCAGGATCTACATAGAACTTGTCACCAATATGGTGACTACTTTCAGAAACCCTGATGCAACATGAGCATCAAAATGCACTACTTACTCTCACATATGGATCGGTTTCCTGAGAATCTTAAAAAACTTTTATTTTGTAACCCAGTGTTATTAAAAGATTTCTAGAAATAAGCAGTTATCCAACGCTCTACTTTCCGAGAGAAAATTTTTTATATCGATTTAAAAACAAAAGTAGGTTCGTTAAACAGGAGCGATCCCTACGAAGCCAATGTTATCTTCGATAAAATTATATATATATTCGCGTGTTACGCGATCATGCCCCGAATTAAAGATTATGATATTTTATCAACTAGTGAAGGTTAAGCTTATAGATATACCAGGCAATGGCTTCGCCACTCCCACCTCCCTACGGGGGGAGCTTGCGCTTCGCTACTAAGATTAAAATTTAAAATCTTAAAAAAAGGAGCCATGGTTAAATGTTAATAAATTTTCTGAACTTCGGCAATTATAATAATTTTAAAAAAGAACTCTAAACTAAATTTTCCCCCTTTCAAAATACCACTTTGCTAAAATATAGTTATAGAAGAAGATATATAAAAATAAATTTTCTAACTTCACCATTTGTAATTCTTTGGGTTTTAAAAAATTCACAAAATTTCGATACTTATATTTATCTCTGAACTTCACCATTTTGTTTTTAGATATTATAAAAGAATTATTAGAAATAACTTTGATAAAAAACATAAGTCATAACCAAACTAAGATGAAGTTATTATTCAAATACTAAAAAAAATCCCCTTCTTTAATTATATTTAGTGATAATAATTTGTTATTTAACTTATATACCCCTTCTTGTCAATTGGAGTAACAATAGCCATTTCAAAATCAAGAGGAATTCTACCATCTACCAGTATTAATCGAGTTTTCAATATTAATCCTGATAGGTTTAGCTATGATTAATTTCAGTTACTTTACTCCACAAGAGAGAACTCCATCAGATCTGAGGGACTTGTTGATATCGATTTTATCAATGAAACGCAAAGTACCTTCTCTAAAATCAATATATTTTGTAATAAATTTCCTGCAAAATCTCTAGGTGGGATTGGGTCAAGAATAGATATATAATTTTCTGAAACCCACACCTACGCAAAAAAATGTTTTGCTAATTAGGCAACTGATATATATATATATATATATATATATATATATATATATATATATATATATATATATATATATATATATATATTTCGTTTTTTTAATGTTGTGTTGATTAAGTTTTGTTGACGTGATTTGTGCACATATTAAGAAACAATAATAAATAATGAGAGCAAAATTTGCAAAGGTTAGGCACGTCTCTTAACAGCATAGACTATTAGGCTTTTGCTTAGGCTACGTCTTGAAGTTGTGTAATAAGTCATTGCGGTTTATTTAAAAGTTGTGTTAATTTAATATTTGTTCTGTACCCTCAAAATGGAATGTCAAGTTGAAAGAAAGGCACAGTTTCGACACTTGTTGTTATCCATTTTTCAATCGAGACGGGAACAATCCAAACGCAACCAAAGCTCGTCGCGATATTTGTGCTGTGTACGGAGAAAATGCTTTATTAGAAAAGACAGCTCAATGGTGGTTTTCACGTTTCAAAAACTCTCATTTCAATCTTAATGACGAAGAACGTTCTGGTCGCCCTATTAGGTTGTTTGAAGATAGTTTGAACGACCTTCTTCATGAAAATCCTCGTCAATCGACTAGAGAATTGGCTGTACAATTGACGTGTGATCAGAAAACTGTAGTGAATCACCTTCATTCGATGATGAAAGTTCAAAAACTCGGTGCATGGGTTCCGCACGCTTTGAGCGAAAGCAACAAACTCCAACACTCCACGATTGCCGCATGTTTGCTTGCTCGTCACAAGGCTACTCGTGGATATAAGGACATAGTTCTTCACCGCATCATCACTGGCGACGAAAAGTGGTGTATTTATGTCAACATGAACCATCGAAAACAATGGCTTAGACCCAATAAAAAAACACTTGGGCGATTAAAGCAAGGACTTCATCCACGAAAGACGATGCTGTGTGTGTGGTAGGATTGTGAAGGCATCATTCTCTATGAGCTCCTTGCGAACAACGAGATTGTCAATGCAGAACTCTTATGTTCAACAAATGTATCGACTCGCCGAAGCTATTCGTGAAAAGCGACCTCATCGACGTTATGGAGTCCTTTGCAACACGACAATGCTCGTCCTCGCACTGCTAATATGACAAAAGACGCCATCCAAACTCTTAATTGGGAAATCCTGCCGCATCCTCCATATTCACCAGACTTGGCTCCATCGGATTTCCATCTGTTCCGATCGCTATCCAACAATTTGTGCGGCGTTTCGTTCAATACTGGTGTAGAATTAAGAACCTGGTTAGACAAATTCTTCGAGTCAAAATCCAGAGATTTTTATTGCAGAGGCATCGAAAAACTAGTTGAACGTTGGGAAGAAGTCGTAAATAACAACGGAGAATACATTATTGATTAACTTGCATATTGTTATCAATTAAAAATGAAGTTTTGCTAAAATTGTTAATGGTAATGAATAAATTTGATAAAACCGCAAGAAATTATTCCTCAACCCAATATATATAATCTGCAGCAGTTTTTTCACTTTCGTTTCTGAGATGCCCAATTGTTTCTTTAATCTTGTTTCTCTAAGTTACACAGTTTAAAATATTTTGGGATCTTGTTTACTGTGTGATGCATTAACTTACCAGGGCAAGATCTCCAAATTTTAACCTTTGCTTCAATGTAGCAGGTTAGGTTAGTAGCCAATGGCCACCCCGAGATAATAGTACGGTCGGTTAGGCTACGATCAGATGCCTTCGTCCCTGTTTATTGCATTTAATGGTGTTTTTTCTTAGTTTTTTTTTATTTTTTAATACTAGTTTAAATTTTGCATTTTATGTTCCGCTGCATTAGTATAATTTTTCATCTTCCTTTAACGTTCTATGAGATTCATTTCCTCAGGGTTTTCTAAGTCTATCATCAACCATCCGTAGGTTAAATTTAACTGCTATTTTATACTTGGTTAAGAACATTAACTCTTTAAGAATTTGAACATCCTCTAATTCCTATCTTGTTCGCTATTAAGCAAGTGTGCTTATATTTAACGCGACAATTTCTACTGCAAGTTTATTAAACTCAGCCCTTTAGAATTCTGGTTCACAAATTTTTTTGACCAAATTGGTTGGTTTTGCGCTCATGTTGAAATCAATGAAATTTTCTTCTCTAGTAATACCATCAAAGATTTACAACCAACATGTTTGTTCTTCTATGAAAGTTTTTCTACAAATAAAAATAAATAGAATGATCACAACAGGAGGGAAGACATACCCAAATTAAGGTGTTTTATTTTAAACGCACCTCTAATTTTTATTCTAATGAGTAACGCTTCTATATCATCAATGCCCTAAATTTAAATTTTCTCAATTTCAAGTTCGGAATTATTGCACTAGATCATCAATCTAGTACCCTCTTTTCCAGTTCTTGTTTTTATTGTAAATTAGAAAACAAATTATCTTCTACCTTTCTTTGATTCTGGGGGTAAAAATTCTTTGCCAATTTAATTATGCAATAATATCAATGTTAAAGGCAACCTCTTCTCTTCAAATTCACTAACCTTAAGTTTTAATGCTCCAAGCAGCAATGGCACTCTTAAGCTATCAATCTCTAAAGTTAAGAGACGATGATGCACTTTGTTAATACTGGCCCCCCTTTGGGGGTGGTATTCCACCCATCCTATTTATTTTACAAATACCATTATACTTACATTTCCACCCGAACTCTCAACACACTTAGTACTAAAGTATAATATTACGGCCAAACTTAGTAGCACATAAGTCGTGCATAGGTAGAGATATGTATGTATCAAAACTTCACAATATTTTTGGAAAAAGATAAGTAATAATAATTTTCGGAAGGGGGTGCTAAGGTTGTAGACGAAGAATTCGAGATCCCCCCCCACTCATACGCAATAAGAAACTTTCACAAAACACGTATTCCACCAATACCAAATCAACCACTCTATAAATTACCTAATATTAGAATTACTCTCACGAGATATTTGTGATGTGTTGTGTTTCAATTCTGCTGTTTATGCTATTTTGGTTTTTTTACTATCGAGACAGCACAGTATTACATTTAAAGTTAAGATCAATTTCTTTTCCATTATGTGATATTCAATCAAAAGATAATTAAATTAACAGTTGAGTTATATATAGTTACTTGCGAGTGTAACCAAATAAACACAACTTATGTCTATGAAGTTAATTTCTTACCTTCTGTTCTTAATATTATGATGACACGATTGTTTTTTAGCAAGATCAGACAATCAAAGTGTTTTCTAACCTTTATCGTGGGGTGGGGAGGGTTTAATTAATAAAAAAAATTAATGACCTCCACCAATAACCATTGGAATAAATTAAATCTAAATTTAAGTGGTAGGTGCAGTCTTTACATTTATAGTTCTCTTCCTGCGTTTAAGAATAAGCCAAAGACATATTCATATGTAGGAAATATGAATAAGCAAACAGAATACATCATCCTTTAACAATTTTCTTGTCATATAAAGATAAGAAACTTTCAGACTGAGATATTTTGGAAAACTATTTAAATTCGTTTTTGATTTCTCCTGATCTAAATTTTCGATAATCGAATTCCGTCGTATAAATTTCCGTTTCGATGACGTAAATTGCTATTTTGATGAGCCGAATCCCAAAGTTATTTTGATTAAGCTCTGGCATAGAAACCTTCTCACAGAATTATAAATAAATATATATATATATATATATATATGTGTTGTTTAGAGATTATATGCAAATATTAAAAATAGCCAAAGCTCTCTTAATACAGATGCCTTTTAGTGTAAGTCTTCTTTATGGAGTCAAGACAAACATAGCAGAAAATGCAACCCAAATATATGGACGCTAAATGCCATATAAGATGAGAAGAAGACAATTTATAGTTGGATTTACTACTCTACTATCAAAAGATAATTTATAGATTTTTAATTAGGCATACAAAATTTTCAATCAAAATATGAAAAATCATATGAGTTAAATATAACAATTAGATAAAACAAAATTTTAAATAAAAACCTATTCAAGAGGTAGAGGACAAAGTAACCCTTTTTCTGAATAACTTTGAACAGTCTGTTGTCAACTGATGAAGTCGAAGTGTTGATGTAATAAGCAGAAATATTCTTTGCACCATCTTGGAGGGCTTCCCAAGGGTAATTTTGTTGTTATATTGCCTGCTACCTGCGTAAACGTCTCTCTTTAGGAGGCCAATCCATGGTTGAGTATCCTACAGATCCTTTCAACTTTAACCACTGCTTCGATAACGTGCGGGTATGACTAGAATCATTATTATGTATGAAAATTAGTGACTTCCTCATCCTCACTGGCTGTCTCTTGAACCAAGGTAGGAAATTTTTATCCACGAACTCACAGTAGACCTTTTCATCCAATTTGACGTCTTCATCCACTATAAAATGTCCTACTAGCTTGCCTCAGACAACTGCATCCCAAATCATCAATTCTTCTCTTCTTTATTCTCACTTCAACGGACGTCTATTGACAACTCAGAGTTTTGCCCAACCATCTGGCTCCTACGGAGTGACTTGATTCGTCAGTGAAGATAAATATGCTGAGGTCAGTTTTCATGTACTCTTATATATACATGTCTGGGCGCAAAACATACTTTTTCTGTGTTTTTGATTATGAACGGCTTTTTGTTCTTATTCTTAAGTATACTCCTAGTTTCCCTCTAGTCGGAATCAGCCGTAGCACCTTGAAAAATGACTTGACAGCTAGCATAAGATTTTATAGATACTTCTCTTTTGATTTGAAAAAGACCTCTGTGGGTAAGAGCTCGAACTTCTAGTTGAAACCCTTCTTTCTTGGCCGGAAGCCATTTTCTGCAATTTTCTTCACATTGAGATGATGACGCTTCGAATCATTGAAAATTTGTAGAGAAGATTTTCATCTGTCCAAATCATTCACGATATACAGTAATTCTTATCTTCTTGGAAAGTTCTTTTTTCCTGACCATTTAATCAGAAAATGCTTCTTGCAAAAAATATCTTGACGGTCGTTGTAATCAAATTTCAGAAAATCGAATATGAACTATGTAATACCTGATATAAATAGTATTGTGAGTGTCTACTAAAGTGTGTTTATTACATTCCTGAACGTATCCGAACCCCAAAATGCCATAAAAGTTTCTGAAAAATGATGAGACGCTAAAGAGGTATTGCATATAATCTCTAGACGCATTTCATATACTCGTATATACATATAAAAGTTGTATCCATAATGATACCTTGTGGAATAACCTTGTTGCCATTGACAGCCTCCAATCGCTTTTGACAACAAGCCTTTAGCTTTAATCACTCTTCAACCGGAATTTCTGACCACTCTTCCTGGTAGATCTTCTGTTTGTTTACATTTACTGGGTGATGAAGATGAGGATGGATTCCCAATTCCTATCCACTCCTATTTAGATTGAGTTGATGTCAGGAGCCGGGTTGAACCATCTTAATAAGTTGCAATTTTAATATTCTCTGTTTTTGATCATTTTCTTACTGAAATACCCAGCGGCGCTTCATTCTGTACCAAGAGATAGAACACCCCCATACCATTGCTGCCATCATATTTCACGGTCGGGACGGGTATTCTTTGGTTCGTACGCCTCGTTTTTCTTCCTCCGCTCTTTACCTCACCAAACCGATGAGATCACTAAATATCTGGTTTACATAAACGCTCCTTTGCAAACGTGAGACGTTCCTCCGCGTAAGATGGTTTCAACGTCAGTTTTCTCGTTCTAAAGATTGGCCTAGTGTAACAGATGTCCCTGTTGTTTGGAAAACCTTGTACTCACTCCTTACTAGTTCTTAGCTGTTTTACCACCATTCTTACACCCATGTTGAGGCCTACATAACCCAACTGGAAATCTTTCGAAGGACTATAGGGAATTTGAGTCCGTGCGCCACATGTCATGTGAAGTCTCAAAATCGCACAATTGAACCTTTTTATAATTTGTACTGAATTATTCAGGAGTCTTTTAATGGTGCCTGATCGCCACACATACACACACTCGGTACAAGGTACTCCACACTCACGAGTGATTTTGGCGAAGTATAATTAATTACAACTCCTTAAATACCCTTTTTAATTCGGTAAAAAATTACCCCTCCTGTACCAAGAGCCTCGGACGAACCTTGAGGGAAGCATTGGGTTCTCTCTAATTGGCAAAGAGATACAGAGTGGTGGAGGTTTTACTCCTGAATTTCGATCCTTTTAATGATGCTGAATAATAAGGCAAATGAATTTGAGAGTTTGTGTTAAACAACAAGGGCAGGGATTCCCGTCAAAAGGCAGAACAAAATGGACAGGAAGAGTTTAATAATGGATGCCAACTATACTAACCCAAAGCTTTTTACCACACATCATTACCATCTGATACAAACTGTAGCTAAATTTGGACTCCCATCCGGAGACTAATCATACCGAATGTAGCTGAACTTTGCTCAAAGGGGATTTGAAAATATCTTAAAATTTGAACCACTTTCCCACAAGCTGGAGTTGATGCGACTCCACAGGTTGATGCGGCTCCACAGGTCAGTGTCCTCTATCATGGCTTAGCCCCTTTTGGGACCAACAATCGGAGCTGCGTGCTCTCCAGGAAAATATGCGGATCTCTCCTCACAAACTTCCTTCGGGAGATGCCTTCATTGGTTTTCGTTTGTAAGATAACAAAATACCCCAAACCTAAGCCTAAACCCCGCTCGAGATACCATTTCCACAAGCCCAAAGATCCCCAATACAATTTCCGCACCCCCTCGCCCCGTACAGCGTGGGGCGGAGAGTGGGTAGCACACGGCAAAAAATATTAAAACAACAAAAACCCAAACCAGGAAAACAGACCCCCCCCCTTCCTGAGACTTCCGCCATTGCTTATCAGTTAAAATGAGATTAAAATCGAGATAAGAGCCGGAGATCAAATGCAGACAGAATCAGATAAAAAATTACACAAAATTCCAAAGGAAATTGGTCACAACAGAGCCTGATAATAGCTATTACGGGAGGTCAGATACAGAATTCAGATATGGCACAATTTGTGTGCATGTGTGTGTGTGTGTGGACGGTGGGAGGGAAGGGGCTGGAGAATTGGCGTCTAGGGAGGGGGGTTTCTGGGGAAACCTGTTAAAATACAAGTAAAAAAACTTTGTGTTATTTGTTTACGATATGCAATTTAAATAAGTGGTGTGTATATTTGTTGCTTTCAGCCCTGTATATATATATATGTATATATATATATATATATATATATATATATATATATACACGCATGTGATTATAAGCGTATCTAGTTACGTATTTGTATGCATTTGAGCAAAGTTAAACTAGAGTGGGTATAACTTTAGGTATATTAAACGCCATGGTGCGCAGCTATGGATTGTCGTTACTATAGCGAAGGTAAGCATCCTCAGCGCTGTATAGGGCACGCATGAGGGCGATGGCCCTCATCGACGTCAGGCAAGTGGTTGTATTTGGCTTGGATGAAGAACGTCCCTCAGGCGGGTCGGATGAAGGACATTTGACCCCAACGGTTGAGAGAAACTCTTTCTCATCTTTATGAATTTTTGTCGATTTTGTGGAATTTATTTCCATTTTTTAGCATATATTTTGAAGATCATTTCTACATCCTGTTTTTGGTCTTTTTTTAATCAAATAGAGTCCAATGGGGAATTATTCTGGTCCATCTATCGTCCTGGAATCTTGCCACATGGCCCTCCCGGCTCTATTTCAGGTTTCTTATACATATGTAGCTTCCAAAATATCCTTAAGTTTGTTTTTTCCAACTATCCAAATGGCTGATTTTCTCTCTCGCCTTCCCCTTCATAACGCATTGGCTGGTTCTAAGTTTTTTCTAAGTTTTAATGTAAATATTTTGGTCATGTTCCAAGATTCTGGTCTATAAGTCTTAGTTGGATTTACTATGCATTGGTTGTATACTTTTCCTTTAAGACATATGGGCACTTTGATTTTGAACATGATGCTCTCCAGCTTATATTGATTATGTGTTGGATGTCTTGGTCTTTTCCCGGTAACATTTTAATATGTTGACCCGGAAAATATATTTGTTTACCATTTCAGTTTGCTCGTCGTCAGTTGTAATCTCTATCATGTCTACCTCAGGTTGGTTTATCATGAATTTTGTTTTTTACAAGATTTACTTTTAGGACGGTATTTTTGCTTTCAAGGTTAAGTTCTTGAAGCATTGTTTAAATCACTTCTAGCTGTAAATATAATATCATCGGCGAATCTCAGCCGATTAAGGTAATCCCATAGATCTTGATGCATTTGTTTTGCCAGTTTAGCCTAAAAAAGATTTCTTCTAGCGAAGACGTGAGAATTTCCTGGTTCACAACTTTCTGTAATTGAATGATGTCTGAATCCCTATGCAATAAAAAGTAGGATTTGCAATTTTGATATGTATGCTTTATGATATTTATATAGATAAGATCTATCTATACCTTGATTCTCCAATGCTGTTATTTCTGTTGAATCAAATGCTTTCTGGTAATCTACAAATACTAAGTATATACCAAAGTTTTCTCAATGAGCTGGTCGAGAGTATGTATGTGGTCAATCGTTGAGAAGCCTTTTCTAATGCCAGCTTGTTCTCTCTATTTTAGATCATCTAGCTGGTTTTGCAGTCAGTAATGCCTTTTGTGAAGAGTTTATAGACATAGGAGAGAAGGATGATTCGCTTGTAGTTTGTAAGTCCCTTTGATAGCCATTTTTGTGTAAAACTATTATTATGACATTGTTCCAGTCCTCCTGAATATTGCCTTGTTTAAGAAATTCAGTGAAGAGTCAAGTTAGTTTGTCCCCAGTGATATCTCCAGAATCTTCAAGCATCCGAAGTGATGTTTTATCCGGACCTGGAGTGTTGTGGCTCTTCATCTGTTTGATTGCAATTTCTGATTTGAGAACGACCGGAACATTATTGGGTGTTGTTGGCTAGGTATGGTTCTGCATTCTGTTGTTGCTTGAGTACAACTTTTCATACTATTACTTTGTTATTTCAACTGGATCCTTGATAATTCTTCTTTTAAAGTAACTATGTGAATTTTTCTTTGAAGAAGTCTCTTCGTTGATGGTGTCTTCAACAAAAGTTGTATTATATTTTCTGATGTTAGCTCTTTGTTTCTCTTTAATGAGTTTGTTTATTTCTGCTAATTCAATTTGCTGGTTGGTGTTTGTTGCTTTTAGGTGTTTGCGCCTGTTCATTAGGTTAAGGGTTTCTTCTAAGAGTTTGTTGTTCTTATTTTGTTTTCTGGTATTTTTCAGCATTCTGTCACGTGTTTCTTTAAAATGTGAGTAAATTGAACAAGTGGGGGTTTCAACCCCTAATTATCACATAAGAACAAATAATCTCGAATTACTCAGGCAATAAGTTCATGAACTCAATAAGTGGAGCGGCTGACCTTTTCCTGGTGCAGCCAGCGGGATGGGACAAACAGTAGAGGATGTAGTAGGATTCCATCCCTAGAACTTCCTCTCAGAATACCCCCACCCCCTCTCTGACACCCACATTCTTCTCCCTTCAAGCTACAATTTAGCCGAATAAAAACACAACTCCCGATTTAAGCGAAGTTATGCCACATCGGCTATGGTTGGTCGTTGGACGGAACGCAGATTTGGTTCATTTTCACAGCGACTTGCATACGCTGTTAATAGCCATGGTTTGGAGCACACGCTAATCAATAGGTTATCCGCTAGTGATAAATTAAAAAGGATCTTAAATAGAGTGGGGAGTGGAGGGCAAAATCCGTACCAATTTGCTTTTCCATCCTGGCCTCCGCCCCAGGAGTCCGAGTCGAGAGAGGCATCCCCCGGGATCTCTTTGTTCCCGTCTCAATTCGTCATTCATTATCCATCTATTATTTCACACCTATTCCTCACCACCCAGTATTCCACCCATGCAACTGAACGCTGTGTTCATCTTTCTTGGCAATACAACAAATCCCCCTTTGTATCCATCTGCTGGCGGGGGGGGGGGGCTAAACAGCAAAGCTTTTCGGGGGATCGGCCTTTAGTGACATACAATCGAACGAGAGAGAGTTGACTAACTACGCCATCCCTTTATATATATCACCATAGTTTAGATCTTGATGCATTCGGATACCTAATGCAGAGTCCAATCGTATTCCTTTGAACGAACCAGCCCAACGATGCATCTACAAGCACACGAATCAATAAAGAAAGCCAATCTTTTCTTTCACTCGAAAGAAACTTGTTTTTTGGAGCGAATTTTGGAAATTTTCTTGATTTTTTTTGTGTCTTATTGATTCAAGGGCGACCCAATGGAGGGAGGGGAGGGGCATCTTCCTTCGAGAGCGTTATATTACAACCACACTCAACTCTGACTCTCCACCTGTTTTGTCCGTTACCAGATCCGCCCCCTCGACTTCAGTAGAAAGAGGGAACCGGAAGGAGAGAACAGGCATGAATAGTACGTCGGAACGTGGGAAAATGAGATCGAGGATGAAAGCTCTTTCACAATATCATGAAATGTCATCGGTCACAAATACTTGAGTTCGTATAGGTGCAGAAGAAAATCAAATGTGGGAACGTGTGTTTATTAATTTCTTAAAATAAATTTTGGTAATAAATACAGACAGAGGGCCAGTTTATTAGTAATTAATTACTATACTCAACTGACAATATCGCCTATTCCGCGTAATCAAATAAACAATAATACTCCAATCCTTTCCCTTCACATAAAAAGAAGTAGCATCCATAAAATACCATTTAGCAATAACATATACATCGAGAATGGAAATAAATACACTGTATTAAAGTCAGAAAAACAAATCTACCCAAAATATCATTCCCACATATGCAATTGCATATGCACACGCAAACTCGTAGACATACAGTTTGGAATAAACAGGTTATTTTAAAATAGAGATGTGTCATTTTGCGAAGTTTTCGGTCTGTTAAATTGGACAATTTCAGCTTCTATTTAAATGTTAATTCAAGTATGAAACCAATTTTTATTCCCATTTTGCATTCCCATTCGCTCTAGTTATTCTCCGTAATTTAATACTTGTAATGTTAGCAACTCGTATAACTTTAATCATTGCTCTATTCTACTCACTGAATACGCCCATGTAAATAATAAATTAGAACAGCCGTATATAGTGCATACACTCCGTGTAGAGGTAAGGTAGCTCCACTGTATTTATAATACACCTGTGTTGGTGTATAATTCATCCTCACTAAGTAATAATATATACCTATACATTTAATAGTCATGGCCCCTATTTTTCTTACACTTTAGCTACCACATAGCAACAAATTACTGCATACAATGTCAATGGTCTCAAGATTACAAAGAAAATTAAATATTCGTATAATACATACACTTTTTGTTTAAATACCATGCACAAATGAATGATAGGTTATATTTTAAAATTCCTACATAGTATTAATGAAATTAATGTAAGCCATACATACAAGCAATATATTATGTAAATACATAGAACTTATTCCTACTTGATAAGGAAAGAATACTAGCGAATAAATACACACACTGAGAGGGTGAATGTGTTCCTCATTTCAAAGCGAGGGGAGGAACACAATAAAACATATCAAAAGAAAGTCGTAAAACCTTTTCCCCTCAAAATAACGGAGTAATTCCCCTTTACTTTAGTGATATATACATATATGTTCGTATGTACAGGTACAGGTGTATGTGAATGATGTTCAAAGAACTTTATAGGCGTCTACCATTCTACCATATCAATAATCCTGAAGAAGATTTTAAGAATAATAGTTAGGAGAGTGTTCGTTCTTTTTATGGTTCAAGAGCATTAATTTTCATTATAGCGTATATATTACTCCGGTATGCGCGCGCGGGAGTATGTGCAACTCGGATTATGTGAGTATAAGTGTGTATCACTTTACAGTGCTTCTGAATGGCCATGTATAAACAGTCGGGTTCGAAGAAAACGGTATTGATCTCCCTCTTCCTCTCTCTCTCACCCTCTCTTCTCCTACCTCCTGATTAATAGTTATGCCAGCTGTCTAATAAAAAATAGACAAAATAGCATCTCGTAAGACTCGAGCGTATGTATAATTTTCGGTATGTAAATATGTATGTCAAGGTAAGGTGAGGCAAAAATAGTTGCAAGGCTAAGACTAAGTCTTGTGGTACGCCAGCGCTTGTCCGAATATTATAGGAGCAAAGACTAATACAGTAACTTGAGAGATGTGATTAGCTAACACGGTTCAATCCCAATACTACGTTTTAATCCATTTTGCTTATCCATACTACCAAAAAGCTCACAGTTATGATGCCAGCATTTGAATTGATCTAGTGTTTGATGAGAACTAGCACCCTGCCTCCACAACACCCTAAAGTGGTTGCGTGATTAGAAAACACTCGCATTCTGTTTTATTGCCGTGTGCATATTATCAGCTATTAATAAACGTTTTTTAAAGTTTACTTTTTAAATTACGGTGGTGTATGTGTATGCACGAGTGTGTATTTGATTACAAGAACTAGTTGAGAGAATATTTAGGAAAAGGGACCAAGAACCATTTTTCTTTGTTGAAGAAAGCTACATGAATCGAGCGGCGGCGAACTCAAAATTTAGCAATACTTTCCATTCAACTAACCTATGAAGTGAGAAGATGGCGGTCTCGCATTTAAAAAGAATCCGATTTCTAATATTCTAATCTCAGATATTCAACGACTCGTTTATATTAAAATGAACTCTTTTTATTAAAAACGATATGTGTAACCGCCTATAATGGCATTTAAATGCACTTTCTCCATTGATTAATAATTACAAGAATTCTCAATTGAATTCGGCTCCTAATTTATATTCACAAATTCTGAAATGTCATCGCAAATGTTCCTGAAGAATAGTTTTAGATTTTTGTTTTGAGCGCGACATACGAAGGTCCTAAATACAAAATTCATATCGGCAGAATTTAAAAGTTTATGACTACACACACACTTACATACAGACGTAAACTTGTCATATAACGTATCTACATACACACATTAACATAAAATTAAACATTCGGATATATTTTATTAAGATTCCGGTATTGAATACTTATGTGCATTTTACATATACAAATAAACATGTGCATACATAAAATTTAGGGGGACATGTATAGAAAACACTGTCTCAGTGTGCTTGGTTCGAATCATATACAAACAAATAACCAAACGAGCACCTCAAATCACATATACGTATATACTAAAAAACATTCATGTCCACATAAAAACATACATACATATGTTTACCTCAGATCTTATCAGTGAATAAATGTCTGACTTGCTAAGAAAACCGATACATGTTCATTAACGACGGCAAAAACATTCAATCGAAAAACCAAAACAAAAACCAATTGAGACATTCAATTAACACCTCGCCATATTGGAGCGTTTAAAACTTTCGTAAAATTAGAACATTTTGCCGAAAAAAATCCGCAACGCAAATTAACCGTCGGTAAAAAAAATATCTCAGTATGAAAATGGACCGTTTTAGGCGAAACTCAGCAGCGTTCAGCAAGCTCGAAGCTAAATGAGCCTATCCTAACCTATATTTATGAGAACTTGGCCATTTTTTTTTTTACCACATTGACTATTGCATGAGGAGGGAACAGAGAATAAGGGATGGAAGGGAACTTTAATCGGGTAGTGGCAAACACAATTAAGATGTACATAAACATAATAATTTTATTTACCTGAAAGGATGTTTTGTTATAGTTGAGATAAAAAAGGGAACTTTTAGTAATTAACAAGGTCATATCAACCTACTAAGAAAAAGAGATCCAAATGAGGTGGAAGTTGAGGAAAAAAAAAAGAATAGCGAAAGGTTTTATAGAGATAATGAGTGATTAAAACATCGGTCTTAAATAGCGGGGAACCAAAGGGAATCAAACCTCAAGGGAGTTCATACCCTAAAACACAAGAATTCAGACTTTGCTAAACAAACACATCGACATGTGTGCATGTGTACTGTACATCAACAATCCGCAGTAATTTTTTATTCTAATCATCAATTTCTCCCTCCATTTGAGGAACTGACAGAGGAACGAGAAAAAGTGTTTGTGTGTGTGAGAGGAAGAGCTCAAACACCTGAACCGTTGTACTTAAATCCCTATAAAATCTTTTCTATATCTAAATCTAGAACAAATCCATCTCATTTTATATTCCTAGACCCTCTGAATATCGACACTAACGCGATTACCCGCATTAGAGCGTTTCAAAAGCAGTTGCCGTAATGATACGGATCTACTCTACGAGTTCGACCTTTCCGAACTAGATGCCTAACTGCATTCAAAACGGTACCATAGGGGGAGAAACACACCTTACGGACCCCCTCCCCTTATTCCTTACCATTAAACTAACTGGGCTTAACTAGTAAACGTTACAAAACGTGTGAACGTGGCAACCAACGCCATTAAGAGAGCAACGGAACATTAAAACGGCTTCATATATAATTTACCCCTCCCCCTCCCTTGCAAGTTATTTAAGTTTTAAAAAGTTTGAATCCATTCGAAATTATGAAGGCAGGGGGAAGAACACTATCAGGGAGTTACGCACATATGTATGTACGTCGTTTTTAACGCGTAGACCACCGCCACTCGTAATAAGAATAATCATCTCACACAAACTGGATTTGGTTAAAAACAATGGCAATAAAATAATACACTCCCAAAGCCCCCCCCCCCAATCAAAGTTTTCATGCTGCGGATCTTTCGTGGCGATGGGGTGTAATGTGATGTAATATTTCGTTATTCAATTTATGCCTGGGTAGAAAACCCTAACCACCTCCTCCAAACACAATACATACCATCCATTTCCTCACTAGACAATCCTTTCTCTCTCACACATCCACATAATCGAACCCTTCCCACAACAGTGACGCTGAATCTCATTTATTCTCTTCATATATCTATTTCAATACATTCTTCTTACACGCTCATACCACCTCGTTAACACCATAAATACCTATTTCTCTGTCGTTCCTCTACCTTTCGCACATAAAGCTTTTCTCTCAAATTTCACACCCTCACTCGAAATCTTTCCTTCTTTTTTCATACCATACTCTCTCTCCTATATACCAAAATTGGCCCCAACATATTTCCACTCAAGCCATATTGCACACTCAATCACGCATTCACGAACGCTCCTCGCCCCTGAGACTGTCCTACCAATTCAAACCAAGTAGTCACAATTCTACAAGTACCATTCGCGTTACACTCTATATACTTAGAACTTGCACTTGCTTCAGCATAATACACTGATCCTTAAACTGGTGAATGGTTTGTTTGCCCAAGGGTAAATAAAATTATTTATGGGGAGGGAGGAACTTGGGGGTCTAAAAGAAAGGTGATGAAGTCCACCAGGGTGAATGAAACTAAAAGAGTTTAAGAAGCATTGGCGTAACACTATAAGCTCTGAAACACCAGCTTATCTTCACCACGAAACACTATACTCTTTTCTACATATATTTTCCTCTCCTCCTACAAAGCCTTTGAAACGCTTTAATCAACATGATCAATCAAACCCTCCATCAATTCCTTATCTCTTTCACACCCGTTTCACTCATTCCCATTCTCTCAATAATCCACCCATGACAACATCACATACACTTACACCCTCCCACCTTATATCAAACTTCTTACTCCATCTTTCTAAAGGTGTATCACTTAATCCTTACATTTTTAGAACCTGCCACACTATCAACACATTCATTATCCTTCTTCAGATACACAAACACATCATGCACTTTACATCCCGTGTTTTTTCAGCTCTCAGAGAATATATATGCTTATCCCCCAGTCACTCTGAACCCATATTTTTCCCTCCTTTTTAATGCTTCTTATACACCCACTCATACTTTTGCCATAAATTTTACTTACAACACCTTGTCACCCTTTGCAATCATAATGGTACTTTACACATCATTTTTCATGTCCTCAGACACACTTCCACTTTTAAATGCCTCACCAGACGCATTTCATAACACAATCACCACCACTTATTAGCACCTCAGAGACTGTATCCTCTTTTTCAACTTCGTTCAAACGTCTCAACACCCCAACCTCTTGCATGCTTATCGCGTTCATACCTTGATCCATCACCTTGTTAACCTGCTTAATCTTGCATACGCAAAGGTCAACGTACTCTCACCATCTACAGGGTGGCATAAAAGTTGCGCTACCATTTAACAGCTTAAAGAGTATATGATTGGTTTATTAAATTAGTCACTTAAAATTGATAAAATTTTAATTAATTATTAAATGATTTTATTAAAAAAATGAATACTTTTTATTTATCAAATAAGATTTGTTATTACTGTCTCCTATGGCAGCGCGACTTCTGCGTCACCCTGTATGTTGATCTCAATACTCGCAAGTACCTTGATACTCACGCATCATTCGATCGCACTCCATCCCACACAAACTCATTTCCTTTCATGTTTCTCTCAGTACAGAAAGCATCTGCGACCTCCGTTTTTTAAACGCACACGCTTTCTTTTCCATCGTCACATGTTCGGTTCAATGTACACATTCAGGCGATTTACACATGGAAAGGGATTTATTGGAAGTAGTGGACGGAGTACGGATATAATAATGAGCAGTTCCACTTTGTTAAAGGAGTAGGTTCAGACATATAAATAATCCGTACTTTTAGCATTAATTATAACAATAATTATTACCATCATCTTTTAACGGCAAGGACACAGTAATAATAATCAATATTATAATATCCTGTCTCCATATAGATATGTATTCCTCTGAGAGTAACTCCTATCAGAATGTGTCTGGAATTGTTCCATTGATGACCGAATTCGTGTCTTCTTCTCGAACTTCTTCCGCCTCGCTTTTATTTTTTAGTTCTATAAACCTCGATTTTCGCGATCTCTAAGATGCTTAAAAATTTTTATTTGAGGGTTTAAGCCTCTCTTCCTGGCCACTATACATACATATAACCCTGACTATATTCCTCTTTTCTTAGACTTTCCCTTACTCAAATCCACATCTTATCTCAGTTATAATGTACATTTAAAATAATGTAGCTAAAAACTGAAAATTGTCACTTTTTGACTACAGGGGTGTTGTGTACTAGTAAATAATATTTTTCATTCTAAATAAGAGAAGATGTTACTATAAGAATGGCAAGCGAGACTACACTGCGAATGGAAGAAGAGTTCATCCAGTCGTGCCGATGGAATGTCGAGTTCTACCGTTCCCATGGTAACCTTGTTCCATAGCTGAGCACAATGATGTTTAATTTTTTTAAAAAAATGAAGAGAGGGATTGTACTCCAAATCGCATTGCCATGGGAACGCTAACTGAGCTTTACTAGAGAATTTAGTACGATTCCTGACTAATGTTTATTTTAAATCATGAGTTTTGATAACTGCAAAATGGTTCTAGTTCGCAAGGTATCAGAGGTTCGGAATTACGCCCTCTTATATCAAGAGGTATAACACAATTACAATCCCCTACAAATCCCCATAAACATATTAATTAGTTGTCATTTCCTCTAAATAATTTGGCTCGAATTAGACATCATTATTTTGCTTTTTATATATCAAAGCTTTTCTGAGAACTGGACATAACGCTCGGACGCAATTCTTTTTCCAGCTCCCGCATAATTCATTTAATTTTAACTTCGGCGCCACATGGAATCTCTATCAAATGAATTTTTTTTTTGAGCTAGTTCACGTTCCAAGTTAAATTGTCAAACCATTTAGTCAAGACACAGATTTATATCGAGTTTTATATTTCAATTAGTAGTTAGCACTAGAAACAGTGATACGTACTCTCACTCGGTTTAAGCGTCGACCTGTCCACCAATCCAATCGATACAGAGAAATGAATTTCCTTCCATTAGGAAGATCAAATTTGTTTGTCCTCTTGCTTACATTTGGAGAATTTCTTTATTTACATTTTACCAATTTTATTGATATATTCATAATTATAAGTCCTAATTACATCCAGAATCGAAAGCTTACAATGGCTTTTAGCGGAATTAAAACTTCTAATTTAAATTGTTCCCATTATAGGGAAGCCGATGATAATGGAGAAATTGGGGACCGTCCCGTTTCCTGGTGTTTTGTGATTAATTCACACCCTGTTTAACACACAAAAACAAAGCAAATAGAATGAGCTCAATTTGGAGCAAATTTATCCTCATATTTTTCGATCATACATTCCAATATTCCTTCCTCCTTAACCAATTTCGTGGAAGGAAAGTGCACAAATTAAACTATCCGAACCAATTTAACTGTTATTCCTATTTTGCGTTCAAATTCGCTCACATATTCATAGAATTCTTATCGTTATATTTAATTTATATACTGAAAAAAAAACATGTCAACAGACTTATTTATTAATTTCGTTAGTTTATTTGCTATTCAATTTCCCGCTTGTCAGTCACGACCACGGGGCAGGAAAGCTGTTTAACCAATTCCAATACTATTGAATCAGATTAAAAGGTGAGGCATAGATGCCTCTCAATCACTATTCCATTAGATTAGTTTATATTTTTTTCACTTTATTAAAACGCTTTTATTAGCGTCTCTCCACACCCTTGATTTCCTGAGGGTGCCGATGAACATCGCTTAAATTTTCCTCAAACCTGCCGTATTACGACTCTGGTCACTAGAGCTCCTGGAACAAGCCCCCATCTCGACACCCAGCGCCTGCTGGTTGTCCATTCACCGGAAATTGACCCCCAGGAAGAGCGAAACGAATTCCACAGGAATTCATTGACTTTGGGCTCCCCTGCGTTCAGCGAACTGTCTCAGGTACCGTTGCCCCCTCCCCCCCGTCTCGTTAAACGGAATGCGATCTCAGGATTAAGATCTTACAATGATGGAGTTGTAGGGTTATTCCTTCCCCATATATTAATATCATAGAATTAGGAACCAGAAAAGACCTTAAGATCTACGGAAGCTAGATCGAGAAAGATGGAAAAGTTATATTTGAAAGTAATATTTATTAATTCTATTGGCTGAACGTATCTAATGTTTTACTGGCACCAAAATTCCTAGGCAAGGTATTCCAAGTTTGTGTTATTTTAGAAGAAAATAAATTTTTGTGCTGTCGTGGTGTTAAAATCTTTGGTTTACTCACTTCTAACCGTTATTTCTAGTGACAGCTCAATCAAGGCACTTGAATCGGTTTGGAAAGGAAAAAAAGATAGTTGCATGTTAAATCTGATATATATATATATATATATATATATATATATAGAGTTGGGCAGTAGATTTTCTTCGTAGCATATTGTATTGAAGGCCACTGCTAACTTATTGTTAATTGTTTTTTTTTAGAGTCTCTCAATTTGTCTTATATTCCGCTTTTAGTCTTGGCTTAACCCGTAACCCGTGGATTAGTTCCCCGAAATTCATTAGAAAGTCGTGACGCACCAGGGCAGAAAACTGGTTCATTAAGCAAAACGAAATTCTTTACTGGCTTGACACGTTTCGATATATACACATATCATTTTCAAAGGCTAAACCTTAATCACTAGGTAATAAGATACCTAGCTTTTTATATGCGATTTGTTGTGTTAACATTTATACGAACATGTTTATAGGAAGTGGAATTTCTTTAAACACGTGAAGGTACAAGCAAATGGTTGAGACTCTCTATAATGGTCACAGGATTAAGAATTGGAGGGAGGGATTATTGTTAGGGGCTGGCGGAGAAGAGAAAGGCAAGATGAATTGTGAATTTCTTTGAATATTTAATTTCGGCTTCTTTTATTTTATGTATATGGCCTCTAATATAAGCAATTGTCGTCGGTTTAGAGCATGTGCTAAGATTTCAGTATTCTCTTCAAGTGACTTCCGGTCCAGTACTTTTCCATGTTTTTCCAATGTATGTGTCCTGGGGGTGCCGTTGCTTAAGTGATAGGTACTATATAATTGACTTTTAAAACTAGTTATGGACATTATATAATTGACTTGCAAAACTAGTTATGGGCAAAACTTGAGGGTGGGGGGAAATTGAGATTATTTGGCCAGAAAGAGACTGGGTGACTAACAAGGAATAGCGAGCAAGTTTGCATAAGCCATGGAACAACAGGGTACAAGAATGTATGTGGAAATTCAAAGGAAGAGTGACTGATGGAATTGAATCACTTCTTAGGGCATCAGAGAGGATTCGTGCCCTCCAGAGGATCTAAGCCTATATCTTCCTTATATTTCACATACCCCTTCTTTACCGCTTTCTTTACAAATCTCTCCTGATAAAATATCTGCAGGAAATGCTTTAGTTGTTTTTCGTTTAGTAGATTTAGGTAACAACAACAACCTAAAACCAAATTGTTTGAAACACGCTTTTGTAAAGGGTGGTTAGTTTTGAAGGTTATGAGAGAAAAGGGTGGTTATTTTTTTAAATTATGCGAGAAAAAGGGGGTTAGTTTTTTTTGTTTTCTGGTTTTGTGTTGAAGTTTCAAACGCCAACCCATTCAAAAGGCTTCTTGAAAATTTTCTTTGTAGAAAAATGGGGTTGCACAGTTGTATGGGTGAATCTCCTGAAGAGGGTTAAGGAATTCCAGATTCCAAGAGAATTATTAGCAGATTATATATATATATATATATTCAGTAAGAAGGACAAAACGAAGAAGGCGGGTCCCATCTTTAATTCCGCCGTTTCGGGTTATTACAAAAACCCATCTTCAGGAGCTAAAAACAAATTCTAAATGAGTAATCTAAGCCTAAAAACATAAATAACAGCACAAGTTCAAGGATAAAACCACAGACCAGAGAAAGCCACAAAAAAGACGTTAAAAATATAAAATGAACGTTACGTTAATGAACAAACAAAATAGTGAGGTAAAGAACAGCAGAATATTTGTAAAGATGTACTATCAAAGGACAAACAAAGTAAACGTAATATTACAAAATTAAACAATTAAAAGGGAAAAATATATAATTGGATACAAACCAAAGGTAAAGCTAAAATATAGACACTAAAACATTACCTTACATGGTCGGATCACAATGACGAGTGAAAACAGGAAGGAATTCAAAGAATGAATACAGTTTGGTTAAGTTATAAACAGAGGAAAGGATGACGTGTCTTCATTTAAATTTGGGTGGTTCTATTTAATACAGAGTGATCCTTTAATGCGGAGAGATGAAATAGATTTAGCAAATTTTAAGACAGAAAAATCATTTAAGGACACGTCTGTTTTACAATCAATAGCATGTTTCCTGATGGAAGAAAACTCTTTGTTATTTAATGTTTTACCGGTTCTATGGCTAATTCCCTTGTGAGAACAAAAACGCGACCGAAGAGTACGTACTGTGCTTCCTATATAGGTCCCCAACTTAAAGCTAGGGCAAATGAATTTATATAGAAAGCACGAACTTATCGGCGTGGGAATACTTTCCTTCACTTTAAAGAAATTACCAATATTTTTGTTATTAATGAATATAAGTCTAAAATTAATTTGATAATAAAATTTCCTAAAAATGGAAATTAAACGTTTTCGGAGGTCACTACAAGGGTTGATTTCTGGTAACAAGACATACCTGATTTCCTTTGGGACATTAAAAGAAGTGGAGGGGTTATAAAGCCTGAAGAGGAACTTCCTAATACAGCTTTCAACTAAAGATAAGGGGTAATCTTTTTTTACAAAGTATTCTTTTAAAAAATTGAATTCAAAATGCATACTAAAATAAGTGGAAGACAAATTAAAACCTCTGTCCTCCAAAAGGACGACAATATTTGCTTGCGTCTAAACTAAAAACACATAAAATGGTAATGGAATATTTTCCATAAACATTAAATACCTAAATTTAAAAAAAAATGGATAACGTATAGCAAGTAATTTGATTTTCCCTTATTAGAGATAGAGAGAGAGAGAGAGTGTGTGTGAGAGAGAGACGAAGTAACAAGTAAACAGGTAATTAATTCTCTTCGAAGTACGTCGTGTTTAAGTGGTGGCCGTGGTAATAGTAATGATTATATTCCTTATCACCTCATTACAATACAATAGAGAGGAAGGGATATAATAATAATAATAACAATCTTGGATCAACTAAAATTATCACTTATATTTTTTGCTAAGAAAACTGAAGGATAAGGAAGGACTATGGTGATGCATTACCACAATATACGTCTGCTACCCCCATATGAAATGGTGGCAATACATCTAGATTCTAGGATGATTGCCCTAAAAAATTATTTATGATCTATTATTAATCATAAATAATTGCATAAAGGAAATCAACTAGGTGTAAAATCGCATGGCATTAAACCTGCAAAGCAATTATTCTTTCCTAAAATAATACACTTGATGTTGGTAATTCATTTAATAATAATTAGACTAATTGAATAAAAAAGATCTATTGCATTTAGTTTTGAATTGGCCTTTGTAGCTTGTGGTAATGAAATATAAGTGATCAATTGATTTGCTTTAGTGCAAGCTGTTAAGATGAAGAATAATTGAAATAGGAAAATCAATAGATAACGCGAATATCAAAAGAGAAGTGACTCGTAATTATGTCTTTAAAAAAAAAGAAAAAAAAGAGAAGTGATTCGGTATCTTATCGTTGAAGGAAGAAAAGTGAAATGACTTATGATGCCCTCTTTAAAGGAAGAAAAGAAAATTGGCTCTTTATTTTTTTTAAGGGAGAACATAGTGTAACATGTGAGTTTGTCTTTAAAGAATGAATTGAGAAGGGAATCTTGATCCTAGTTTTGGGGCAAGAAAAAGAAGTGACACGTAATTCTGTCTTCACAGGAAGAAAAACCATTGAGTCGTAATTCATTTTTTTAAAATGTTAAGGAGAAGTGACTAATAATTCTGTCTTTGAAGGAAAAAATAAGTGACTCGTGGGTTTCTTTTTTAGAGAAATAAAAAGAAGTGTTTCGTAATTCTATCTTTAAAGAAAAAAGGGGACTCGCAATTCTGTCTTTAAAGGACATAAAAAGTGACTCGTAATTTTGTTTTTAAATAAGAAAAAAGTAACTCGTAATTCTGTCTTTAAAGGAAAAAAACCCGGATAACTCGTGGGTCACGTTTTAGAGAAAGAAAAAGAAGTGAATCGTTAGTCTCTTTTTTTAGAAGAAAAAGAGAAGTGACCCATCAGTTTCTCTTTAAGGATAAAAAGACAAGTGACTCGTTCTCGTTCTTTAGGTGAAGAAAAGAAAGTGAATCGTTAGTCTCTCTTTAGGGAAAACAAGAGGGAAAGTCCCTCCAATGACTTGAGGCGTTTTGTGATAAGATGATAAATGGTTATTGCATTGATGGTTTCCCATGGTTCAAATCACTTACGAGTGCCTTTGAATGGCTAAATGAGGCTTCTGCCACTAGATGGTGCCACCCAGCGCCAAATCCAATGGCAGATTTGAAATCTCCAGGGTGCCTAACCATGTGTCCCATGGTCATATGGGTCATTTCATGGCTCTAAATGGCCACAATTGAACTTTACTCCTTTTGTGAATAAAACCAAAGCCTAGACCTGGCGCTTCGCCGCAAGTAAAAAGGAGGGACCCATGAGTTTTTCAAAGATATAAAGAGAAGTGACTCGTGCTGCTCGTTAGGTCAAGGAAAGAGAAATCACGCGTTCTCTTTTGAGATAAATACAAGCGAAGTGACTCTGTATCTTGCCTCCAAAGGAAGAAGCGAAATTTGACCCGTGAGTCCGATTTCAAATGACATCAGCTTACCCACCGGTTCACCCGCTTAAGCGTAACCACCGGGTCTACTCTCTCCGCTCCACCTCTTCTCGTACCATCTATTCATTATAATCAGTCAAGGTCTGGGCCTACTTCAGGGAACGTATTGTGGTGCTCTTTCCTGACCTAATTCATCTTCCCTCTAGGGAAGGTCCGAATTCCAAAGTGATAAAAGAGGAACATATTTGGGGTGCTCACCCCTGGAGGGTACTTAACTCTCCAGATCCCTCGCAATCCTCTCAATTAAGGTAGAGCCATAACCATCAACAAACCATGGAAGATGAATATGGAGGAGGCAAGGAAGTTGTCTTTCTGTCATTATTATTATTTTTAAAAACTGAGAAGCTGTAAGAAACGGGGACAACACCCCCATAAAGTGTGAAATATCCAAAGTGAAGGTGGAAGCAGTAAAAAGGATTGGAAAGATTATATATATATATAGGATCTACTGATTAACGTGGAATCGGAACCACAGGAATCTATAGCATATGGACCCCGCCTGAGAAGTCGACCCGAATCGGACTCCATCCGGAGAGTAACCACATCCGATGTGGCTTAACTTCGCTTAAATGGGAAGCGGTGTTTCGCTCGGCTAAGCCGTAGCCATATGCATACAGGGTGCTCCACCCCCCTCTCAAATTGTACCGTTTTTGAGAAGCAACATCTCAATAACCATTGCAGCTCGGGGCATGAAATAAAAACAAATGAAAGATGAATCTTTTTTCTCTAAATACTTATTCAATGCAAAAATCGCCTCAAAATTATTTAACGAGTCAATTAATCTTTAAAAGATAATGTAAAAGACATGCTTTATTTTTTTTTCTAAATTGCAACCTTTCAAAAAGTTTGAAGGTTTAAACTAAATTTATTATTTTACTAAATGGTTCAATATGCCGTCATTTATAGTTTCTCTTGCTGCATCATCTCAATACAATCATCCATTTTATTTATTCAGAAAGGCGTTAAAATTAACCTGTTTATTATTGTAATGAAGTTCTGTCTCCAATGTTATCAGAAATTAAGGGAAAGAAGCTGATTTTGTGTTCATGCAAGATGGAGAGCTCCTTCTCATGCAGCCAAAGAAAACCAGCATTTCTCAATACTAATTGTCAAAGCTTCTATCGAACCAAATAATTCACCCCTATGCAGTGAAGATCTAAATCCCATCGACTATTTCGTGTGGTTTGCCTTGAAGACAAAAGTCTACCGCGGTCAGAAAATCCGTGATGTGGACTATCTGCGTAACGAATTCAGGCTGCATTGGAGCATTTTCACAAGTAAAAATTGAAAAGGCAATTTTAAAATGGAATTTAAGACCATAAAGGAGGGCATATTGAACTATTCGTTAAAGTTTAAAGTTAGTTTAAATTTTTTAACTTTTAAAAGTTGCAATTTAAAAAGTAAAAAAAACCCCCGGGTTTTTTAACATTATTTTTTAAAGGGGTAATTGACTTCCTAAATGACTTTAAGACGATATTTAAATGGAATAATTATAATAGATAAGGATTCATCTTTCATTTAGTTTTATTTCATGTCCTTAGCTGGAATGGTTATTGAGATATTTCTTCTCAAAAACGGTCTATTATTTGGGGGTGGGGGCGTATATATATATATATATATATATATATATATATATATATATATATATATATATTCTTAGCGAAAATTATGAGGCAAATATGAAAACCTGAAGAATATGATTAAAACTGATTTATTTTATACTTGATTTAAAACAAATAAACATTTTTATGTCTATTATATAAATAATTAATATTTGAGGTGTTCTCCTTTTCTTTTTATAAGGCTTTAATGCGTTTAGGCATAGTCACTTATGTACACTATGCCCAAACGCATTCAATGTGTGATACTAACGTTTATTCCTATCTTTTCAGTGATTATCTTATTGTTAAATGACAAGTGGTAATTTATTGTTAAAAATGTCTCTGAAGAAAAAGATTCCTGAAGCTCAAATCATTGCATTGCATGTCAAAATTGCAAGAAAATTGAAATGCTCGAGAAACGGTCTCCAAACAACCATTAAGAGGTACAATGAGACCAATTCTCTTGAAAACTGTGATGGTCAAGGTTTCCAAAAGGTGTACAACTCCGAGGGAAGAGAGGTTGCTGAAAAGGACATTTCTGTCTGATAGGAAAAAACCCTCTTCTGATTTAGCTGCTGAGTTTTGGGAAGCAACAAACAAAGAGAAATCAGGATGCACACTGAGAAGAAGGTTATTAGAAGCTGGGCTAAAGGGATGTATGACTAGAAAGAAACCGTGGCTGTCTCGGGTGAAGAAGAAAAAGCGATTGCCTTGGCAAAAGAACATGCAGATTGGACCGATGATGAATAGGCTAAAGTTGTTTGGTCTGATGAATTCATCTTCGAGATAGGTTCTCCTCATTAGTTTTCACAAATTTATCACCCTTGTACACATTTTTATTGGATACAAAAATGATCAGAAAAGTTTGTATTTCCCCTCAGATCTTTGGAATCCCTGGAGCTGTTTATGTTCATCAAAGAGTTGGAGAAGCTTATGATCAGAGATGTGTTGTCCCAACAGTCAAATGAGGAGGTGGCAATGTAATGGTTTGGGGTTACACGTCGTCTTCAAGTCCAGGATTTTTGTTCCGTTGTGAGGGCAGAATGAATTTCAACACTTACACCAGCCTGTTAGACCAGGTTTATCAACCTTCCTTAGGTACAACTTTCAATGACATACCAGATGGTGTAATCTTGCAACAAGACAATGATCCTTGCCACACATCTAGAGTCTCAAAGGGTTGGTTTGAAAATAAAAAGGTGACGGTGATGGAATGGCCCCTTTCAATCCGCAAACCTCAACTCCAATGAACATTTGTAATCACACTTGAGTGAGGGTGCACAAATGTTCCTCAAAAAGTGAATTAACACCCAAAATTTATCAAGAGTGGCAGAAAATTGAGCCAACCACCTGTGTCAACTTTGTCTCAAGTATGCAAAAACGCATAAAAGCACTCAGATATTTATTATTGATATATTATATGCAAAAATGTTTATTTGTGTTATGTCAATTAAAACTAAATGAGTTTTAATCATATTATTCACCTTTTCATACCTGCAGAATAATTTTGGCCAAGACTGTATATGTATATATATATATATATATATATATATATATATATATATATAAAATTTGGGTTGTTCAGGACCGAAAGGGGGTACAACTATTCAGAAACTTCAATCTTCATAATTAAGGACGAGTCCTCGAGGGCGTTGGTACCGAGAACGGCGGCAATGTGTCTGTATCAATGTTCAATAACCTCGTGTGGCATTTAAGGAATCATTAACTCCTACAAGGTTGACACTACCAATCGCATCATTTTATTAAACGCTTTTAAAAATTGTATTCTATTTTTATTAATAAATATTAAACTTTCTATTTTTTTTCTAAGAATCGTCCTCAAAATCAGACAATATGACCAACGGCAAATTTAGCTGAATCTGATCAACTGAGATTTCTCGAAGTCTCTCCTGGTGACACACAAATCTACCGCTTTTCTTTGCAAAAGTCGCCAGATGAAGTCGAATTTAGACACGTAGATTAAAAATGGTTTACTACGATGTCTTTTCGAGGCAAATCTCTCAATTCTAAATGCTAGAGAAAGAGAGTTATATATATATATATATATATATATATATATATATATATATATATATATATATATCACAAAGTAGAACGTCAGGTTAGCAATGAATGCAATGTCCCACAAGAAAAAAGGAACTGAATAAAGTTCGAAAGTACTAGAAAACACTTTTTTTCCTGCGGGACATTACACACACACACACACACATATATATATATATATATATATATATATATATATATATATATATATATGGGGTTGTTCAGGACCGAGAGGAGTGCAACTCCAACAGAACTAATTTCGGGAAATTATAATTGATGTCATTTTCGAAACTGATTAATGAAAAAGCAAAGTGAACAGCTCCCGTATATAAAGGCGAACAAAATACTAAACAAAATGAAAACAGGGAAACAAACTGGAAAGACAAATATTTTGATGGATTCAGGGGTAATCCACCCATATGTATATATATATATATATATATATATATATATATATATATATATATATATAGAAAGAGAGATGGAGAGAGAGAGAGAGAAAATACTACTAATTTATTATCTAAATAATTTGTTAAAAATAAACGAAACCCTTTATTAATAAAAATCCGTAATAATTAAAAAAATATATATATTTACCGTTAAAAATAACTAGAGTTATGAAGGAGGAGGAGGGAGCGACGCTTAACATATTTGGTTAAACAGAAATAAAAACAAATATTTTCAACGATAAAAAACTTTTTTTTTAAATGCGAAAGATAATTTTTGTTTTCCGAAATTCTTTGATTACTCTGATCTGACCCGATATCGAAGCATAAAAGAATGCGGCTAAATAAATATAAAGCTCAGCAATTAGATTTTTTATCTATACTAGAATGAAAATAAAAAGGGATTTAGTCTGATTTACTATCACAAATTTACGTATATATATATATATATATATATATATATATATATATATATATATATATATATATATATATATATATATATATATATATATATGCGTGTGTTTGTAAACTCACAAAGTGTTGCGTGAGTCAAAGGTAAATGCAAGAAAGCATACAAAGGGAAATAGAATGAAGATTCTAAGTACTTTAGAACTTTATTTCAAGTTCGAAAGTACTTGGAATCTTCATTTTATTTTCCTTATGGGCTTTGTTGCATGTATATATATTACAAAAAAAATATTAATTCTCCACGAAATAATTAGCCGGCATTTATAAGCTATCATGCAAATCGTGTTATGGTTTTGAAATACTTAAACAACAAAAAGGTGTATTTTTTTTTAGAATATGACAGCAGAAATATAGGTTTCTGACCAGGTAAATTTCTACTTCAGAACCACGAAATTGATTTATCTAAGAGAAAATCATTAATTTTCCTGCCTAAATTAGCAAAAAAGGAAATGAGTTTTAACTTAAGGGTTTAATCAATGTGGACAAATTTATAATCAATACCTGTTGATAAGTTAAAATTTTACCCCTTTTTTGGCTTTTTAATACATGACTTTTTTGTTAGCTTTGTGGCATTTTGGAGTGACACTATATTTTTTAATCTTTGTTCCTTTACCTGTGTTTATGCAAAGACGAAGGGTTAGGATTCCCCGTTTTTCCTTACAGTGGGGTATTTCAAGCTTATATTGGTATCGAATTTGAAATAGAACAAATATAAATTTATTTCATCATTTTTAACTCCAACTTCCCCATAAAAAAATCAACCTATCCTAATTGCCCCTAAACCACCATTCTTATTTACCCTAAACCTAGCCATTTCACTGTCAAAATACACTGGAAACAAACTCCTAACTCCTCCCATTTTAATGTGACTGATGGTAAGTGGTGATACCCAGAGATACCCTCTTAACCTCTCCGCGGTTGCCCAGAACCAAAATCTTGCCTTAACCGTCAAAATAAGCTTATACCCACATTAAGTCAATGCTTTTATGGGATTTAATTTCCCATCTGATTTTTACCTTTTTTTAATTTCAAAGAAATCTCCCATAAACAAGCTAAAATATACAATTTGAGGTAATTTTCGAATAAAATTGTTTAAAGTGATTATTTTTTTTACAGAAAGTGCTAGTCACTGTTCAAATCATATTTATTAACAAAATTACAAGTTAGGTACGAGCAAATTTTTGCAAGTACTACTTAAGTATTATTTTAAAGTCATAAAAGTATAAATCCCTCAATTACGTCCATACATCAGAAATTCTGTCTTTCTTTTCCATTTATTTGTTATTCCTTATTTCCTCAGTATCTTTCCTTTATTCTTCCATGCATATTTCACATTTCTTTGAACTCTTATAGAGTTAGGTAGCTACGATATCTACCCCATTTCAAGCGTGAGCTAGATCTCCCGACCTGAGAATAAAATTCGTACAAAGATCAGTATGATAGTCGTGAACAGGGTGGAGAGCATCAAAGGGCGGTCCTCTTCGGAAGAGGAAGGTGAAGGGTTGTATTGTGTTTTGATACCCTTTCGGCAAATTTCAGGACGGAAGAGGAGATATGTCGTGCGTGTGAAGACAGGAAAGAAAATACAGCGGTGTAGATTAACTAGGCGTGATGAAATGTGTAATGAGTTACCTTTCCCTTGAGTGCAAGCTAAGCGTGTCTGCTCAAGACGGTCAGTTCCCTACGTGCGCTGAAGTTTTGTGTCCGCTCTCGCTTTGATTGAAACCCGATTTCTAGACATTCAGAGTCCAACGCCTGATCCTCTAGAATAGAGGCTATAAATGTAAGAATAAAAAAAGGAACTTAAAACCTGAACAAACTAATGCATGGAAATGATTGCCAGAACTACCCAACGGCTTGATTAATGAGAAAAAGTACAATTACCATAACAAACGAGGGCATGATCACTCCTCTGGGTGGGGTCGAGAAGCTAAACAAAAGGAAAAAGAGGAGTTTAAAAAAAATTAGTATAGATTCAGATATTCAAATGAATCGACTATACTCGCCGCAGTGAGAAATGGACGATGAGAGAGAGAGAGAAAGAGGGGGGAGGCGGGCAGTTGTTCTGTGGAGATATGGCAACGGTGGGGGGACACCTGTGACAGTGGGTGCTTGCCCCGCCCCTACGGTACATTTGTCGCTGCGGAGAGTATAGCAGAGGGCATTTATATAAATACCGCCAAATGATTGGTCACGAGGGGGATGGGGTTATTTTAGCCCCATTTGTGAAAAAGAGCACAATCACTCAGAAGTACGAAGGTTTAAACACTTTAATCTCGATTCGAGTGTTTTTGAATTTCTTAAACGGTGGCCACTGAAACAAACACGTTAAAAACACGAACAAAACTGACGGTCATGATGGCCGGTGTAGCGCTTAAGGGACATAGAAAGAGAAGAACAAAGAAAATAAGAGGAACAAAAACAATAACGTTAAGCCTATAAATTACCCCCTAACCAATTTCAAAAGGTACAATTATACCAAATGGGTTATTCCCATTCTCATTTTAGGTTAATTGGTAATAATTCTTGAGCAACGATTGATTTTGCCAATTAATTCTCGTGGCAACGAAACAAGGCATGATATAATTTAATGAAGAAAAATCAATATTATTTAAATAACATCAATCGTCCGGTCATAGCAGATAAAGATCTGGTGTTCGTAATCAACGATTCCATCTTCCGCTGAAATTTTGTACGGTGAAAATAAAGAGGATGGGAAAAGGGCATTGGGAGCCGGGGGGAGGGGGCAACTTCAGGTAATGAAATCGGATGGGCAGCAATCCTTAAGATGTCAGTTACAGTATGGTTACTCCTGCACCCCTTGTAGTGTGTCGTCATGGTGTTACTGGTTCTAAGAAAATTGAAGGTGCTTGACTTATTCACTTTTCGTCTATGGGTTTATTCTATGAAGATAAAAAAAGTGTAGCAGGAGCAAAGCTCATGAACTGGCGAGTATGTACATGTCCAACATCCCCCCCACCGAACGCGTCTTCCACCGTGAGTGTAAAATCCGCAGACTGAATTCCGCAATGAGCGAATCCAATCTCAGGTCCTGAAAGACTTGAATGAAGAGTAGCGACTTCTTGCGGCAATAAATTAATAGGTTTCGCTATGGATTTCTAGATTAAAATGTTCAGTAGAACCGAAATGTTCTTAACAATTTAAATTGAAGTGAAAGATGTTACATAGAAACATAAAAATACCAAAGGATATTCAGGGTTTTCGTAATTCTTTGCTTGAATACACCATAGGAGAAAGACTATCAGATTTTGATAGTTTAATTGCCGCATTTTAAACAAATTTACTCAATATATATATATAGTTTGATAGAATAAGTTTATTACATTACAGGACTAGTTTCGGTATCTACTACCATCTTCAACTGTACAATGAGAAGACTGGACATAAATACTTTATATATTAGAGTGGATGAGGGGGACCTAGTCCTGTAATGTAATAAAACTCATTCTACTAGTGTTTTTTTCTAGTTCTTTTGCATATATATATATATATATATATTCTTAATTAAAATTGAAGAAACAAACAAATCGGATTAAAGTGCTGAGCATTCACCCTCGATCAAAAATAAAGAAAACCGGATGCTTATTAGGTAGGAAGAGCGATTACCGTACTAATATTCCTCTTATTTATTACAGAAAATCCAGTCGAGACCAGCAGGGGCATCTGCACCACAAAGTTTTCGAAAAGAAGTTCGCAAAGTAGGTCGAGACCTCAGGGAACTGAATATATATGGAGGTGGGCAGCGCGAGTAGATTAGTAGAGGTCCTTGGACCTCCTCTAAGGGCCTATCAAAGCCACCCCAGTGAGAGCATCTCCAAACCTATCAAACTACCACCAGGTTATAATATGTAAAAGATTCAGGTCCTCTCGGGCCGCGAAATAAGGAATGACGGAGGAAAGAGAAGAAAAATGAACTATTTAAAGCAAGAAGAAATATCAAGAATGACACGAAGTCAACGAAAAACACCATCCAACGGCTTCTCTGCCGGATGGGTGGGGGTGGAGTGGGGGCTAGAATCGAACCTTTATGAAACACCTTCGTAAATACGAACGCGGAGACTCAAAAGTACATACATACTTAGAAGCTTCCTTTCCGCACCCCTACAGAAATGCAACAAATGGAAAAAATATATATAAGTGAAAGAGACGTGAAAATTAATGAAGATTTTAGCTAGAAAAATATTTCTTTTGTAATTTCCGACAGTAAGAGGAGGGTAATGAGTAAAAAAAGACGAGGAATACACAATTCTAAACTTTAGAATTGTCATTTCTTTGTCGTAAGAAAAACTGACAAGTTGGCAAAGAAGGATGAACCAAAATATGTAGTGGCCGTGTGTGTGAGCATACATTTCAAGCAAAGTACATGAAATGCGGTTAGTATAACAATGACAATCCTCCTTTACACTGCATCGGGTAGGCCTGGAAGAAGCTACTTATCCATGCCAATAGGCCAATCTAACACCTCTCGAAAGAACGGCTGTTTTATTTTGTCGTATGAGTTTTGTATAGCAGTGATAGGTTTTCACCCCCACTGCAGTGTGCTGGTGGCTAATCATTTCTATATGAACTGTATATCATCGACACGTACATTATAGTTTACCATATAGAACAGATGGTAATCAACCGATAGAAGCTGCACCCACTTTAATATCAAGATCGAAACTCGGGCAGTCTACCACTCCCCGACTAGCCGTACAACATTTATTCTTTACTTTTATGTAGTTATTTTGAAATGTGTGCATTGACAATCAGCGTGTTGCCTCTACCTTTCACTAGTAGATTATATGAGGTTTACTCACAGTGCTTAAAGGCAGCCTCGAAACATGCACATTGAGGAAGAGGACCAAGGCCCAATCGATAGATCAGCGCTCCCAGAGGCAAATATTATAATATTCTACATTTGGACTTAATAGGCCTGTGTGCATTAATGTGAACTACGTTTTGTATGGAAAGAAAGTCGGGGACATGAATCATTTAAGAAGACAAATAAAGAGAAAATTCCCGCAAGAATTTGTATCGTCAACGATTTGAAAGTGGAGGGAAAGATAATCTTTGCCACTGATCAAGGGCACTATATCGAATCTGTTAGGTGAAATCATTCTGTACTAACGATTATGGTGACGTTCTTCCATGAAGCCAATAGTGAATCGACGCTTTTTGGTTATTAAAGCTGATTAATATTCATTACTTAGTTATTGATTTATTTTAAAGAAGATATAAGGTTTGGGTTGTCTCCACTTCAGTGTTTCCATTAATTTATTATAATTCACAAATTTGGTATAATTGTCTTCCGGTGAAAAATAATTTCAATTTAAGGAGTAAAGTTTTGAAATTCAACTAATTATGCTTTTAACTATCACAGTCAATTATAATTACAATAATTACATAAATATTGCTTCCATTTTTGACGGCACGGGTGCACTGGTATAATAATTGTGGAAGAAAAACGCAGCGTCCAGGATGCGAACTTTTTTTCCTCCAGGTTAATTCCTTTATCGAATTTAGGTAAAGACTATGTTGCATGCATGTTTGATGCATTACAATCATCCGTGATAAATTGCAGCAGCGAAGATCTGGACGGCGCAAATCAACTACATGTGCATGTTAAAAATTCTGCTTTGGTATTGCAAGAATTTAATCAATCGTCACGCAAAGCATTTACACACTAAATCCATGTAAAAGGTTTCAGTATATCAGTTATTTACCGAATCTTAAAATTGATGAAAGAGAATAGCAATATTCCATGTCGGCTACACACCATGACTGAAGATGTCCCAGGTCGCATTCACAAATTTTGTGGACCGCTTCCGATCACTTTAACTTATAATGCCTTCCAAAACAACACCTGCTTCCTGTTTTAACATTTTGCTTCCCATTTTACATCAATGCAACATGTAGCCTATAGTTTGTAAGTCACTTTGGCAGTTCCAACATATCAGTCCTTATTATCAAGATGCATCTAAAACAAACACTTCAACATGTTTAGGACTTAAAATTATTTTCACTTTTAACATATCGACTCACATTGGACCTTGGAACTAATAAGTTGTAATTCGTGCTTTCACTGGAAGGCCGCCTGATGAAACCACTTTTGAGCTGAATCCCCTACAAATGCACACATTTATGACAAAGATTATATTAATTTAGAATTATTCACAGTAGTGTATGGTGGATATGTGATTTTGGGGGGGTTGGGCTATTTGCCTTTGATAGGACAGTCACCTGTGTCTTTTATATCGACTTGTCGAGAACAAAAATTAACTCTGAAGTTCGAGAGTTTTAGAAAAACAGCTTTTTCTTTCCTCACGATCAGAGAGCTCTTTCTTGCCTTCGTTATCTCGGTCATATCATAAAGTACCTCGACGGAACGCTGCCTAACTGTTTGAAGGGCGGAGGAGGAGGGGAGGGGGTGGGTGAATGCCCTCCATGTTCATTAGAAATCACACCGAATGATTCTTACTCTTTAGGATATCTAAATTATGGTGCTAATACAAGACCAGCATCACTTGGAAGACTGAAGTATGAGTTTGCGAAAGAGCAAATACTTTCAGGGATCATTGAGCAATTGGTGCCGTGAATTAACTTTAATAGAGAACTCATTATTTACTTTTGATCTTAGACTAGTATTTTACTAATCATTAGTAATTGTTTTAACAATATATTGTTCGCCTAAAAGATTCGTTATATATCCTAAAGAAGGTATAGTGCTTTGAGGGACGCCCTGTATGTGGAAAGTTTTATTGACCACCAATAGCTTTTATATTGTTAAAATTCATATATTAAAATAAATGGTTTTGAAAATAATTTGAACATTTAATGATTTCAAATTTAGGGAGGAGGGTCTCTACAAAGCTTATCGAGATAAGTAGTTAAATAAATCCGTCAGGGGGTAGGGTCACTTATACAAATATATATAAATTGTACTCTTTCAACTCTAATTCGCCATATTTGATAAATGCATACAGAATCAAGGGAGTAAAAAAAACAACAAACAAACTGTAAAAGCCGATAACAAAACTAAAACGTTTCCATTTTCTTTCAATCAAAAGAGCCGGGAATTTATGGGAATGATTAAAGTGAGCGAAAACTTATGAAAAGGAAATTCGGAAACAGAAGTTTCCCTTCCTAATTCTGGTCGGTATTTCAACTGTCTATAATTTTACCGACATGAGGAAGTGACTATAGAATGACGTCATCATACATTCACACCGCCACTTTTTTTATTCCCCCCAACCATGTCTATGTGTAAAGCCTTTCGTTCCCTTTTCACCCTTACTCCAACCACAGATCCTATATTCTTCCCACGAACATCTTTTTTACAACTTCCACGCTTAAAACAAATATCTTTGTTCTTCAAAGTGAATGAGGTCTTCAGGTACGAATTTGTTCGTAAATATTTTGAAATGCGTCGTTCTCTCTGTTCTCGCATCTCACATAACAATTTTACGGATGACAAAACCGCAAGAGCCTATCAAAGGTCAAAACCCTCCCACAAACTACATCCATAGGATTGTATCAGATCATGCATCTACAATCTAAACCATCCGGAAGAATTGCGTTAAAAGGCAAATACTCGTGTTTTTTTCACAATTTTGACTTTATTCTTGTTTGTTCTGTGGCGCATTCCGCGCGGACATAACTTCCCTTATTTGAATACAACAATACTCTTCCTATTCCCACTGAATGGCATACAAATGCAAATTCGTACAAGACTAATGTATACACGCTGAGACCCAATCGGAAGCAACACAAACCCGGTGTTTGGAACTGACGAAAAAAAATGGATATCGAAATTTTCCTTCTGGATTTCATGGCTTTGTGGAATGAGAAATATATATGCCTTGTTTTTTTCTATTTTATGGCGGAGAAATATGTGTGGGTGAGAAAGAAACTTTCCAACTCAGCGAAAATCCCTTACATGGATTCTCCTCAACTTAATAGTTTTAATATAATTCCGATTTAACAGAATATTTTAATATTAATGTTCCTCCATTATTTAATGAGAATTAACATGTTTTAAATCCATTTATATAAATTAAAATATAGGTATTATGCTAGAAAATACCCTCTCGGAAACAATGAAGTACGAGCAATGCGTTTGTGTGGGTTTGTGCTAGAGGGGGGGAGACGGGGAGGAACACAATAAAACTGGCCTTTTTCCTCACATAGAGGTCTGTATGTAAGCCTTTTTAAATGCATCTGTGTAAGCAGGTACACCAATAAAAGGCGGTTGAATTGAGCGGCATATTGGGGGAAGCAGGTAAGGAGGGGTTTCCGAGGACAAAGCTTTGGTTCCCAGGCCTGACTTGGGCCAGTTCCCATCTCATGCCTTAGGTCCCTTATATATGTAAATTTTGTAATTATGTACGGAATTCTGGAATGCATAGACCACAAAGGTCTGTATAGGAGATATATATATATATATATATATATATATATATATATATATACCCTCCACCAATAAAAGCGGGTGTTACACTGAAATTCGAATAGAGGAACAGGAAAAATATAATAAAGAATATGACTAAACCTTGTAATTTATTATAAAGTAATAAGCGAGTGTCAGTGGCTGTAAAATGATAACCTTGACCATAACAAATTTTAAACATTAACAAAAACGAGCAAAACCATATTAATAGATAATAAAAAAATGATAGAGAGGGTCCTTTTTTATCCAGGCCTTACTTACCTTGTGCAAATAGGGATTAAACATTCGTCCAAACTCCATTTCTGAACGTGGGAGGAAAGCAGAGTTCAAAATCTGGGACATAGCACCTAACAATAACCAGGGCGATAAAAACACCTCCTTGACACAGTTGTATTTAAATATTCGGTTTTGCAATTAGTCAACGGCAAACTGGTGTATATTCAAAGACGTCCAACAGTCGATTCCGCTAAAAAACGGAAGTCACCTTAGCGAAAAGGGGTGAATGCTTTGATGATGGTGGTCGGGAAAACACGGAGGTAATTGTAAAATAGGACGTTGCACTTTTCACCTTGACTGAAATTGGGTTGCGATGGTGTAGAAATGAAATGCCAGAAGGTTAATTAAGTACTTTGTTCAATAGATTGGAGTGGCACCATGTGTGGTTAAGTGGGCATAAGCCGTGGTGGTCACTCTTAATGAGGTGAGACACAAAAACTGATACACAAACGATATCATTGAAATCTTTTGGGAGAAAATCACGTGCCTTAGTGATGAGAACAGAGAACTGCGACCCTCTCACCCTAACTTGCTGGGCGCGAATGGAGTCAGATTCCCCCGTTCGGGGGCTCGGTCGAGTCGCTGCTTGCGGCGGCCGCTGCTGCTGCTGCTCCGCAGATAAAACGAGTCACGCGGTGACTCGAGGTGAGTGAGTCGTTCCCACTGTAGTCGGGCCAGAAGCCACTGCCGCCGCATTCGTTCAGATTGAGTCGAAAGAAAGTCTTGGCGACTCATGCACGCGAACGGATGCAGGGATGCGCGGGACGCGAGAAAAGAAACGGGCCCGCGCAGGCCTAGCTGCCGAATGTCGCAAGACGCTGTCTCTTCGAATTAATGGTGACTGACGGAATAGACGTGTCGACAAAGCTCTCTTTCTCTCTCGCCTTCTAATCTGCAACTTCGTTCACAAACTACGAGGCAAAGAAATAGTAAAAAATGGAGCAGTAATTAGAGGAGAAACGGCGAATTCAAACGGAACCCCTCTGAGATATTTATGAAAGCACGTTTCGCATTGTTTATACAAGGCTACTTTGGTTTATTTTTCTCTGACATATTCTTTATACACATGGTTTTTGCTTCGCAATTTGTCCACTTTGTGAGATTGAATTTTTCATATTTTTTGCACTTCATTAATATTGAATATATTAAAAAACAAAACAATAAGATTTCAAAGACCTTCAAACTCATTATAAAGATTACCAATAGCAATAGGAATATCTCCTACATACCACTCTTTCCCAACTATAAAATCCCGTGACCACCACAAAAATTATTCAAAGAAAATGCTCATATATCGGCTTCCGCGAGTCACGCATAACATAGACTAAAGGAATGCTAAATAGATAAAGATACCCTGGCTTGTTTTCGATTATAACTTGTATGCCTGACTCGTGTTTCTGTCTGAATTAGTGACCCATCAATGGCAAGGGTCCTTTCAAAAGATATTTTCTCCTTTTTAACACGTATTCTGATTTTGCCTTCTCAGACTAGTTAACTTAAGAGTTAATGATATATGGTAATGGTGCAGTCCTTGTTATCTTTCCATTCTTTTATTCTTTTCAATGAAGTTTGTTAGTAGGAGAAGCAAATAGAAAGAAGACGAATCTAAAGGGAAGTGGGGTTCGCACAGAAATTCCTTAAAAAAAAGGGGACTATGGAATTAGAAACATCTTTCACACGGATTTACCGTGGATTTACAATGGCAGATGAAAATCTTAAAGACCTACGAGTTAAGTTAAGGTTTCCACTTACTTTAACTTTATATTGCATGTTTTTACCTTTTTTTTCTCTAGAATATATTCAAGGTAACACTCGTACTATTTACGTGTTGTGAAATAACTGAGAGGAACTAAATGTTACAAAGTTCGAGGTGCCGGTGTGTGTACGCGTGCGGAAAGCGGGGGGGGAGGGGGTAGAGACACAAGGAGAAAAGCGATAAAAAAATATGAAAAATGTAAGACAGAATACAGAGATTTCAGACAGACACACAACACCATGCTTGTCACTGATGCGTGTTGTGTGTGGCCTTCTCTTGAGACCAGACGAGATAAGGGCACAAAAAGCAGGGTATTTAGGCGCCAGGGGTAAGTAAGGGTATTTATAATGGTGCTCTAAAGCTCATAATTGAAGAAGTTTGAGAAACTCAACCAATAATGTTTAATGAAATATCTCGAATCTGCGAAGAGAGAAGATGGCCGAAGATGGCAAATCCCTATCTTTGACGCGATAAGGACTATCTCGCACTTTTATTTCTCGACAAATTTGTCAAGCGAGATTAGAGCACATCCATGAAAATCGCACACACATGCTTGCAGGAACATCTACGCCTGCAGTGTACACTTATAATCCCATAGGACCGCAAATCTGCAATAGAAACAAACTCAGTCGTTTTGACAATAATTTACCATCGAAGCGGACATTGCAATGGGGAGTGGTAGCGCTATTGTGCTAAGGAAATATGAGGGAAGAAACGAAAAATATTGTGAAGAAGGGAGGAAGAATTATAGATGAGAGATACTGTGTGATCGTGCCTTCTCTTTAGTTGCCTCATAGTTGTGAACTGGTTTGCAACCTGGCATAAGCCCCTCTTCCTCACCCGGAGCATTCAAGCGAGATCTGAAAATCCACTTCTTCAGTCAGGCCTTTTACTCGTCGATGGACAGATGACCTCCGAAGGCTTTAAGGTCTTACAGGGTGCCATATAAAACCTCTATAATTATTATATTTATTATTATAAGAAACTATTAATTGTCAATGGCGGTGCGAAATAATCCATATCGGGAATAAGATAAGGAATTGATATATTTAGTGCTATCTTCCGCTCCTTTCCGGAATAATTATATTTAATTAACGGTATTGGTTCACTTATCAAGGGATTGGGGTAGTAGCATATCTCTATCTCAAGATTACATTGCCGACTGACCCTAAACACTCACACAAGCAATCTGAATCATTCTTTGTTTTCATTTAGTCGAGTTATTCTATTTGCCGAAGTCTCTCAATGTCATCCCCTGAATAACTAAGTTGTGGGTCTCGTCATCTCGCGAATGTGGGTGTACAGGAAGGAGACACGTTTGTCACGTGTCGCTGGCACGTCAGCCGAGAACGCCCCGTGGCAGGAGGCGATCATGGAGGAACCATCGAAGAGGGCAGAAAAGCGATCAAAGAGCCGCTGTTGCAGCCCGGGCGTCGTCAGCCCAAACGCGCAGTCTCCGCTCCCTCAGGATAAAAAATTCAATACTTTTTAAACTTGAAATTTAAATGCTGCCGATCGAGACACACCGCAAGACGGCCCCCGCATAAACGTAGAAGGGAGAGGGGGGGAGGGGGGAATTATATATATATATATATAGTTTGCAAGATGAAGGAAAAGTCGTATAACGGGAAGTTCGTTTCGTTTACATGATAGGTACAACATTTCAGGTATAAGTTTCGCCCATCTTCTGGTACTGAAAAGTTACAAAATTCGTAAAAAGACTCGTATTATACATTGAAATTTAAACATTCAAAAATATGTATGTAAGAGATTAGTTGGGCAGTTAATATGGGGGTGGGGGGGATGCAGAGCTATACAGGTTACTGGGTTGTTATTTAAATGGTGGAAAATTTAATTAATAAATAAAACTTAACTATATTAATTGAAGAAAAAACAATGGATACATTTTAGGGAAAACACTAACCTTTTACAAACGGCTATTGAAAGAAGACTGGCAGGAAAGCGCAAGGGGCGTAAGAAGAAAGAAACTTTAGGGTGTTGGTTTATATTTTAGTGCAGAAGTAGTGGGTGAGAAGAAGATTCAGAATTTAGAGTGAGGGAATTTTCTTTTATAAAAATGGAATCTGAATTCTTAAGGATATTGGATCGGGGATGGACTTTAAAATTTTAAAATCATCTAAGGATACATCAGTTTGTAATGGATGGAATGTAGCCGAACAGGTGAAAACTCTTTCTTTGACACAACCCTTCCGGTCCTGTGGCTAATTCCCAAATGAGCACAGAATCTCGCCTTCAGCGAGCGCACCGCACTTCCGATGTAACTCCCCAAATTACATCCGGGGCAAGTGAATTTATAAATGACGGAGCACTTTGCTTCTGTCTTGATTCTATTTTTACAATTGAATTATTGTCCAAAGAGATGTTTACTTAAAAACAATTATCTTAAATTCGGTATAGTAAAAAGATTTCTTTAATATTGTTGTAATTTCTTTTGAGAATTTTGGTTTGAGAAACCCATATCCTGAAAAAACTATATAACGGGTGTCTTTACATACAGTAGGAAATTTTAATTTGGGTTGATAAATGTTTTTTTTAGAAGATTGCCGTAATTTTCTCTCCTAGCGATACGGGAAAGCCGTTTCTTTTGAAGTAATTACACAAAAATTGAACTTCTTTATGAAAATCAGTGTAGGTTGAGCAAATGTTATATACGCGAAATATTAGTGTTTATATTGCATTGATTTTGTACGAAAAATGGCAGAAGCTGAAGAATTTGAGGACTTTGACCACTGTAGGTTGAGTTTCGAAAAACTTTGGTTAAGAATCCGGTGAGAGGATAGGAAATGTTTATATCAAAGTAGGAGAGGGAACCATTAGGCTCTTTTTTGCAGGTAAAGTGGATCTTGGTATGTATTTGGTTGGCAAGTTGAAGGAATTTATCACAGGAGTATTCGGAGTTTAACAGGAAATATGTACCATTGAAAAAGCGCCGGTAGAGTATAGGTTTAATGTTTCCCAAATCTTGGTTAAATAGTGGATCTTCGAACCAGGACATGAAGATAACAGCGAAGACAGGGCCCAAGGGACTGCCCATGCCCACCTCATCTATTTGGCAATCGGTTTTGTTATTGAAGGTTAATTAATTATCCTTGACTGTTAATTTAAGTGTTTATTTTAAAAGTAAGGAAGTAAATCCATGAGATTGGGATATATTTGGGGCAAATTCAGGTTGGATAATTATATGAATAGTTTGGATTAGAGGGATGTTTGTAAAGAGCGATGATACATCAAGGCTAATCCTAAAGGAGGGATAAGGATGTTGAAAATTTTGTAATTCTTTAACAAAGGAGAAGTTATTCTGAATTTTATAATGGTTGGAGGAGAAAGAGTTAATAAAGAGGACAAATAATTTGCAAAGTTGTAAGAGAGGAGATTATAAGAGGCTAAAATGGGATGTAGAGGGGGTACTCTCCTTGTGGCATTTTGAGAGCAGGGAAAGATAACCTAAATAGGACCCTGAAAGGTGCGGGTGGTTGTAACTAAAGGAATCTGGAATATTTAGCTTTTTTAATTTGAGTAAAAGGCGGTTTATTTTGTTCTCTAACCTATGTTCTCTTTACTTTACCTTCAATAACAAAACCTATTGCTAAATAGAGACAAAGAGACACACAAGAGAGATACAGAGAGATTATAAACGATTCGAACTTCTAAAAATATCACTGTAAGAATTAAGAAACATCAAAGGGATACACAAATAATGCTTTGGCCCTCCACATGCTTAAGATGGGTCACCAGAGTAACTGGTCGAAAGCAGTTACCATAATGCATATAAATGATTTTATTAGCAGAAACATCTTTGAATCGTTCCTAATCTCCAGCACAAAGGAGAGAAATGTAAATATTAGCCCCGGTTTGTTTTCTTTAGATCCAGTCCTATCTTTCTCCCTCGAATCAAACTTATCAGAGGTCATAAAATAAATTGCTTTGTATAAATACAGTGTCTCTCTATTTCATAAACCATTGTGAGTTTGAAATGTTATTAAGATAACGAAAGTACCAACTCCAATCAATCTTTTTTTTCCCTACGTGGTACAACCAAATATTTATACTTATTCACGTGTTAACTCTTTTGATTTTTACCCATATATATATATATATATATATATATATATATATATATATATATATATATATATATATATATATATATATATATATATATACAGAGAGAGATGGTGTATGTGTGTCAGTCAGAGAGAGATAGAGAAAGACAGACAGGCAGACAGAGAGAGATTGTATGAGAGAGACTAATTGTAAAGGAGAGCGTGGGAAAGAGCGTTAGATAATGAGATAAAGGTTGAGAGTGCATGCACTTTAAGAGCCTGACAAAGAGCGTACGAGAGAGCACTATGCAAAATATGTGTTTGTGCGCGTATGTGTGTGTGTGTGAGAGAGAGAAATATAGCGTGAGGCAGAATGTGAGTGTATATGTGAGTGTGGTAAGTTTGCTATAGTATGAACAACTGGAAATATAGAGTGAGTCAGACGCTGAATGTGTAACAGAGACTTTGAGATAGAGTGAGCTAGAATGTGAAAGAGTTGTTTGTATGTAAATTTGAGATGATAAGATTCATTTATAATGAAGACTTTAAGAGTAGAAAGCATATATCATGATAATCTCTAGGGTCTTTTACATGCTTTAACATGGGGTTTCTAATATTTCGCTGGGTGCTTCCCGTATTTAATTTATTAACATGTTAAGTGAAGAAATTTGAACTACTCTTGGCGGAAGAGCGTTTCAAATTTTAACGCTTTTAGAAGGGAAATTTTCCTCACTATATTTGACTGATAACTCTCTAATTTCAATTTCCACCACGTGTAATTTCTGATGATCTCCTAATCCCCCCAAAACAAAAAGCAGTTAATAGAAATCGCTCTTCATCGCGGCATTTCAATGCAAATCAATGTATACAGAGTTTCTAGAGACGAGGAACTTTTTAAAACAATGTGAAAAGTTACACAATGCTGTGAATTTTCTTTTTGTCACCGAGATGGTCAAGATTTTTCCTTCATTTCAGCCACCTCCTCCCCCCACCCCAAACAAAAAAAGTTCAATCATAGAAGTAAATAATCGAAAAAATGGAATCTTATATTGACCTTTCGACGATTGCGCGATTCGGCCGGTAACTTTCGAATGCATTTGCCAAGGTGATAATTCAATGATTTTGTGATTCCAGAGTCCCGCAATCTAAGCTTTAATTGAGATTAATGCTAATAATTAAACAATAATAATAATGATAACAAAAGTAATAATAATGAAATAAATAGTAAAAATAATAATGGCAATAATAGTAAATAATGATAATAATAGTAATAATAAGGAAATTAATAGTAAAATAAATGGCAATAATAGTAAATAATGATAATAATAGTAATAATAATAAAATGAATAGTAAAAATAATAATGGCAATAATAGTAAATAATGATAATAATAGTAATAATAAAGAAATTAATAGTAAAATAAATGGCAATAATAGTAAATAATGATAATAATAGTAATAAAATTGATAGTAAAAATAATAATGGCAATAATAAAACAGTGATAATAATAGTAATAATAATAAAATGCATAGTCAAAATAAAAATTGGAATAGTAGTAAATAATGGTATTATTAATAAAAAATATTAATTATAGTATTATTCTGGAAAATTATAATAATAGTAATAATTATAGTAATAATAGCAATAATGCTACTAATTTGCAATCCCTTTATCTTACAGTGTGTTGCCTTTTCATTTTCTTTTAATCTTTACATCGCATTTTTCCATCTCATTTTTGATCTACTGAATGAAAATGCCCTCGTTGATTACCATCTTTTAAATTTGAATTAAAAATAAACTCATCCGAGATTAGGTGGCAAATTCTTTGAGGAATTTAGGATACACATCGGCTATAGAAGGAAAAACATACAGTCACATGCAATCACAAATGCACATGAATTTTCCCCTACACAAGCCTCCATTGACGCCACTACACGTATTAATAGAGCGCGGACGCAAATAAACGTGTGCCCCCAATGCTTCTCTTCATGGCGCTTCGTGCGCGTCACAAAAATGGATTCCCCACTTGCGTGAAGGTCCTACTGGCACATCCCACCATCACGGAGCGAAAGTCACGCGAGAGAGCAATAGAACTAGGTCGCCGCCCAGGTTCCACTCACCCCCTTCCCCTGCATTATTATTAAGTCAGGTCGTTGTCATGGCAACGTCTCTCTTGCTCTCTCTCTCACGCGAAATCCCTCTAGGAAGAATATACCATTCTTTATTTTATTCTACGTGTTCTTCCTCTTTTTACTAGCCGGGTGGCTATAGCCACGTTGGATTGCACAGGTTTCTTCTTTGCTTTCCTTTTTAAATGGTCATTCGAGTGGTTTTTTCTAGTTACGAATATATATATATATATATATATATATATATATATATATATATATATATATATATATATATATATATATATATATATATATATATATATGTATATATATATATATATAAATATATATATATATATATATATATATATATATATATATGCAGTGGATAGGTCGAGTGGAAAAAAAACCGCTTCCGATTGTTTTCCACGAAGTTAAATCACATCAGGTTTTTTTAGGCTCAGGATGGAGTTTAGATTCGGATCGCATTCCCGGTGGCTGTCGTCGTACGCTGTCTATACTCGTAGTTCGAAGATTGATTAGAAAGGATCATCTACCGCCATTTGCATAGAACCAACTAAACTCTACAAATGAGTTGCATTGGTATCATCATCATTTATATTATGTTTATAAGACCTAATTCATAGTGATTCTAATGTTCATAAATGTTTCTGGTTATAATTATAGTCAAAACTTTAAAGCTTTCAATAGATACTTCTGTTTTACATTTTATTGTGTTCTGTAACGTTTATTTTCCCCATTATATTACCGGATAGCCAAGTAGTGCACAAATGAGCATATACCATGCCACACAGCCCCGACAGTGCTGCTAATAGAACTGGCGTCAGTGCAACTGGGATATCTGATTAAATAAATAACGTGACTGCGGAGTTCCAGAGGGATAGGCTCTTTTTGGTGGGAGCTTCTAATGGCGGCTGACCTTTAACGGCCAATCTAGAAGAGTAAACATTGTTTACTAATTTTGAAAATAAACCCTACTATTATATACGTGTTTTGTTGATGATTCATTTTATGCTTTTGAAGATCCGAGACATAATCATACATTTATTAATTGTTTTATCTCTCTTACCTCTCAATATAAAATTCACAAAGGTAAAACAATTGAATGACCACGTGACTATATAGACATGATGGTATCTCCAGTGTAGTGGAAATTTCGAACAACTCTATACTGTAAAGCTATAGAACTTATCAAAATATCCGCCTTTTGATTTATTAACTACTGAACATATTCTTAGGGTCGTATTTAACAAGGAAAAATACTCCTGTTGAATTTGATTCTGACTTTTAATAATACAGCCCAAATGCATCTGTGCATTGGGCTGGAGTGGTTAACCCAGTTTTGTAAGCTGTCTCTCATGTTCTATCTTCTCTAAATAATTACAACACAGACTGAACTTGTGTTTAGGATCATTGAACTCCTGAAAAATAAAATGTTGACCAACAAGATAGTTTTCAGATCGAACACCATGTCGCTGCAAAAAGGAATGATAACTATGTTGATCATTAAAATTCAATGTTTTCTTGAAACAATATATTTCTATAGAGATTGGGATTTAAATTCCAATCTATGAAAGGTTTCTGTTCTACAATATTCTTAAACAAACGAGCCTGGTAGGTATAAAAGACTAACTGGTATATCTTGCCAAGAGTACATTACAGGCGAAAGTCATATCGGTATCTGGCTAATATTTGTTGTGCACGCCGCTGTCGTTATTTGATTTCTGTTATTCTGTGCATAAAGATGAATTGTGTTTTGCAGGGGTGCCTTAACTAAGAAATGGAGAAAGACATAGTATTAGATATAAAAAATAAGTCATTTGGGTCTACAAATATTGCGGAAAAACATGAAATTTTTCGAGCAGGCAGGCCGAATCCTTCATGACTGGAGTTCATGTATAAATGAATTAAGTAATTTTTATACTAAAACTATATTTCTGTCTTATTGTTAAATTATCTGTGCAAATATAAGTCTGCGGTGTGCATTACGTCTGTCGAGAAACGACACGGTGGTGCCACGCTCTATACAGAGTCGGGCCCACGGGTATTCAACAAGGCCGGCAAGTCCCGGCTAAAGGCTTGGACCCAATTTATATTCGAGTGCGTTAATCCAAGGTTGGCACTAAAAGGAGGGAATCAAAATCCCTGTTTCTGCTCAGGAGTTATTGAAAGAAAAACCTCTTACAAAAATAACCTTTAATATACAAGTAAATAATAGAATTATTATTGGTCACGAAAACTAAGCAAACTAATATAATAATGAATAAGTAACAAGTTGTTAATACAGGCGGGCAAGGAATAAATGAAAATAGCCCGGAAATTGTAACAATCACTTGAAAGACCATTATTAAACGCAGGTTGAAATAATATTAATTCAATGCGGCGAATTACGGGGGAGTTTCGGGGAGTGAATTAAATGTAGGAAAATTCGCGGGACTTTGGACCTCGGTTTTACCTCTGCGGCGGTGAATTTGATCAAGCCTCGGAGGGACTTCGTAGAGCGGAAGATGAGCGTAGATCAGGTTCCAAGTTGTCGTCCAAATGGAAATCAGGAAGGGAGTGGGGGGGAGTCTGCTCCAGGGACTGGTGTCGGCTCGGCGATCAGATGAAAATCTGCACGGAAGGACTTCTCGGACTGCCTTGCTCTTGTCTCACGGTTAAGGTTAAGGTACACGGACCTTGTAAAGTGGAAGGAATGAGCGGAGAGTTGATCCAGGTTAGCCCTCCGAATTGGCAATAAGGAAGGAGAGTAATCCATCTCTGACCAGAGAGATTACGAAGGTAGGATTCGCTCAAGGGATCACAGGCGTCAAAACGGCGAACCAACGGAGAACGTGACGGACGGACGTCGGAAGAAACTCTTGCTCACAATGAATGGAGTCGCTCGCATAAATACGGTGGGTTTCTGCGAGGGACGGGGTTAGGGAGAGAGGCGTAAGATACCGGGCGTCCCATGGAAGATTTGGAATGTAGCCGTGTAAATAGCCGCAAGTCACGGGTGTTTCACAGTGGCTGGGGGGGAGGGGGTGATAAATCTCGTTTTCGACTCTTCACTAAAGATGATAACCGAGCACAATGTGTGTGTGTGGGGGGGGGGGGTCGCCTGACAGAGTTTCGAACTGATTAAACGTTCTGGGTGCCATAAACTAAGGTGATATGGCCAGAATATGTCTGGGAATGTTTGCACCTTTGACCTCTCTTCGGCTAACCTCCACAACGTCTCTTACCTTTTTTATACGTGTGTCTTATGCGAACTCTGTAATGAGCCTGAGTGACGCTGATGACCTGGAGTCGACTCTGATATAATAAATAAGAAAGAAGAAAAAAAGAGACTGAGATAGCCAAATTTCCCGGGTCCAATATAAATCGTCTCCTATACTTATCTTTCATATCATTCTCTCATCTTCCTTGGCCTCTGACTAAGATTCATCTAACAGTATTAGGAACACATTTGGAACCGCATTTTAAAACTTTTATATCTCACTCTTTCTCTTTCTTAGTAATATTAACATGGTCTCCGTAGTAGGGTAACGAGTCTGGGTAAAAAAAGCGAAATGTCACCAAGCTAGAATAACTCTGGTGAGCAACTGAGAAACTGTTTTAATGATGACGAAGAATCCTGGATTGTTATTCAGGGACTCTTTCGCAGCATAAAAACAAACTCTATTTTTCTCCTGCCCCGTCTATTCCTGACATGATCGACGACTTGGTCTGCTAGCCAGTTAATGTCATATTCTGCATCCAAGCTCTGTTCGGTGACAGTATTGGAAAACCTTTCAGCTCTTGTTCTGCTTGTACTAGCTCCCCCCTTGTCGCGAAACCTCTCTATTTCCGCCCGTAATATACCTTTGGAGGATTGGCCACAAGGGATTTGATATGTCACGGAATCGTTCTTATTTGCAAATGTCTGTGTGACATAGATCCCAGATTTTGAGCTCAATTTTGAGTGTATTATTAAATTAATTTCATCGTTTGCAGTGTTAATTATATACAAAGTATTAAAAGAGGGTATGTGGATAGGCTTGAGAGACTGTGAATATAATCTGATGGGAGACTGCACACGGTTTGTAATGGAGGCTTGCGTTCGATTGTTAATGGCAAGATATGTGCAGATAATAGCATGCAATGCACGCTGCTAAGGTTTTTCATTGCTACATTGACTCTATACCTGCGTATGATTGTTTAAAATTATGTCTATACATAAGCCTAGGTATTTTTCCATAAATGTCTTCGGCACCACGAAATGCCCTAAGACCCCTAATAATATCTTTGGTATATTTTTTTTTCTACCCATTCGAAAGATATGGAGCTGAAATGTGGTCTAAGTATGAGAGGTCAATATACCTGGCCCTTTAATTGAATTCGTTTTCATTGATTAATCTAGAAAGTTTTAGAAAATTCAAATGCTAAAATATCCTGCACCGATTTATTGGCCATAAAATTATTTAAGTTCAATTATGCTTTTGCCTATATTTTGCCTATAACAGTATAACTATATATCTGAATGTGTCTGTCTGTCTTAATATATATATATATATATATATATATATATATATATATATATATATATATATATATATATATATATATATATATATATATATATATATAATTACATTTACTCGTAATGTCCAAAAACTACGGACACGCCCATCTTTTCAATGTTCAGCTTCATTGCGTTCTTTCCTTTTGCTTAGAAAATCAATATTGCATTTTAACGTTTTTGAATTTCTCTCTCTATGAATGATTTGTCATTAATTCAGTTATATAATTTTGACAGAATCTACTGCCGAGACGATAAGAAATAGGATTTTCAATTAGACAGAACACAACTCACATGTGTTATGGTTAGTCAGTTCGATCGACTTTATAGTGGCTGTCATATGCTGCAGCGACCTCTTGTTTACATGCTACATTAAACTTTATGTTAGCACTGAAGTATACATCAGATGGTATTGAACTGTAGTAAAATCAGTGTCTAAAACAATAATATACTTTTTCCACTCAGTTACTTCTTACTATTCACATCATTTAGTTGAATTTTCCATCTACTTGTTTAAATTGAGGTTTTATTCTTTGGCTTATTTTGAGTTTAAAATATATTAATAATATACTCATTCCCCCTTGTGGGACGGTCGTGGCACCCAAGACGGGAGAGAAAAAATCCTCGTGATACCATCTATCAATAAGATTATTAAACCTTTTTCGATGGAAAATGATTTTAATGTCAAATGAATAGATTTCGTTTTCTTTTCCCATCAAAATTTGCATAACCTCGATGATGGGCGTCATACAAAGTCACATCTAATATTGATGGCAAGTTTTTTCTTAACACAAAAAGAGACTCTTTCCTCTCTTGAATCCCTTCTCATCTCCCCTCGACTTCAGTAACTTGATGATGACCCTCTGCAAAAAAGGGAAAACACCAAAACAACACATGTACAAACAGACAACGTGAAAATCAACCAAGACTCATCATTCTCCTCACCCTCTTCGTAACCAGGCAGGTTGTTTTCTCTCATTCCCGCGAGACTCTTGCTATTCGCTCCCCTTCGCCATGTGTATAAGGGTAAATAAACCCTTTCTCCTCTCTTTTCCCTGCTCCATTGATCCGTGGCCTTAATTTGCGTAAAAACTGAAAATACACATGATGTGAATAATATATAAGATGATATGGTACAAGAGTCTAAATCCAAACTGCAGTGTAGAGAAAAACAATGATGGTGTTGCACCTGATGCTGATGAAGAACTTTTGCCAAGAGGCAAATTTCGAGCGAAATCTTTTATTCTTGTAACAGATCTTCTTGAAGCAAACTTGAGCAGAGAAGAATCAGTCTCCCTATTAAATGGCATTTTTTAAAATAATTTTTAGTTCATTTAGAAGTTTTAGAAGTCACGCTAACCAGTAGAAACTTTTGATAAAATAGCTTCCACACAATGTTGATATTATTCTTAATGGAAAAAAAACACTCCTAATCCTATGGCAAGCAGAAGTATCCAATAAAAAAGAAACGTGCCACAAAGATTTGTATAAATCATCTTGCAAGACAACTTAAATTTAACATTCCTTAATATGGAAGTAATATTACAAATAATCTTTCTTTAAATACCTTCATAATGATTTCAATTTTTGATGCAACCCACGATTCAGTTTAGGCTGCACCACCTGTAAAGTTTTTATTTAAGTTTGTGATGAAGAATAAAAAGTAAATTCATCTAATTATACACTTGAATACTAGAAGCCTAGAAAAGTGGAGGAAGTGGTGTAGTTGCATTCAATATACACAACTTTTTAAAAGGGTCAAATTCGCCGATGCATCGATCCCTTTGACGGACCTTTGTATCGCGACGAAGCATAGATTCTTCGCTAGCAGTTTGAGTACTCGGAATCAGCCCCGGAAAATATTTACACTAAACCCTGGATCTGAATGACCCTCGTGAGTTTAAAATCTCTATGTTGTGATATTAGTAGAGGAAAAGGAATGTGTAATAATATTAATTACTGGAGAATATTCCCAATATGGGTGAAACAAGCATGTTCTTATCCCTTTGCACCTTCTTACTAACCATTTTAACTATCTATATTTAGTAATAAAAGTTTTCAATGTAGTTTTATCTGACTTCTTCACTCACTAGTTGTTAAAAGCATAAGATAATTACTGACAAAATATCAAAATATTGTTTGGAAGTAATCATTAATTTTCTAAGGTTTAAAGTTTAATGCAGCTAACTTAAAGGCTTATGAAAAATCATCTTTATTTACAGCTCAAAAAAATATAGGAATATTGTTGATATATTTTATCTCTGAAAAAGAACTAGAAAAGAAAGCGAATAGAACGCAAAGGCCGGACAGAAGTGAAATATAAATGGAGCGGGATCTGTCTGAATAAGAATTAATGAAAAGAAACGAAGAGAAAAATAAAAGCACATAATGGGTGATAATTAAAATAAATGATGTGTCATGAGAACCCATTTTAAGATCCATACAAATAAAAAAACAGACATTCCTAAATATATGCTAAGGCATCTTAAGAGGATGTATTCTAACATTTTTGTCTTCCCAAAAAGGTCTTTAAAAACATCTATAAAAGGTTTGGCGTAATACTTATTCACAGTTCGATTAACTTTTTTTGTGGGTCAACCTGTATTTGAATAACAAGATCAAATGTAGCTCATTTCTTTATCTAGCATTCTAGAAGCGCTAACACGAAAACAATACGAAAATTCTAAGTAACTCTAGGGGAGCCCAAACCCACGTTTCAATATTCAATATATACATTGTATAAATCTTTCATGAACGCGAATTAGGAAATAACATTTCCGAAGAAAAATTAACCTGTTTTTCTGTTTCATTCGGTTTGCTGGATTCATATATATACATACAAATAAATCATATATATATATATACTTATATATGGAAAGAGTCATACCGCAAAGAAACAAGATAAACAGTATAATTTTTCTTCGGAAAAATGCTTTTCCCTAATTGCAAAAACTACGTGATAAGAGTAAGGATAGAACCAACCACAATGAGGCCACGTACACCGCTTTGATCTCAGTTAAAGCAACCCCTTAGACCACTCAGCTACAAATAAGAAAACAAATTTTAAGAATAGATATGCTTTCAAGACTTGATTTGCTAAGTCAATCAGAAGGACTAGGCAAACAGAAATTAATTCGCAAATCAAAGGAAAAGCGAGAAAATAGAGTTAAATGCACGTTGAATATACAATATATATGTATCCCTCATGGAGAGAAGATAATGATAAAAAGAAATTGGTTATGCCGCAAAGAAACAGAAGGTAAATATTTTTTCTTCGGCAAAATGTTTTTTGACTAATTACAAAAATATCCATGCTAGGGATGAGGATCGAACCAAGTATAACCTAGGCACTGGGTACTGATTTGATCCTAGAGTAACTCTTAAAATCTGTGTATTGGTGAGAATCTTTGTTCTAAAGCTGTAGACGAGTGGTCTATGGCGTTGCTTTAATTGAGATCAAAGCGGTGCCCTGCCTTAGATCTGGAGGGCTAGGTGGCCACCGGTTATGGGTCAAATTATCGAAAAAGTCCCTTTTAGCCTGACTTTGGTAACGTGGACTGTATGAAAGCGACAAAAGTACTCCTAAGACACAAACGGTCTCTCGTAGAGGCGCTAAGGGCCCTCAATGACTTGTTGACCTGTTATCAATGATATTCTAGAGCTTTCTGACGAACTCGGCCGTCTGTTGAGGCGAGTGAGAATTTTTTTTTCTCTCGACCATGGAGGACACGTACACACCAAAAGCCAGTAACTCTTTTTTTCACCTTGAAAACCTTCAACCTGTTCAGGTTGGAGTTGTCAATCTTCGAATCACTTGGTTGGTGGGTAAGGCGGTAGGAACGGTGAAATATTTCATCACCAATCTCAAAATAGAACCTGACATGTTTTGACTGAAATAGAGTAATGACAAAGCATGGTATATTTTATGCTTTCCTACATGTGAATGCCTGGCTCTGTAAAGGCGAGAGGAAAGACATTGGTTAGTTGAAGTTCTCTAAAACTAAGCTCTAAATTACCTCAAGCACCATGTACATCAATACAAAATGTAAACTTTGAATGCACTATATTTTCTTCCAAAACAGTAGCAAAATATTCTATACCTAAGAAAAAATTATATGTATAACACATATTAATCATTGAAAACTTTGGTAACAACCGCAATATGGGATGGAAGTGTTGCTAACGCGACGAATAAAATATTTTTCTACCATAAGATGGCTTAAATTTGTACCACGTATGGAAGCAAACTTTCATGGACTGCTTCGTAAAAGATTTCACCCCAAGAACGTAAACAACATGCCCTCCCCCCTAAATAATAAATGATATTAAATAAGACAGTCACTTTGGATTAAATATTATATAATTATGGTTCAATATATTTGTATTTGCAACTACATACAACTTGTTTTAAAGGATGAAGGGTTTATTAAAATAAAACCACGCAAAACTATGATCTATGAAGGTGTTATTAATATATACCGTAATCATCCTCTATCAATTTTGAATAAACGGCGAAACTAAAACCTTAGAATAGCGTTTTAGTATTTACTAAACATTGTAAACCAATATAATTTTCATCACCTATTTGTATATATAAAATACATATATGATGGCCGGCTTACTCATACTCTTCGGGCCCACCAGTTGTAGCGTATCGTATATTATAATATTTTACTTCACTTCGTTGCCACTAATTTTTTATTAAGCGAATTCTTATTTCGACTTTTATCTTATTACTTCAGCTTCCTAAAACATATAATATGGACCACACACTATTAATTAGAGAGATACAAAGTAAAGGAGGGGGATAAATAAAAAGCAATAGAAAAACGGGTGATTCCACTACACACCGATACAACTTTTCTTCATCGCTTAAGCGCGTAAGGAGGCAATATTTATCCATCAAATACCAAACTACAACTGGCATAAAAACGTAAAAATCCGCTAATATACAGGTATAAAATACACTCCTATGATATCGATGCTTAAGGGCGGTTCTTATTGCAACAAGAAGATCGTGCTAAAGGCATTATTGCGGGCCAACTCAAACGCCTTGTAAGTTGGTTCTATGATATGTGCTTTGCTTACTTGATTCTGACGGCTGCCCAGGAAATACGAAAAATAAAGAGTGAAAGAGATCGAAAGGATGCAAGAAGCGGTGGTACGAAGGAAGAAAAATCTTAAACAATGGAAACAGTGAGGGGAGATAAGTGAGTAAAAAAAAGAGTGAATAGAACAACACGCTATAAAATCCGGTGCCACGGAAATTGTAAGAATCAAACGAGTCGGTGTAGAATTGAGAGAAATAATTAAGATCTGAAATAAAATTGTTTCTTTCGAATAAATTTAGATCTCACTAAGAGTTACCGTAGATAGGGTCGTCACTGCGAAACAGAGTTTGGGAAAGAGGGAGAGAGAGGAGAAGTAAGGGAAGAAAATGGGGAATAAAAGGGGGACTGAGAAGGGGAGGGATGGAAGAAAAGTTGGATGTATGGAAGGTGAGTAGGAGAGGGAAGGAGAGTTGGAGGGAGGTAGAGAGGAGGAAAGGAGAGAGAGAAGGGGAAGGAGAGATGAATAAATGGAGGTAGAAATGGAACGAGGGAGGGAATGAGAGAGGGAAGGAGAGATGGAGGGATGGAAGTAGAGATTGAAGAAGAGATGGAGGGATGGAAGTAGAGATTGAAGGAGAGATGGAGGGATGGAAGTAGAGATTGAAGGAGAGATGGAGGGATGGAAGTAGATATGGAGGAAATGAGAGAGGGAAGAAGAGATGGAGATTCCTTGTGGCTAGCGCAAATCTCGCCTTCAATCGGAAAGAAACACGCAAACAACGAAAGTATTTCACTCAATCGAAAGTCCGAGCAAAGAAAATAATAGGGCGAAATGGAGATAAAAAATAAAACAATTAATGAAAAAGTTTAATGCTGACGTAGAGTGAAAAAACAACCACACCAACCCTAAAATCATGGGGAGGGATAGCGTGTTATGAGATAGAAGCCTGGGAGATATTAACACTCCACTCCCATTGAGCGAGTTGGGAAACAGACGATTCGGGAAAAAGCAATTTTTTAAGTTTCTTGGTCAAAAGTTCTAAAAGGAGCACTCACCTAGAAAATGAGTACAAGTCCAGCATCTTCAGAATGACTTCATCTTCGGCAAAACGCAGATACGCTACATATTTTTGCCAGCATTTTCTGTTCCCAATTGTTTTATTATTTTATCTTCTTTCTACTTCTCTCTTTCGTTCTTCCACTCTTTTCCTTTCGATAAGGGGCCTGGTTAGGGTGAAATTTGGTATCGCGGATGTCTTGGCGACCCATGGTTTGGTTCCCAAATTAAACACTAAGGCACTTACTTATATAACCATCACTGGGTAAATTGATCATTAAAACCTTAGAAAAATCTGTTTCTTTATTTTTCTTTTTTTTCTCTGATAAAATGGAATTTTGTTGGATTTCCATTAATTAATTTCTGGTTCTGAATCGAAAACTAGCCTTTCTTCGTAGCTCTATTTGCAATGCAACGCTATTCTGAACATAAATGAATTCTCAATCAATTAATTTAAAAGCGTCCATTTCCATTCTTCGCTGTACACGTGCCTCGAAGCTTATCTATACATTGGATGCGTCTATAATTATCTGAATATGAGTTTGATTATAAGCGTTTGTGCGGATTAAGATGGATATCTGTTCTATTATTTTTCACTTTGTGATTTTCTCATTACCTCATTCTTATATCATTATCTTCCATCTTCCACTCTTCGCAAGATTTTTTCCTTTTATTTTTAAATCAACTTTTTATAATTGGTTCTATATACTGATATTTTTTCCTTCTACCCTCACATTATCCTCTTAATTTTACTTTAGTATATATTCATTTAGTCTTTTTCCACACTCGAATATACAACCCTTAAATTCAAGTGATTTCTTAAATAAACAGTAATTTTGAATAAAGGGGCGCACAAGTTTTAAGGGACTAAATCATGTAATATCTCTAAGTTTCATTATATTAGTGTGCTAGGAGTAATATTTTGTTGGTGGAGAGGCTTATCACCCCCCTCAAAGTCATGGAAAGTCAATATTTCAAATGAATTCTGCAACGCAAAAATTCTTCCTGGACGCCATCTTTAAATCCAATAAGACGACCGCGGTTTAAGCTCACGCGTTTGTTTTAATCTTAATCTTAGTTAATTTTTATTTTTATAGCCAAGTTTATTGATGGTAATTATACAGAGTAACGCCGAAAAATTGTCAATGGGCGCAAGATTTTTCTTGATTTTTTCACTCTAAAACAACGAAAAACAAAGTTTCTTTATCATGGAATTTTGAACTCAGCTACTATGATAAGTCAGTTAAATGGCCCTACTTCGAATTTGAGTAAAGACGATTTCTTGGCATTGATCTGTAGAATGACCAAAACTAAAGAAGTTTAATTAGCCCACTACCTTAACATTATACATAGCGGCTTGGAATAAATAACAACAGATAATTCAAAAAAGCCTATAGAATATATTAAAAGTAAATTTTCCTTAAAAAAGGTGGGTAATTTTGAACAGGACGATCGCTTTTCCCACCCTAAAATAAAGGCAAAAACACTCACTGTTTCTTCCCTATGCCATAAAGGCCGTGTCATTGCATTTACAAATGGTGTCGTTGAAAGATTCTTGCGTTGAATAATCAGATTGAAATATTGACTTTTCATTACTTTATAAAGATCAATAGACCCTCTTCGCTATCACAGTATTACTTCCAAAACATTATTACAAAGATACAAAAAACCATTACTGGATTTAGTAGCTTAAAACTCTTGTGCACCTTTTATTCAAAATTACTAAATAAAAATAGTAACTAGAATCGAAACCACGAATAGCGTAACGGAAATAAGAAAATGGACTCTAGAAAAAAAAATCATCATTTCTTTATTCAGAAGATAAACACAACCTTTTAACCGAGGAATTAGAAATTACCTAATTCCTCCTAGAAAAGCATTCGAATGAAATCCTACACAAACCGGTATGTAAAAATCATAATTCATTAGTTACATTCACTCATGTTTATTCATGTGATATACCCTGGTTGCATAGTTTATTTTACGTATTTTTTAATACTTTTCCTTAAATGAATCCATGCTCGGTTACTTACTTTCCAGCAGGAAGGGATAGCTGTCTCTATTTTAAACACAGGCGCTTTGAGTCGGGTGCTCGCAAAAAATCACGTCTATTTAATATGAGGCCCATTTAGGTTGTACAGTATATTTCTTTTATTAATAATGTGTCTCACAAAAAATGAACTTAAAATGATTGCGAATACTAAAGTATTTAATATTTTCTTCATTGTAAACGGCATTTTATTTATCAAACTTATTTTATATGTCTACATATTTTTACAAACTTAAAATAATGCTGCTTCATTTTTTTTAGGTCTTTTATTCACTATGCATATCTACTTTGCCATTTATGTCAGTATGCAGAAATTTTATTTTAGTTAATCTACATCAAAGCAATTTTGCTTAAAAAAATTGTAGATTTCTAAAAGTAAGTTTTCCGAGTCAAATTCTGTTTACAATGTAAAAAATATTAAGTAACTTATTATTTTCAACCATTTGAAATTCGGTTCCCTTTTTATGGATCATGGAGTATTGCGTCCATAAAAGTTAGAAGATTTATATGTAAAATAAATGCTCGAAAGTCAAAATACAAGGAATAATGGATTATACAAATAGACAACACAAGATCTAGCTCTTAACAAAACAATCAGAGGAGAACAGAAAAGACAACATCAAAGCGAGGCCCTTTTCACAAGGGAAAAACTTCACTCAACTTATTTTTTTCATCTCACTTTCAAATCTACCACTAAAATTGTCCCCCCCCCTAATTACATCAACGGCCCCTTTGCGCAAACGAACGCTGAAAGATTACTCAGCATCGGTTAGATATTTTATGAAATAGAATTCATCAATATTTTTACCTCTGTTATATTATCACTGTTACAATTTTAAATTCAATTTAGTTTAAAACATTAAATTCATTCTTGGACTGAATCTAATAATTTGTTCAATTGATGTCATGACTTAGATTAATTGAAGAAATTAAATGATAGTATTCAGTGAATTCCATTTTGATAAAGTATCGAATTTTATTTTTAAATCCAAAAACGCATTGTACTCCTTGCATGTGGCTGTTTTTGGGGTTTCTTTCGCTTTAACAAACAACACTGCAACTGTATGTTTCATATTTTCCCTTGTAATAATTAATAAATCATATAAATTGTTATATAACCTCGCTATTTAAGAAGTAGCGTCAGCTTAAGGGAGAACTAAGCTCATATTTGGGGTTCAGGCAGATTACTGACGTGGAATACCTGAGGTAATAAGCGTCGTTGTCCACTACCATGTAGTTATAGTGGTGTGGACGCGTTGTTGAAGACGATCACCGTGCATTTTAGTGAGCAAGGCCAGGTCTGTGTCTCGACATCAGGGGTCTATAATTTGGGTTGGAGTTAGGTTAGGTTAACCGGCCCAGTTAAAAGTGTATAGTCTCTGAGTTCGAATTTTTCTTTCTAATAACCATTTTGCCAGAAACAACCAAGTGGATGTGAGGGGAAGGGGTAGGATGGAAAACTCACAACGTAAAAGTTCCCGAAATATTTCATGCGAGATCTACGGCAGAACTCTCTCATTTTCACGTTCCATACAGTTCTTTTTTCACACTGCTAGGAAGAATGAGCGAACCTTTGTACCCAATTTAAATTTGCTACGATGGGGGAGGGGGACTATGGCTTTTCTGCAACATTTAACATAATTTCTATTTCTTTATCCTCTGCATTTTTAATTCTTTATTTATTACATTGTCTTTCATTTCCTCGTTATTTTCGTGTCAATCATTAGACTCTTGTTACAAATTCATTAGCTTACTATTCCTCGTACAAATGACTCACTCGCACATACTCGTACATACAAACTTACTACAATACATACAATTTCGAATCAAAAACGAATATACAACACATACATTTGAAATTTCCAAGTTCGGCCCTAAGGCATACGTCAAGGCAATGAACACGAGGCAAATGCAATTGGAATACAAATGACCAATTGTACAATTAAATTAAAACATAAGAAAAGCTCCAACGGCGAAATAAGAACGATTGATGCTACGAAAATAATCGCACCCAAACGCAACTTTGGAATCTTGCCAATTTAACTTTTTAAATTATATCTAAAATTGAAGTCAGAACAGAGGATACCATACGACTTTGTTAAAGGGAATGTTGCCTTATGCCGGCTAGAATACGTTACTCCAGAGAAAGAGGGGGCTGGATAGAAAAAGAGAGATTGAACATAAAATAAGGCTAAGATTTGAATGGTTTTATTCATATTGTCTGATCTGATCAAATATACATTCAATAAAAGAAGGTACTGAATTCTAATATTTTATTGGAATCTAAAAGAATAAGTAACAATACAAAATACATTTTGTAAATTAAACAAGCTAGAATACTGAATACAAAAGAAAAACAACAACAATACTTTATCGATATTATGAGCAAATAATCTCATAAAATACGCTAGCAAATGGCTAGAAATACTCTTGAAGAAACCCAGACCTCCGTGAAACCAAGGAAAAACTGACAAAAAGCTATTAAAAACTGAGATACGCGACTATATTGAAAATCTATTCAGAAAATTAAATTTCAACGGGAATAATGAAAAATTCCTATAATTTCAAGAGATAATAATATACTGTGTTTTTGTTTTGTAGTTTTCTTTTACTGATGCTTGGTTAAAATTTTCATTTAATAAATAAACTTAGGGATAGTTATAGACATTGTAAATCACTCCAAACAGTGAATCAATTCCTCAGAAGAAAAGAAGCTGGATGGTTCTTTTAAAAGAGTATCTTATTTTTTGCCTCATCTTACGGACAAAAATCATCAATACTCCTCTTTGACTCAGAGGATTCCCAATCATCTCTTTTATCGAGTTGTTTTGGATTTCTATGACACCACAACCCCACAAATAAAAATGTATAAATATTTTTAATGATATTTAGTCGTGTGCGCGCAAATCTCTAAGTTACTATATCAGTCTGTCGGTCAGAATGTAACCATTTTACTTTTCAATGAGTTTTTGGGCAATAAAATCGTAACTATTTAGCCGATTCTAAAGAAATTTGAAACCCTAATGTTGTTTTACATTCTCTTTTGAATCATATAATTGCCAAGGCCCTCCTAAGGTTACTCCATAAATTATTAAAAACTTTGAAGGTCGTAAGGTAATATGGTCATAAGTCAGAATAATTACTTGTAATTTGTAAAATGTAATTTAATAGAGAAATCCAAGTGATTACACCAAGAAAGGGAAAAAATCGGTAAAAAATTTCAATGAACTGAATTTGGCACTGAAAAATCAGGTTAATATGGGTAACAAACCTATTGTTTAATCTATTGCTTAGCCAAGTGGAAACACGGCTTCCGATTACTGCGAAGATAAGCTCATCGTGTGCGGTTAGTCGCCGGATGGAGTTACGATTCAGGTCGACTTTAGATACCGTGGTTCAAATCACACGTTGATCTGTAGATCCCCACTGAGAAATAAAAGATCTTAAATGAGTTTAGATCGGCTTTAAAAGATCTACCAATTTCTTCTTTATTTTTTAACTCTTAACCCTACTTTGCCCTGTTTAACCTAACTCACACTCATTTATATTGACTCATTTATATTATCAATGTAAATTTTTCTGCTTAGATTATATGTATATACAGTTCTTCCGAAACCTATCTTTCTCTCTCTGTCACTCACTCTTTTTCCTTCCACCCAGAGATCACCCTTCATTGCGCTCTCTTTGAGAATTTTAGCACCACAAATATTCTTCTTTTCAGAGTACTCCAACTACATATTCTACATATTTTAACATCTGAAAATTCACCAATGGGGAGTCTTAGCGGAGTAGATAGTGTAATGGACTTTGAAACGAAGGTTTAGGGTTCGATAACTTCCAGTCTAATAAAATTATGGACTTCCATTGGCTAATTTGATAGACATTTCCCAGATACTAAACATCATTGAACTTTGATGGTAGTTTGAGGTTTTAAACTTCTCATCATGAAACAAAAAATAACACCCATTCTTGTTGGATTAGGGGAGTTAATCAAAGGTCCATAAACTGCGTCTGTATCGTCTAAGGCTTTGAACACAAACGTAGATCAGAATACAGCACTAAACTACAAAATATACTAAAGATTTAGAAAGATCTCCACATGGCAAGCTAAAGCAACTGAGTTCCATGTTAGCAGGACTTTATTGAATTTAGAAGCATTAAGTGGGACAAAATTGGAACCAAATATACGTAACAACTAGTGAGGTGGTTTTGAAACAATCTAAAATTGAAATGAGATAAAAACAATATGAAGTGTAGTATATATTAGCTTAAAGGTTTTAAAGAGCTACAACTTTAAAACTGTTCAAGTGGAGGAAACAATATCTGTTTGAACACAGAGAGAATTAGATTCTATGATAAGAATACGATTAATTAAAATACAAACAAAGCTGATTTCAACAACACAACGAAAGATTTAACGGCAAAAGTTAGTCTTGGAAATTAAATGTACATGGAAATGTTTTCAAAGGGTGAGTAAAATCAAAGAGGACTAGATTTTGTTGATTTTAAAATTGCCTAAGCTTTTGAAATTGTGAATGCCTCATTTAAAAAGAAGAAAATACAAAAAAAGAATTGAAAATACCTAAATTATGAAAAAAATACATCTTGAAGACAAAATAAATCCGTGTCGATGAGTTCCAAGGCAAATTCAATAACAAAATAGGGATCAGAAGCAAAATTCAACTTATTTCACCCAAACAATTTCCCCATAAAAGTTCAGAAAAACCTTTATCCCCAATTTCAGCTACAGCATGATAAAACATACCTACACTTGTACAATACGTTCATAACACACCTTATAAAAACAAAAATAAAGTTAAAACAAAGAGAAAATACCAATAAATTTTCAGAAAAGCCATGAAACCTAATAAAGTAATTCAATAGGTTTAAAATATCAAATAGCAATCAACAAATGGAACTACCTGAAGTGAAAAAAAATACAAAACATAAAGAGAGAGCACTAAAAGAAAGACTACGCATGGTTAGTATAAGAGAGGAAGATAGAACAATCATCAAAAAATGTGGAATAAACAAAAAGAACTAAAAACAATAACAACTCTATTCAAGTAACATCACAATTATAAAACCGCACTATATTTACAACATTCAATAATATTCTTAATTCATAAATTAAAAATGCAATCATACAAATGATAAGACAAGTAAACATGACCCGAAATATCACCTGAGACCTCCTAAAGATGCAGGAGAAACCAATGTATATTGAATAATCTGCCTTTTTATTGAATATCGGGAGCAAGGCAAATTCCCAAAGGACTTGTACAATGAGGCAATGTTTCTGATATTAAGATAGACTCACGATATTATTTTCGAAGGTTTAGGTAGCATAAATTATTTATACTAAAACCTATTTTAATGAAATTTGAAGAAAATACTTGTGATAAGCTGGCAACATCGCAGCTTTCATTACAATTAAGTGTGTTGCCTTGTTTAGTAGCTACAATACTTTCTTCATTAACAGATGACTCACGCGATAATAGTCCATTGAGTCTTTAAATCAATAAGGCCCGTAATAAAGACTTGGCAGAAGTAGAAAAGGCACCTATTGTGAAAGAAATATCTAAAGGAACTCCTGCGAGTGATATAGGTAAGAAACTGGGCCACCATATTGGCATTATTAAGCAATATATGGAAAATTCGCTGATGATGAAAACCCGATCAGATAGTATTATGAAAACTCAGTACCAAGCGAGACATGGTCATGTAAAAAGTTTTAAGAAACCTGAAGCACCCAGTAGACAAATTTTAGCGAATTAGGCCTTCTAGAAATTATTAAATCTACTCGAAGAAGGGTATTTATGAAAATGACTGATCACTGGACGTCTGATAAAAGACTCCCCATCCCTCCCCTTAATTCCTAGGCACAAAACTCTGAAGATGGAATGAGCGAAGCGGTACACGCAAACTCACATGGGACTGGTCCTTTTTACTGACGACTCTAGGACAACACTATATGGCCCAAGGAGGGTGGGTCCACATGAAATATGAGAAGTCACTAGAGGTTAATGTGGCAACCAAGGGGTGAAAGCACAATTAATTAGTAGGGGGCCTGTATGTTTCATTGGGGGTGTTAATTTAACTTCTGATGCCTACTACAAGTTACTCGAGGCTGAGTTATTGCCTGGCTTGATTGTGGCCCATTGCCACGTAGACGAACGATAATTTTCATGCACGATAATGCAGCTTCGCATTCAGCACGTTCATCAACGCAATTTTTGGTGACCTTAGGATTCAGGTGCGGTAACCCCATGGTCTGGCGACCATGTTCATCAGACCTGAACCTAGGCGCGGATCTAGGGGGGAAGGAGGTTTATGGGGCTAACCCCCCCCTTTAAAATTTCAACCCGTTTATGCTTATATTTCTTTTTTTTAAGCCACACTTGTATTCTTCTATTCAGACAGAGTTATGTAATAATATAGAATATATCTAAAACATTTTTTGAATCGTTACGATCGTAAGTATCTTATATGATACATGTCTAAAATACAGGTAATCTCACAAATAATTATTAAATTTAGTATTATACTATAATTTTATGTGTTAGTTCTCACGCCTGTTTGAATTATTATTTTTTATTTATTATGAATGTTGTGTAAGATAACCAATATTAATCACCAATGCCCATTTCTTAAACTACTCATAGGAAGGAAATTCAGGATAGTCCCCTTCAAATTTTTATCTTAGATCCGCCACTGTTTGAAAGCCTGTCGAAAACTAATAGGCCATTAACAAACAGAGATTTGATGAGAGCAACAAGCAGTACTCATCTAAAAATGATGTAGCGTCTACAATAAAAAAATTTACGAAATCTTTGAATAAAAGATTCAATTAACCAAATGTATTATTTGCATTCATAAATATGCGCTAACAATATTATATTTCTTTTAAGTTATCTATTTCTTACGCAGTAAACCCAATTAAAATTTATTATTTTCCCATTGTACTATTATCATGGTTCAGTTGAAAATTACGAATCTAGCATAAAATACTATTTCTCAATAAATTTAATTTCCTTGATTCTTAAAATTGCCAAGAATAGTTGCTTCTCAATTATGAATACATACCCTGAATATTATAAAAGTAGAGTTAAAAATATGTCAACTACTAAAAGTAATACAGTAAGTCGAGATACTAATCAAGGAGATCAAATGAATTACATACAAACCAGAATTCTTTTATCTGTCAACGATCTCTTCATAGGAGTTTTTTATAATAAACAAGAGCCAATGACATGATCAAAAACCGAAAGAACAAACTGTTTTCAGAAATGGGATACTAATGATCAAACACCTATTTACTCTTAGCTAGCTCTTTTTAAATATCCCGAGAATTAATCCAGTGTAAATGAAATCATAAAATCCATCAACCAAAATGGTACAGTGTTGGATTCCACATACACGAGGGCTTCAGGCAGGGAGACACCATATGGGGGAAATTCCAATCTTTGTTTAGAAAAATAATCAGAAAGGTGAATTGACAAATCAAGGCTATTAAGATTGGTGTGAAATGTAGCAGCTGATATTTTGCTAATAAATGAAGCCATGAATAAATTTAAACCCTTATTCAAAAGCTTAAAATTTAAAAAATAAGGGCTCATTACAAATCAAGCAGGATGCTACTTGTAGATGGTGCAAATTGACGATAGAAAATTTAAATTATTTACAAATACCCCTAATTTTCGATAGAAAGACAATGTATTCTGAATATGATTAAGGAATCAACTCAGAATGTCTCATAATTAGCAAGTATTTGGAAAACGAAGCATCAGGTTTAATAGTGAGGTACTCATGAAACTGAAAAAGAAAAGTATAACAAATTCATCATCAATATAATAACCGAGTGAACTGAAGCGAACAATGACCAAAAACACATCTCATGATGAAACTCAGGAAAACCGGAGAGCTCAGAAACCAAACATGTAGGTAAACAAACAGATAAAACGTCAAGATATTAGAGAAATAATAGAAAACTTAAAGTAGATCTGAGTTGAGTATGTTTCAAGATATAAATAGACCAGGCAATGGCTTCGCCACTGCTTCTCTACTAAGATTAAAATTTAAAATCTAAAAAAAAAGCAGCCATTGTTAACTTTTTATAAATTTTCTGAACTTCGCCAATTATAATAATTTTAAAAAAGGAACTCTGAACTAAATTTTCCCCCTTTCAAAATATCACGTTGGTAAAATAGTTATAGAAGAAGATATATAAAAATAATTTTTCTGAACTTCACTATTTGTAATTCTTTGTGTTTTAAGAAATTCACAAAGTTTCGATACATATATTTATTTGTGAACTTCACCATTTTGTCTTTTAATATTATAAAAGAATTATTAGAAATAACGTTGATAAAAAAAACATAAGTCATAACCAAACTAAGATGAAATTATTATTCAAATACTCAAAAAATCCCCTTCTTAAATTATAGAGTTAGTGATGATGATGAAAGTTAAAGCAGAAATTAAAACATTGATCTCTAATTGATAAAAGACAAACCCCCTCCCCAAGACCAGTGACAAAAAAGAACGCAACGAATTTAAAAAATAGACAGAATTTAGAATAAATAAATAATTCCAAACCTAAAAAAATCATTTAGAGCGTGATTGAACCTCTCTCAGCAACGAAAATAAGGATCATGATGAAATTTAAGATCTTTGTTTATAAACCTCTCGAAATGATCCGGCAAAATTGACATCGTTGTTTTTTTTTCTTTTTGTCATTTCCCAAATAATTATAATAACTCTCTATTTATATTTACAGTTATTTTTGAAACGTATATGTTAATATATTGATTTCCAATAAGGAAAAAAGCTTCTAATTTCCACTTTCCCGTCCTTATCGGATGCATGGCTGGTGCCATTTCCTCTTTTAAACTAAATATCAAATGATAAATAAATGATAACAAACCGGCCTAATGGAATCTATCATAAATGATAACAGGTAAATAATATGGACGATTTCACCCTTGAATAAATTATATACCCCCCCTCCCCCAAATGAGAAGAATATTAAAAAAAAACTGACTTGCCAGACTTTTCCTCTAATTCCACCACTTCCCTCAATCTACCAGTCTTTTACTTTTCTCTCAATCTACCAATGCTCCCCCATTCTATCAATCTACCACATCTCCAATCCCTCAATCTACCGTCCCCTTCTCCCAGCTTCTAAAGTTAGAGTCAGAATTGTTCGTCAACTTTAGCGATTGCAGGAGCGATAAAATAACTGGGGAAGAATTTTCACAAAATGATACCCTTTTCCCTCCTTCCCTCCAACCCCTTTTATTATCACTCAAACCCATTTCCCCTTACTCTTCTCCCCTTTCTATTCCCCCTATTTTTGTCCTTATTCCTCTTTCCCGTTCTCTCTTCCCCCAATCGAGAATAGAAAATCGATTTTTGGATCATGTTACTTTTATGTTTCTATATTTTCCTTAATACTTTTATGGTGCACTCTATTATTATTATTATTTTTATGGTGCACTCTATTATTCTTATTACTTTTATGGTGCACTTTATTATTCTTATAACTTTTATGGTGCTCTTTATTATTCTTATTACTTTTATGGTGCACTCTATTATTCTTATAACTTTTATGGTGCTCTCTATTATTCCTATTACTTTTATGGTGCACTCTATTATTCTTATAACTTTTATGGTGCTCTCTATTATTCTTATTATTTTTATGGTGCACTCTATTATTCTTATTACTTTTATGCTGCACTCTATTATTCCTATTACTTTTATGGTGCACTCTATTATTCTATTACTTTTATGGTGCTCTCTATTATTCTTATTATTTTATGGTGCACTCTATTATTCTTATTACTATTATGGTGCACTCTATTATTCTTAAAACTTTTATGGTGCTCTCTATTATTCTTATTACTTTTATGGTGCACTCTATTATTCTTATAATTTTATGGTGCTCTCTATTATTCTTATTACTTTTATAGGGCACTCTATTATTCTTATAACTTTTATGGTGCTCGCTATTATTCATATTATTTTTATGGTGCACTCTATTATTCTTATTACTTTTATGGTGCACTCTATTATTCTTATAACTTTTATGGTGTTCTCTATTATTCTTATTACTTTTATGGTGCACTCTATTATTATTATTATTTTTATGGTGCACTCTATTATTCTTATTACTTTTATGGTGCACTCTATTATTCTTATAACTTTTATGGTGCTCTTTATTATTCTTATTACTTTTATGGTGCACTCTATTATTCTTATAACTTTTATGGTGCTCTCTATTATTCTTATTACTTTTATGGTGCACTCTATTATTTTTTTAACTTTTATGGTGCTCTCTATTATTCTTATTATTTTTATGGTGCACTCTATTATTCTTATTACTTTTATGGTGCACTCTATTATTCTTATAACTTTTATGGTTCTCTCTATTATTCTTATTACTTTTATGGTGCACTCTATTATTCTTATAACTTTTATGGTGCTCTCTATTATTCTTATTACTTCTATGGTGCACTCTATTATTCTTATAACTTTTATGGTGCTCTCTATTATTCTTATTATTTTTATGGTGCACTCTATTATTCTTATTACTTTTATGGTGCACTCTATTATTCTTATAACTTGTATGGTGCTCTCTATCATTCTTATTACTTTTATGGTGCACTCTATTATTCTTATAACTTTTATGGTGTTCTCTATTATTCTTATTAATTTTATGGTGCACTCTATTATTATTATTTTTATTTTTATGGTGGACTCTATTATTCTTATTACTTTTATGGTGCACTCTATTATTACTATTACTTTTATGGTGCACTCTATTATTCTTATAACTTTTATGGTGCTCTTTATTATTCTTATTACTTTTATGGTGCTCTCTATTATGCTTATAACTTTTATGGTGTTCTCTATTATTTCTTTTACTTTTATGGTGCACTCTATTATTATTATTATTTTTATGGTGCATTTCTTAATTCTTATTACTTTTATGGTGCATTCTATTATTCCTATTACTTTTATGGTGCACTCTATTATTCTTATAACTTTTATGGTGCTCTCTATTATTCTTATAACTTTTATGGTGCACTCTATTATTCTTATTACTTTTATGGTGCACTCTATTATTCTTATAACTTTTATGGTGCTCTCTATTATTCTTATTACTTTTATGGTGCACTCCAATATTCTTATAACTTTTATGGTGCTCTCTATTATTCCTATTACTTTTATAGGGCACTCTATTATTCTTATAACTTTTATGGTGCTCTCTATTATTCATATTTTTTATGGTGCACTCTATTATTCTTGTTACTTTTATGGTGCACTCTATTATTCTTATAACTTTTATGGTGTTCTCTATTATTCTTATTACTTTTATGGTGCACTCTATTATTATTATTATTTTTATGGTGCACTCTAATATTCTTATTATTTTTATGGTGCACTCTATTATTCTTATAACTTTTATGGTGCACTCTATTATTCTTATTACTTTTATGGTGCACTCTATTATTCTTATAACTTTTATGGTGTTCTCTATTATTCTTATTACTTTTATGGTGCACTCTATTATTATTATTATTTTTATGGTGCACTCTATTATTCTTATTACTTTTATAGGCACTCTATTATTTTTATAACTTTTATGGTGCTCTCTATTATTCTTATTATTTTTATGTTGCACTCTATTATTCTTATTACTTTTATGGTGCAATCTATTATTCTTATAACTTTTATGGTTCTCTCTATTATTCTTATTACTTTTATGGTGCACTCTATTATTCTTATAACTTTTATGGTGCTCTCTATTATTCTTTTTTTATGGTGCACTCTATTATTCTTATTACTTTTATGGTGCACTCTATTATTGTTATAACTTGTATGGTGCTCTCTATTATTCTTATTGCTTTTATGGTGCACTCTATTACTTATAACTTTTATGGTGTTCTCTATTATTCTTATTACTTTTATGGTGCACTCTATTATTATTATTATTTTTATGGTGCACTCTATTATTCTTATTACTATTATGGTGCACTCTATTATTCTTATAACTTTTATGGTGCTCTCTATTATTCTTATTATTTTTATGGTGCACTCTATTATTCTTATAACTTTTATGGTGCTCTCTATTATTCTTTTTTTATGGTGCACTCTATTATTCTTATTACTTTTATGGTGCACTCTATTATTGTTATAACTTGTATGGTGCTCTCTATTATTCTTATTGCTTTTATGGTGCACTCTATTACTTATAACTTTTATGGTGTTCTCTATTATTCTTATTACTTTTATGGTGCACTCTATTATTATTATTATTTTTATGGTGCACTCTATTATTCTTATTACTATTATGGTGCACTCTATTATTCTTATAACTTTTATGGTGCTCTCTATTATTCTTATTATTTTTATGGTGCACTCTATTATTCTTATAACTTTTATGGTGCTCTCTATTATTCTTTTTTTATGGTGCACTCTATTATTCTTATTACTTTTATGGTGCACTCTATTATTATTATTATTTTTATGGTGCACTCTATTATTCTTATTACTATTATGGTGCACTCTATTATTCTTATAACTTTTATGGTGCTCTCTATTATTCTTATTATTTTTATGGTGCACTCTATTATTCTTATAACTTTTATGCTGCTCTCTATTATTTCTTTTACTTCTATGGTGCTCTCTATTATTCTTATTACTTTTATGGTGCACTTTATTATTCTTTTTAATTTTATGGTGCACTCTAAATTTTATGTTACTTTATGGTTCTCAAAAAAAAGGCGATTGGTAGTTTGAGCTATAAGGTGAAAAGAGCAATAATCAACTTTACATTTATTAAACGAAATTAGTACAAAATAATAAATAAAATGAGTATAAATTAATATATTTAAGAAATCAAATTGTTTCATATAAAACTACAAATTATAAGTTATAACAATGCGAAGACATAAATTGTTAAATGACTCATCGTTGTATCGATCCCACAAATTATCAGGTCAGTTTTTTTCTGTTTTTTTTTTTTAAATGCGATCTAATATCTAAATCGCTTACATTTTTTGTGACATTTTCGGTTGATTTTGTTAATATTCCTCATCCAAAATAGAATTTCAAGAAAAAAACATATTTTTTCAACACATTTATTAATTGAATGTTACAAAAAATTGATTAGTGTACCTTAAAAGGTAGACATTGATAAAGATAAGTACATGTAAATTGAATATTAAGTCCTCATTGTTCAGAATTTAGGGCAGGAACTTACGTCTCTTCGAACTCCTAAAATGCTCAGCGATAGGGATGTGTCTCTTCAGACACCAAACAGTACTTAGCCATCATGACTACATCCAAGAGTCCCTGATACCTGGTCTCCATCTCTTTCCTGTCCTGGTGAAAGCCCTTTCTCTGCTCTTCGCTCAATGGTCCTGGATTCTCAAGAAATCAATCCATATTTGAGAATAAGTAATGCATTTTGATATTCAAGATGCAACCCTGAACAAAAGCCTTCTACGCTTCCAGTGCTACTTCGTTCATTGAATTTTGCAACTCTGGATCTCTAATGACCTGACGGATGTGGAGACAGTCAACGATATCGGCTTTCAACCTCTCACTGGCCAATCCTAGAAAAATGTGGGATGAGCAAGTGAAGCAGCGCCATTCTTGTCCAGAGCTTTGGTGAACTGTTTTATTAAGCCAAGATTGATGTGCAACAGTGGGAAGAGTAGCTTGTCTTTGTCCACCAGAGGTTTGTTTATGACATTCCTTGCAATGCGAGGCACCAATTTCTCCCGTACAGGCCCGTCCTTCTCCTGTCATGCTAAGCCCAGTCTTTACTATCACACATTCTCTAAAAGCACGGTTACTTGGTGAACATGGACTGTTGCCCTAACGAAAGATTTACCTTATTCGGGTCAACAAAAATCAAACAATCATGCTCATCATAATGAATTTTCTCCAGCACTTACTTCATCCCTTGTTGCCGCTTTGCAGGCGAACAATGAAATGTCAGTGAACAGTCTCTAATCTTAGGGTTGGTACTGTAGCATTCTAAACTTGTGCAGAAGCTGCGCAATATCTCTAGAGTACACCAAACTTTTCTCTTCAGAAAAAGAAAATGGAGATACTCTTGATGTATGTTGCGGTAGAAGGTAATACAAACCTTGTCATAGAGGAGGTTTTTTTTCTTAAATCTAGATGCCAACAGTTCGAACGAGGACTCTCACAAGCTGAGATCGCGAATTAGAACAATTAGCTCAAATGAGGAAGAGTGATGTGGATCATCATCATCAAAGAACAATTCTTCTTTATTTTTTTCAACATTGGAAGAATCTTCGTCACGAATGCCAGGAAGTACTCCAAAGAGACAGGTACTAAAATTTTATCACATTGAGCTACAGGACGACGAGTTGCATGAAGACCAGGAAACTTGAGACTGCCCTCGTTATTTTTATTGATCTCAGTCAAATTGATAGCGCAAAAGCAGGAGTCAGTGCCATGGTTTGTCGGCCCCATCTAAACCATGAGAATTCCTAACTTCAGACAAATCTTCTTGTCTTTGATCCAACGATTCAGATACTTGGCGCATGTCTTGCATATCTTGGTCACCAAGTTCTATACCAAAACAAGCATGGTAAGCACGCTTTAGGAAACTTGTTACTGGATTCCTGTTAGTAATAATAGTCTATTCGCTGCAGATGTTGCAGAATACATCGTGCTTATTTTTTTAAGATCGTCTGGCCGAATCAATTTCATTCACCTACAAAAGAAAAATATCAGTCAAAAACTGTTGTATATAAACTCTTCAGAATTCATTTATTTAAAGAAATAAGAAAGTGTTTTGCATCATATAATAGAAAATATCCGTACATCGATAAAAACGTAAAAAAATCATGTGGTCATAAATCAAATGCTGAATGGATTTAGCCAAACCAATGTGATTCTGGGATTTAGCATAACAAAATTGTCTGAAATCAGCTAAAAAAACCTACACAATAAAATTGGTGTTGGCCAATATTATAGGCGAAACTCTAACGAACTCCGCCGACCGGATGAAGATCTCTCAGAGATCCATCACTGCGTCTATGTTTAGGTTTTGTCTCAATTGTACCTATTCAGTTGGTCTAGTCTCGTGCATGTTGGGGATGTGTTAAATTGTATCTGGTCCATGATGGCGGTAAGAGACAAATCTCTGTATCGGTATTTATATGTGTTGTTTAGTGTTGGGTGGTGACTGCACCGTAACGTTTCCAGAGAGACACTTTTGCGAACTTTGTTTAAGTTCGCTCTCCTTCAGTTCTGATCGAAAATTGTACAAATCACGAAAAAGGTTATAACTAACCATTCAATTTTATAAAAGTAATTAAATTTATATCTCCTCAAATATATATATATATATATATATATATATATATATATATATATATATATATATATATGATGAAAATTAATGCAATATCGCAAGAAAAGATGAGGAATTAAACCACATTCTCCGAAGACAATTTAATTCAGAACAGTTTCGGTGTATCTCACACCCTTTTCCAACTGACACTGGATAGGAAATACAAGAAAAGTGCATATAAGCATAACACAAGGTCAGATCGTGAAAGCTCCCCTCTTTTTTCATCAATCCCCTACTTGTGGCTAATCTGGGGGGGGGAGGGGGTTAAGCCGAAACATATTGAAGGGCTGACATTTTACTATTTTGTTTATAAGCTTTCTTATTACAGGATTAAAAGAAAATTGCCCCTCAGATAGATTTAAATTAGGAACTGACGATATCAAGCTCGATTCTACGATTCTTCTCTTAACATAGTTAGCCGATTTAAATACCATTTTACTTCCATTGAAATCGATCGTATGATTCTTGTCTCTAACATGGCAAAATATTCCACTGCTTTCGCTGCCCACTCTAATATCTCTTTTGTGTTCATACAATCTGTTGTCTAGATTTTTCCCCGTTTCCCCTATATAAACTTTATGGCAATCGTTGCATGGTATTGCATATACTCCCATGTTAATATGTTCTTTGGGTTTCCTGGCAATCATCAATTAGTTTAAGGAATTATTATATTTAAAGGCTAGATTAATACCCGATTTCCAAATATGTCCTTTAAACTATTTAATTTATTATTAAATGGCAATGTTATACATTTGTTGAAGTCATTAGTGCGGGAAGGCTTATTACCATAGAATGTTTTCCTAGCTGCAAAATGGGCAGACGATATGAACCAATCGGGGTAATACAAATTAGAAAAAATGGTCCTGATAATGACAATTTCTTCATCTAAATAGGAAGGATGACATATTTTGTATGCTCTAAGGAAAAGGTTAGAAATTACCGATTTTTTAACAGTATTATCGTGAAAAGAAAAATAATGTATATAGGCATTTGAGTGGGTTGGTTTCCTATACACGTCATGTTTTAATTCATGGTGATCTTTATTAATGAGGACATCTAAAAAGGGTAATCTATTAACATATTCAAATTCATATTTAAGACATGCAAATTATTAAAATTATTAAAAAAGGTATCAAAATCATGGCCATTAGGCCATACAGAAAATACATCGTCAATGTACCTTAACCATATAAAGTTAGGGGGAGAAATTGTGGGAAGGAGTTCAGTCTCAAAATATTCCATGAAGAGACATGCCAATATCGGAGATAAACTATTTCCCATGCTAAGGCCAAATATTTGTCTATAAAACTCATTATTTACTCGAAACACATTCTCAGGGAGACATAATTCAACTAAATCGATAAATTTACTCGTAGAAATGGGAAGATCCAAATTAAGTCTAGGCATGATTTCCCGCAGAAGGCCCATGGTTTGGTCAACCGGAACTTTGGTAAACAAAGAGTTTACATCAAAGCTCACAAGTTGTCCATCCGGTAATTGCAAGTGGTTGAGGCGGTCAACGAAATCTTGTGTTCATGATGTGTGCAGATGAGATTCTTCCAACTGCTGGAGATAAATGCTTGGCGAGCCATTTGGAGAGCTTATAAGTGGGAGAATTAATATTGGAAATGATTGGGCGTAAGGGACATCCCTCTTTGTGGGTCTTTAGGAGCCCATACATATAGGGAAGTAAAGGGTTTGTACTCCTGAATTGTTTAATTCAATCTGCGCTTTTCAATATTCTCTTCAATTTGTTGTTGAAATTGCTTGTTTTGTTATTGAGCGGATCACTTTGTAGCTTTTCATATGTGTTCATATCATTAAGAAGTTCATATAGTTTATCATTATAACTATGTTTGTCCAAAATGACTAACTGATTCGTTTTATCGGATTTGGTTATAACAATGTGGTTATTAAATTTAAGTTTATTTAACGCAATCTGAAATCTTTTGGGAAAACCAATTTGGTCAGATTTTTCAGAATTTAGGGCACTAAGCATACAGCCACTAAGAAATTCACCACTTATTTGCTCATGTAAGGATTTGGGCATCATGCAGTTTCTGGGATTGAATCAAGTGTTCATGATAAAATCCTTCATCATAGCAATTATTTTAAGTGGAAACTTAACCGAATTTTTTATGAACAGTCTTTGAATTAAAGGTTCAAACCCCAATAAAAATATTCTGAATTTATCATCCCATGTACTGACTGATGATGAAAAATTTGCGTTAGGATACGGTTTAAGCTTTTCAATTAAGTTATGCGATGAGTTCTCACTAGACCATTTAGTATCCATAGCCAAATCCTTACATGAGCAAATAAGTGGTGAATTTCCAAGACGATCTTCTTTTCCACAACGTGATGGAACAAGTACAACGAGAGCACATCCCGCTTACTTAGAAGACGGGCACATGACAGGGAATCAACAGGCTTCCCGAGAAGCAACACTCGGGGCTCGAACGAGTACTGATTGCCATAACCTGAAAATAAGAAGAAAGAAGAATCTACTAAAAGTGAGGCAACCTCTAAATATCATTGTATTGTGATAAAATTTCCCACACAAGAAGAGAAATGCAACACGAAAAAAGCAGTGGTGTGGAGTAAGGATCAGTGCACTTTGAAATTCTACCTCCGTGTTTTTGACCACCCAAATCTCTCTCCCTCTCTCTCTCTTTCTCTCTCTCTCTCTCTCTCTCTCTCTCTCTCTATATATATATATATATATATATATATATATATTTTATATATATATATATATATATATATATATATATATATATATATATATATATATATATATATATATATATATATATATATATGTCGTAGAATGGACTCTCGACGATATACCATATATAACTATTCGTTGAGGGAACTTCTTTAATTATCTTTAGAGTGCGTGGATGTCTGGCGGGCCGATATTATGTATCTTCGATATGCTTAAGAAGTGGAACTGAGCTCAAGGATAATAATATTGCTATCATTAATAAAATAAAGTTTTATTAATAATAACTATCAACAATACACAAAACGGAAAATATTAACATAAACAGAGAATGGAAAGGGTCGTGGGGGCTCGGGCTAATCCGAGGATTAAACGATTTAAAAAGGTAAAACAAATATAAAGTTAAAGAGATGAGATGGTTCGCTAAACCATTTAAAGCACAGGATAGAATTGACAAAAGGGTTAAACACTCAAAGGTAACGTTCGGCTTACGTAATTTTGTACTAGTGGTGCAGAGGAAGTCGACGTGAAGGAATTTTTGGTCCGCTGGCGAGTTCCAGCCGAAGGGTGGGGGGATAAGATGATCCTGACGTGGCGTCTTGGGAATGAGAACCGTTTCTCGACGAACGGCTTGAAGAACAATGGCTGTTCTACGTTGTTCTCTTCTGAACAACAGGGGGGGGGGGAGAACCGTCTCTTGTCTACGGGCTCAAGAAGAATGGCTGTTCTAATGTTGTTCTCTTCTGAAAAACAAGGGGGAAGGGTAAGAACCGTTTCTTAGCGAACGGGCCCAAACGAACAATAGCTGTTCTACGTTGTTCTCTTCTGAACAACAGGGGAAGGGTGAGAACCGTTTCTTGGCGAACGGGCTCAAACGAACAATGGCTGTTCTACGTTGTTCTCTTCTGAACAACAGGGGGAGGGGGTGAGAACCGTTTCTTGTCAACGGGCTCGAACGAACAATGGCTGTTCTAACGTTGTTCTCCTTATGAACAACGAGGGGGAAGCCTTGTGGACTTGGCGTCACGAAAGGCTCAAACCTTGGCACTCAAGGGATATTGTCCTTCTTCTGGACAAGTGATGGTGAATCTCGAGGTCAAGGTCCCTTGGCGCACAAAAGTGAGGGTCATGGTGATGTTTCGCGACGAAAATCTGGATCTCCAATCTGCTCTTAGTGGTAAAGTTTCCATCTAAATAGTCGAGACACTCCCTTGGCGTGGGGGACAATGGAGTGGGAGCTTCGAGGGAATGCACAGCCGAGCCTGGGAACAATGACATATCTGCCCATAAGCCTAACTCAATCTGACGAGGTCGGCGTATGGGGGCGAACGGGGGGAAGATAAACCTCCTTGTTTAAACATTGACTCAGGTGGCTGCGATAAGGCGCCAAGCTTCAAAGCGAAGATGCACGTGGGAGCATCGTGGTTTTAAATAATATGTGATAGGGGTTGAAATTAACGCGGCCTCAACCCGTTCTATCACAATATATATATATATATATATATATATATATATATATATATATATATATATATATATATATATATATATATATATATATATATATAACGCGGTAGGAGGCCATGTTGTATGTAAGATTTATTAAAATCGACAATGATGGCTGCTTGATTAACTTGCGCTGCAGCTTTTTAACCTTTTCAAAGACTTTTTCTTTCAGAAACAACGTTTGGATCGGCGAAATAAAAGCGTATACTTAATTTGGCTTGTATCCTCGGTAGGGATAACATTCTGATGTATAATGGCTACTCACAAACGTCAATCGATAATGTCATAAAGCAGAAGATTGATTCATACCACAACCCAAGGCAGAAAAATGAAAAAAACAAGTACAATAGACCTTCATTACCAAACATCTCAAATATGATTGGTTAAAAAAAATATTCTTATATCAAGATCGAATAATTTTCTTTCGTTTTTATCTAAACTCTATTCTAGCTTTAAAATTTTTGTCACTTCTGATTGGTCCTAAAACCTATTCTTATGCTAATATAATAATGTATATATAAAACCCATTTTTGTAATTTTTTTTCTATTCTTTGCCTAGAAGATGACATTTGAAAAATATGCCACTTGCCACAATTTTTCCCACCTTCGTTTCCTGAAAAGAAGGTCTTTGAAAGGGTTAAAAAAAAACTGCAGCACAAGCTTAACCAAGCAGCCATCACTGTTGGCAGAGATAAGGACACAGTTTGAAATACAGGATGTGCAACTAAGTGAAGTGTTATTATTTACAGGAAGTGAGAAAGCTGAAAAATATAAGGAATTCATATACTGTCTTTGTAAGGGAAGAAAACAAGTGTTGAAAGAGCCTGAGTTGCCTGAAATAAGATAAAGAAAAACGTATAGTCTGGTGCTGTAGAAAATGTTATACCGGACACTTTCATCTGATCTGATCTGATCTGTCGATTTTAATAAATCTTGCATATATATATATATATATATATATATATATATATATATATATATATATATATATATATATATATATATATATATATATATATATATATATAAATATATATATATATATATATATATATATATATATATATATATATATATATATATATATTAAAATTATTAAATTGGCTTATACATGAATATTCAACAAGGTTTCTTTTAATTTAATCATTTGAGCGAAAAATCAATTTTGCTGAATTCTAATTAATTAAGTGGTTATTTTCGGACATATGCACAAAGGAAGCACTATTATTTACAGGTCTCCTAACATTGTATTTATGCTGATCATTACTAACAGATAATTTCGTTCCTGTCTGTCAAAAATATTTACTTGGACAAACAGAACATTCGACCGAATAGACCCCCAATATTATTACAATTATTGTGAACTAGAATGTTTTTTATAGTTGACTTGTATTTGAAAGCAACTCAAATGTTAAAGTTTTTTTGAAAGACGGGGAAGGTTAATAAAACAAAGAGAAGGGTAAAACCAAAATGTTTTTAACATTAAAAGGGATAGCAGGAGCTGTATTATAGAACGTCTTTTTTGCAGAGGAAAGACAGTTTAGAAAAAAGGGATATGGGTAACATAGTTTATGGCCAATTTCAAAGATATTGGAGAATTCAGAATCCATATATTTAGGGACTAACAACTCGTAAAGCCCGTAAAAACATAGAGGAAAAAACGGAACGTTTGACTTTAGGTCTATGCGAAGAGTAAAAATCAATATAAGAGTTTGAATTAGTAGGTTTGCGATCGATGAAGTATTTAAAACCAGTCGGTGTTCTATGAATAAGAAGATCGAGAAAGGGAAGGGTTCTATTATTTTCAACCTCATGGGTAAATTTAATGGAAGGCACGAGTGAATTAAGTTTGGTAAGAAAGCTATTAACATCTTTATAATTATACCACAGGCAAATTACATCATCAATATACCTGTACCAAACAATAGACAAGTTAAGGATAGTAGGGAGGAGTCTTTTTTCAAAGATTTTTTTATTTCTTTTATTTTATAGAGCCCATCTGGCAACTACCCACTTGGGCATAAGTCGCCGAAAAACACGACAGCCTAGAACTAGGCTACTTTATAATAAAAATATGAAAACTTAACAATGATATAAATTGGAAAAACTTAACAATCAGGAAGCAATCTCCGGCAGCGGGGGGAGGTCCCCCTCACCCCGGTGAAGGAGAGTGCAACCTACAAACAAAACAATAACAAAAAAAGAACCTTAAATAAAAGGGAGAAGCCCGGCCTCCCCCCAAAAGTCAACAAGTCCACAAGTCAATGTGCACGAATCTGTCCCGAGTACAAGGGAAAGGCGGTAGCGACCCCGCCCATCCCGGTACCGGGACAGGTATCGTGCACGAAGATCACCCAGACTGGGACATTCGACAAGAATGTGCCGAACAGTCTGGGGGACGACGCAGTCGTTGTAATAGGGCGCAGGCGAGCGCTCCATCAAATAGTGATGCGTCACACGAGTGTGTCCGATTCGGAGACGACAGAAAGCAGCCTAAAGCCACCGCGGCATTGGGGGATAGGTCCATGGGAACAGTCGCGGCGCAATGGCACGCAACTTTAAGTTCCCTTCGAACGTCTCCCATCTTCTTTGCCAAGCAGTTCGAAGAGCTGCCCGTATTCCTGCCATGTAGTCGGTGTGAGGAAGAGCAAAACGGTGGTCCGGTTGCAGAGTCCTCGCGGACTCTTTGGCGCCCTCATCGGCGCGCTCATTCCCCGCAATTCTTACATGTCCAGGAACCCAGCAGAAGATAATCTCGACATCCGCCCGGCTCGCCAAAACCATGTCACGGATATCGCGAAGCAGGGAATGCGGAGATTCCAATGCTCCGAGAGCACTCAGGGCACTTTGTGAGTCGCTATAGATCACAATCCGGTCTCCGAACCGGGCACGTCGCGTAATCTCCCGTACCGAGTGGTGTATTGCCACCAGCTCAGCCGTGAAGACAGACGCAGCGCCTGGTAGAGCCCCGCTGACTTCAAACAGAGGGGATACGGCGTGGAAGCCGACCCCCTCTTGGGACCTGGAGCCATCCGTATACACTGGCACGGTTCCAGCGTGACACGAGGTGTGCTCCAAAAAGGTCGAACGCAATACTCCCGGCGCAGTATAAGCTTTGGGAGCAGAGACGTGGCGACAAATATCCAAATGTGGTACCCTCCAGGGTGGCGTCCTGGGCAGAACCAGGGGCGCCACCGGCCCGAGAGCTATATCTACCTCTACAAGGAGTTTCCTCTCCCTAAATCCAAAGGGTTTAGGGTATGACTGGCGTCTCTCGGCGGCATAGACACCATTGAGATCAGCTGCGGATGCAGTGAGAGCTGTTGGCGACTGAGGGAGGCGCCGGGCTCGCGCGTACAGGCGAGTGATGCACTGCACGCGGCGCAGAGCGAGTGGCATCTCCCCAGCATCGACCAACAGGCTCTCAATAGGGAAAGTGCGGAAGGCACCGGTCGAAAGGCGAAGGCCGGTGTGGTGGATCGAATCCACCTTCCGCAATAAACGCTCGGCTGCGGATGCATAAAACTCGCATCCGTAGTCGAGCTTCGAGCGAACAAAGGATCGATAAAAAAGTAAGGCAGTAGCCCTATCAGCGCCCCAAGCGCTGAACGTCACGGAACGGACAATGTCCATGGCGCGGGTACAAGAGACCCTAAGGCTGCGAATATGAGCCTCTCAGGTGAGGCGTCGGTCGAATACAAGACCAAGAAAACGGTGCAACTCAACCACATCCAGGCGCACCCCATTAAGAAACAAATCTGGGTCGGGGTAAGGCCGTGGATGGAGGCAGAAGTGCACCACCTTAGTCTTGGCCAAAGAAAACCGAAAGCTGTGTGCTTCGGCATAGCGAGAGACGCGGTTCAATGCCTGTTGGAGTCGACGCTCCAGAGTTGGCATCTGGGCCGCGCCAAAAGAGATCGATAAGTCGTCCACGTAGAGCGTAGCGAGAACATTTTCTGGCAGCACCGAGGTGTTGCCGTTGATGCTCAGGGCAAAGAGTGTGACACTGAGGACACTTCCCTGCGGGACACCCTATCCTGCTCCTTTGTGCCTTTTGTTTTAAAGAAATCCATATATATGTTAAAGAGAACATGTGAAAAGCTAATCCAAACTTTTAAAGAAAATTTTGCCATCGAACGAAAACTTACAATTTGGGGTAAAAAGTGAAATGAGTTATATAAAAAGGTTATAAGGCTAGAAGAGGAGCGGCTTCACCACTCGTTACAAAGGAAGCTTGCGGCCTATGAGGCTCCAGCAACGGCGTTTTGGTCTGAAAAAAATTAAAAATTTACTGCCAGTCTATCTTTGTTCACATCGAAGTTTATTTTCTTGTCCTAAAGACAAGAAAAACCGAAATTAAATTTGTTATAATAATTTCAATTTGTTTTACTCAATTTTAGGTGAGGGTAGAAAATTTCTTCTGGTAAAGATTAAAATTGAAGGTCAATTTCAGAAGGAACTTCGATAAATCCTTTCTTCTTCGTCATCAGGTTATTAACCCGTCTTTATACGGGATCGCTGCTTTTGATAAGTTGCTTCTACCTGTTTCTGTCTCCTGCCATGTTGGTCTCCAGTCCCTTCTTCCTCATGTCAGCTTGTATTCAGTCTCTCCATCTAAGCTTGGGTCTTCCTCTCCTCTTCCTTCCCTGTATTTCCATCTCCAAAGCTCTTCTCTCGTCACTCTCTCCATCCCTCCTCATTATGTGTCCCTACCATCTAAGTCTTGCTTCTTGTGTCTTCTTAGAAATCTCCGCCACCTTTGTTGTTCCTCTGATCCTTGTTTTTGTGATTCTTTTTGTTTTAAAAAATTCCCAAATAATTGATAATCATATTTATATTTTCTGAACTTTATCATTTTGTTTTGAAAGTTTCCAAAGATAAAATAATCTCTTATCGATAAAGTTATATAAAAACTTTTGACCATGACTATATCCCCCCCAAATTCAAACTGTTCAAAAAATTGTCTTCCTAAAATATAGTGTTAGGAGAAAAATCCCCCCAAATTCCAGAGTTAAAATATAATATAATAGATTAAAGACACCAGGGTAAAAAAAAACCCCATACTTCTCCTTCAGGTGATTAAATTAATTGTTTTCATTGAAAAATGACCCCTTTATTATCTTATTGATGGTTACACGTCGATCAATTTTGCAATGTTCCTCCAGAAATAAAAAATCCTCATGTTAAATTGTTTATTTTTAACAGACTTAAATGTAAACAATTTTCGCTTGAACTAAAAATACAACAGAACAAGCTACCTTCCACTGGTTTGATCGTGCACTGAACGAAAATCTTGTGCCATCTCCTTTTCAAACAGTTATTAAATTGCTGATCTCAAAGTTAATTATAGTAGAATATCAAATTTCCGCCCCCTTTAAAAAATTTGCAGAGAAAATCAGTTTGTGCCTCCTTTTAAACTAAATAGAAAATCTTGTGATGTAAAATTGAATCACGTGTTTTCAGACTTTGAAAACGTCATATAATTTTTTGAAAACGTTGTTTCTTACATTTTGTTTACGAAGACCTGAAAGGGCGAAGCTGAAGAATGGCATGCAGAACCATCTCAAACTAAACAGAATACTAAAATCCACATTTTCTTGAAAATATTGGCTTAGTTACCATGAAAATTGAACAGAATATTCCTTAAAATTTCCATATGATAGCGCCCAAGTTTCATCTCCTAGAACAGCGGCTAGAAAAATTATGAGGATAATGTGTATTAGAAGAAAGGGTGCATCCAAATCTACTAGAGAACGGTAACTTAAAAATTTCTGTTTACACAGCAAAATTCGTCACCTATGTACGGCAATATTGGCCCAAATGTATTATAGACTATTATTGATGTTATTACTCATTTATCCGGATGTCGGATCGAGATAAGCTCGACAGATTCTTTAGAAATCAAGTTGTCCAGTGGAAGAGTGAAGGAATAATACTGCCTGACAAGTCGACGAAAAACACGACTCTTCCTTAAAAAACTACTTCCAGGGACGTTTGAATGATGCGACGGATATCGATAAAGTACAGATTTAAGAGAGCAAGCTGTATTTTAGTTCAATTTCCCAAGAACCTCAACCAGAATGTGTTTAACTAGACTGTCCCCCTTTTGAGAGATGTAGGACTCTAGCATGTTACCCTGCTAATAAACCACGCGTAAATAAAATATTAAAGCCGATAGATTGGCCTTTAATAATGAGCATTTGCTCTAGAGTGCTGAAAAGTGGGAAATTGTTTTTCAGTGACGAAAGCAAATTTAATTTGTTCTGATGGATGGGAAGCAGCATGCAAGACGTCGTACATGTGAAAGATTGAATCATGCACGAAAAAGGCGGTTAAATTTGGAGGTGGTATCGTCATGATGTGGGGTATGTTTTCAAGCGCTCTAGTCTGTTCCCTCGTCCGTTTATGCAGCAAAGTAAAAGATGGAGTATACAAAAATCGGCTACAGAAATATGGGATCCTCTCTCTCTCCAGTACCTGAGCTTGTTTTCATGCAGGACAAGGCTCCGTGCCACATATCAAATCAGTTCATGGATGCTATAAATATCGCCGTGATGACCTGGTCTGCGCAGAGCCCTGATTTAAGCCTGAGAGAAGACTTATGGAAGATGCTCATAGAGAAAGTTATGGCTTGGAATCTACGGATATTGAAGATGTCTTCAAATATTGGAAGAATAATGGGATAAATTCACGCTGGAACAATGTGACAGTTTGGTGAAGTGCCGCGGCCGAAAAGGTGTTCAAGTCATTCAAAACAAATACTTGAATACTTCTTATAATTCTTTTCAATTGTCTAGGAGATAAATATGTTGTTTTCCTGTTATGCTTTATTTATACTCATCATTCTCTAGTTTTGGACGCATAATTTCTTCAAATACATTTGTATTCCTTTCATCATAGCTTGTTTATCTTGTATTCTAGAAAATGAAACTTCGATACCATCAGAGGCAAACTTCAAAAGAATATTATTTAAAATAAAATGTAAATTTTGGTAATTTGCTCTTTAGTTTTTGGACGGTACTGTAAATTACTCTTACTAGATAAAGCTAACTGAATTTAAAGTATTGCCAAACTGATTTGTAATTACAAAAACTGGGTGACAGAAAGATCAGAAGACAACAAAACCATTAGTGAGTTACATACATCTCCTTGATTTGCTTTCACAGACGATGACTTGGGTCATTTTTCAACGAAATAAAATGAAACACAGAGAAAATTGTTAAAATATTATTTTTCTTCCATTTTCTTTCATTTCTTAATTTACTTAACTGTACACACTTCCATTTCCTCATTTACAATAACCAATTCACCAGTCACCATATTTTTTCATTAAAAATAATACTTTTGATATATTTTTAACGTAAAACTGAACTATAAAGATCTTTGAATATCTCTATGGGAAATCTTTTTTCCTCTACCATCGGCTGCTCGGGACAACATCCTAATATGATCTGAATCCAATAGTAATCAGTCAGTTACGCCAAAAGCACTCAACAAATAAAAAAAACCCATCAATGTTGTCCGCTATCTTTTGGTATATCAAGCCATTAATAGTTTCAAAATATCCTGTATCCACTAAGTCCTGCTACTACGAGGGACACTCATCTGAACTCACATATTGGAATGATGGACAAGATTTTGGCCTTCCTTTGATTTATTAACTCATAATGGCAACGAATAGTACCTATTAACCCAAGGCTTAAAACTTAAACTTTTCATTGGTGGGAATTATTATTATTATTTAATAAGCCTCTAAACACTGTTGATTAGGTTTAACCACAATGAGTAATGGAACGGCCGATAGATAGATACTTTCTTAGCTTGGTAGACTAACTTTTGTTTCACGTCGCTTTCTTTTACGAGATGTTTGCACATGAAATGAAGGCAAATACTATGGAATGAAAAATACCCTGAATTTCCACATCCATTCGCCTGTGTTAATTAAGGAGCCGATGATTGGGACTTTTGAAGCCTGAAATTAAAGCCCACCTTCTTTCTAATGATACACTTATTATAACGATAATAATAGCGCAATTATGATCGAGTGTTTTTTTTTGTGAAACACTTCATATTCTAAGGGTGGGGGTATTTCCCAATGTGGAGGGTATGATTCCTCTCCCTCTCTTCTACATGATGTGGTTATATATGGACGGATGGAAACAAATTTGCTCGTGCGGTTTGAGCAAACTGGTTCTACCAACTTGTTGGTAGGATCTGGTAGGCGAAATTACTTGTATATGGAAATTATGGTATTAAAAAACAAATAAGGGTTCGTGAATTCTCGGTAATAATTCTGATTATATGCCCATCGGAAAAGGAAGATAAGAATGGAGTCAAATCGGCAAACTTAACCTACTCCTTTGTCTTAATGTCTTAATTTGTTTCGCAAAAGACAATTTTAACTTAAGATTTAAAACGAAAATTATTTTCTTCACTCCGCAAGAACTAAAATTCGTTCTTCAGACCAAGCGAGGCGCCAGGATTTTCACGGGTTCTGAATGGCGTAATCTGTGAGTAATTTTGATGGTAATCAGAATTTCAACAAATGACCAAACGCGGTAATCGGATAAGGCTTCGATTCATGTTTTAGAAAAATCAACAGCTTGTATAGTGTGGGAAGTTTGTATTAATAACAAATAGCCAATTACCGCGTCTCTTTTCAAAATAGGCTGCATATTTTGTTGACTTGATGTGATGTAATGTGCGGTTTTGCTGTTCTATGCATCTATGGGGAGTTTTTGCGTTTAGAAAGAGATGTAAATACGCGTGCACCTACGTATGTAAACATATAATGGTATGGGTAAGTCTGCACATGAAGGGTTATAAGAAATGCTATCTGCCATTTCGTATCTCGATTCTTATTATCCATCTTCTCTTACCAATTCTTAGTCCTCGTTTACCACGGTTAATTGGCACGGCTTCCTTCATCATCATTCCACAGGCTCAACTCAGCCCCAAAGACCCCATAACGAAAAAGCTCGCAATCCATGACCCTCGCCGAGCTCAATTCTCTAGTTCCTGCGGGCTTTCCTCTTTATTCACACAACACCTCTTCTCCTGGGCCAGAAAGGGGAAGAGAGAGATGTGCGGATAAAAGAGAAGACAGGAGGGCCAACCAGATCATTTTTGGCACTTATTATCTCCCAGAAAAGTAGGAAAAACAGTCTTCAATTAATGGAAAATGGAAAAAATACCCGCCTATAAAAATACGTTTTTAGAAGACTATTAAGTCACCTATTATTTATAAATTAAAACCGAATTAAGAGCTAATTAAGACTCAAGAGTTGAATTGAGAGGGAAATAAAACGTGGTAAGGGAAAAGTATCTGAAGAGGGGGTAGAGTTTGGTAAGGTTAGGTTGTGTAAAAGAAAAGATACAAAATAACAAATATTTTCTAAAATTTGGAGAAAGTCGCTCCAACCCCCTATTGAAAGTTCTAAACTTGTCTTCGTTCTTGAAACAGGGGGGGGGAACCAGAATTTATTAACTGTTAAATGATAACTGCCTCTGGAATCAAACCTTGAACTGACAGGAATTAAGAATCGCCCAATATCTAGGGCAAAGGGGCTAAAGTGCATGAGAAGAGCAGCAGAAATGAAGCTGAAATTACTGTTGAGAAGGACGAACAAAGGTCTACGGGCTTTCCTTCCCTGTTACGTAGTTTTACGTACATATGATTCTGCACGTAACCATTCAAGATGAAAGTAGAAAGCTTAGGAGAGACAAAAAGTGGAATCCCTTGGATTATTTTTTGTGGGATTCATTGTCTAATAAGCGTAATCCAACGAAGAAATATTCCTACGTTGTCCAGAAGTAGGAGCAAAGGAACAGACATGAAAACAGACAAGGGAATGAGAAAAATAGAAATAAGGAGAACAGTAGACGGGACTGCAACGATGAATCTTGAGAAGCTGCATTGGGTCATTTTAAATATCCATAGCATGTTTGTACACAGCAGCAAAGGGATAGAAAGACAAAAGTGAATTAAAAAACAAAACAGGGAGTAATTAAAAGGCTCTATCAGAGATGAAATATTGGTTGTGAGTTATTTGTTAAGGTACATTTTACCCCATTGAGGAAACCAGGAGAGAATTGGAAGTTGAGCGAGGTTTGGGCAGTGTTCTCAGGAATATCTCTCAAGGGCCATTCACCACACGTCGATCCAATAAATGCTACCTCTAATGGGTGTTATTCTCTAGATAAAATTGATAAATGAAAATATTTAAATTGAACAAAAGGAATTACTATTGCTCGGCGAACTTCTGACAACTACTATTGTCACAAGAACTAATGTAATAATAATATATAAACCTCGCCTTCTCAGGATAAAGTTTTCCGTTGAATGTTTTCTTTGCTCGTTCAAACTCAATTTTGTATATCTTCTTCCCCTGGACCTTGTCATACAGTATATCATTCTACTCCCTTCAACCCACCTCTTATCTCTCATCCTCGACGACCCCGAGAGAATCACAAGGCAACTGGGCGCACCAGTACATCAGGGAAAATGGAGAGAGGAATCTTCAACGAAATACGACAAAGAAATAACACAATTTCGAGCCTAGATGCAAAACGCAAGTGAATGGAAGGGACCCCCGGGCTAAGAGACTGTTGTCATTTCCTTCCTCCTGAGCTTTTCGAAGGGTACAAACTTTCACTTCATCCAAATTATACTTTACTAGTAATCCGTTGGGGTCAACCAGGTTTCTCTCAACTTAATGCATACAGAAGAACTCGGCTTGCTATTGACCTTGCTCAGATTCTAGAACAAATTAATGGAAACGGAGAGACATTGGACATCGGAATGACTGATTAGGTTCGACGCTATGGAGCCAAGTATGATTTACTCCAAGGGGTCAGAGTAGCAAAGTGTCAATATGGCGGAAGGTCTTCGTCTCACAACCCGGGTCCGGCAAAGGTTAAGAGACTGTAGGTTGGAAGACGATTGAGAATAGTGATTTGAGAGGCCATCAGGCACCATACGAACTAAAGGGAACTCCCATCCGAACTTTCTAAACACATTCTAGCTAAACGGAAAGTGAAATAGGCACTGATGTAGCAATTGTTAACTTAACACGGATGAGGCCAAAATACAGCATTATTAACTCAAATATCAGTGGTATCCAGTGGTCGTAGCGTTAAAAATACGGAATATATCATAATCACATCCGACGTTAGTAGTGATTCAAGTGAAAAGTAACATTCAAAGTTTCTCGATATAAAGTGATAGCATCAGATATTAATGGCACCTCAAATATGTACTGATTTATTCTAAGACTAGGTACTCTCCCAAATCCAAATCTCGTAGGATCCATAAAAGAGGTGATAGATATAAATACAAACCATACATGCAACTTGGAGATCAGGAACGATATACCAAGACGATCACATCCAGAATCTACTACCAATAAAATAGTACTCGGACAATCAGCGAGACAACTGGCGGCACTAATAATACAGGACGATAGGCTACCGTCTCTTCATACCACAAAATTACGTGTATTACGGGTACAGGAACTAGAATCCAAATTCAGTTGTGATATCAAGCTAACAAATTTGGAAGTGACCATAGTGATTGAGATCCCTTCGCCTACTCCTACGACACCATCTTCATCGATAGACAGCGACGAATCCGAGGACTTCCAAAGCGGACCTCCAGCAAATGAAAATTGACGGTATGGGGACGAAGACGATAAGATTGGGAACGACAGAAGAAGCGAAGAGGAGGGAAACAACGATGCCATGAACAACGAAGAAGAACAAGATAAAGGTGATAATATATCTCCAAGTAAAATCAACTCACGAAGGACCATTATGTCCAACCTATATGGGATATGCAAGGAACTACCGGGTCCTGAGATCGCAGTCGTTTCTTTCCGCATGGACATTCCGTAGGGTTCCAAATATAAAAATGTAATTTTTTTTATCGGTACAAATTTCCTTGTCGGATTTCTTTTGTATATACAATAAATAAATGGAGGTCGTGGACCCACAGTTCTATGCTAATGATACGCCAATCTATCCCTTTTTTTCCCTAGTCTCATTTGCTGAGACTCATAGAAATCTTGTATCTGTACACTACACCATCACGTAATTGCTTTCGAACAACTTTCTGAGACTCAATCATGACACAACTGAGGTGATACTGGTGAGTACAACATGGGGTGTAAATCGCTTTGAAACTACTGCTCCTCTTCTTAACATTGGTGGCTCCTCAGTTTCCCTTTCGTGGCACTGTTATAAATCTGGGCTCGACCTTTGATAATCACCTATGAAACCAGGTGGAGTATCGATGGATCTTCTCTCTGCTCTTTCCGTAATCGTAGCCACGAACCCGTTACCTGTCTTTGCTGAATCCCAGACTTTCACTCTTCCACCCCTTCACCTTGCTCAAAACTTTGCACCCTCTTTTATTGTAATCGGGGCCATACTCTCGTGCAACTACTCTTCACTATGAGCAGTACTGGCCCCCCATTCGACCCAGAATCACTTTCAAGGTCCTCTTTCATATCTATAAGATTCTAAACACCGCAGGCCCCCCTCCTACTCTGTTACCTGAACCTACTCCGGCCTCCGAAAGCCCTTCGTTTGGGCTGTGTTGCCCAGCTCATCGTGCTTTCTCGATATTTGCTCCTAGGGTGTGGAATGATATACCCCTTCCTTGATGCTTTCAAACGTACCATGAAGACTGCCCTCTCGGGGTTTGTAAATAGGCTCTCTCTAATGGCCCCAAGCCTTGAAGGAAGCTTTTAAAATGCTCAATATTATTATTATTAAGAAAAATGATAACAGCGAGCACCAAGTTAGTACGAGAAGATTCCTATTCACATAATATTTAATCTAAACAGAAAGGTGTAGGAAGGAAAATGTCCTGTCGGAAAAAAAAGAAGTAGCGTGTGGCAATTCAATAGCGCCTCAGTCCACTCTGCCTTCCCACAGTTCAAACAGAGCTTATAAGTTGCCTGTTTCGCATTTGCGACGTCACTAATCTTTTTTAAACGGTCGTTCAAGTGGGGCCAGAACCCCTTACTAGAGGATCCATTAATCGCTTAAGGGGATCATTGGGAAAAAGGGAGAATCTTTTTGACTAGGTATCTCTTATCTTTAAAGATGCAGCTTTTGACCATTGATTCCAGCTCTCTCGTTGTAATGTCCAACTGAATAAGTTTTAAATAAAAAGTTAAATAACTTCAAATTTAAATAAGTTCTAAAATTAAATCGACATAAGCTCTAAAGCTAAATAAGTTCTAAATTAAATAACTTTTAAATTGAAATAATTTCTAACTTCAAATATTGTCCAAAAAAATCAGGATTTTGAAACTTCCGATTGCTACGTCTCTCCGTCTTCTGTCTTATTTCAATGAAATTGAGACTCAATTTCTTCCATTGATCTACTAAAATTTCTATATTCTCAAAATGAGTGATTAAAGCTGCTCTGCATAATCCCTTTAAAGATTATCGAGGGATTTTTTCTAAAGATAATTAAAAACTTTGATTAAAAAGTAAATTTTATGATAATAAATTCAAAAAACTAAACGCAAAACAAACTACAAATGAATGAATAATATAAATAACTGATTAAAAAACAAATTAATCACCAGGAAAAGAGAAAACCATCCTCACAAAACGAATGCACATAAACAAAGACTAAAATATAGACAAAACAGTAAAATAATGAGAAACAAAAATAGGGGCATAAACAAGAAAGCAGAGTAATAAGAGACCGAGCGCCCTCTATCTTTGCCAGATCGTTCGAAGGAAATTCGGAAAGCGACCCAACCTATCATTTCATCTGTGCCGGATTATATCACAGTTTGCTTACGATAAAACTCTCTAATATTGCATTACGTACTTCTTTAAGATCTTCAAACAACTTTTATTATCTGAGGGAGGAAAAATAACCTCCATTTAACTCCCTTCCCCCAATCAAAATAGAATATTTTTTCATCGGGAAACTTTAGCGTGAAAGGAGGAAATAATTCCAAAATTGTTCGTTCAGTTCCTCGAAAAGGAGTATTTATAAAGAATAATAATCTACTTCATCGTAGTCTTAAAATATTTTTATCACACATATTAACTCGTGTTTGTTATTTAATTATTCCCTAAGTAGGGAGTATACGTAATGGGTTTATTAAGAATTATACGAAATATATGATTATATAACAGATGAGTCGAACGAAACATTCCTGAACCAGACGATATTAAGTGACTCCTCTGGGAGAAGTTAAAAAGACATTTTAAGTGAAAAGATGGAAAAGAAAATGGCACTAAAAAAATATACCAAACATAAGATTGTATGAAAAATCTGCATTCTTTTATTGGATATTTTGCTTAAGGATTTTTCAGTTTTTGGGAAAGGCCAAAATACATGGAACGATGACAATTTAGTCGAGGAGAGACGCAATTTCGAAATGCAAATGACTTCTATTTCTCAAATTGCTCGAAACCTGATCATTTAATTGCATCGTTTTTTCTTCTGTATTTCGGGATGAAGTCGAAAACTAGTATCTTCGATTACAGTCAAAGCCCAAAGTTTTGAGACTACTATATTTTTTCAATAAGAAAATTAATACAACTAATCAAACGTTGCATTTTGTTTTAGCATGTTTGTATCATAATTTGAAGGTGAAATATACCCCCCAAAATTAGAGATCAAATCCATTTTATTAACTACAGTCAATTGATGCGTGCAATCAATATTTATTAGGATGTCTCTTGTTCTTCAAGACTGCTTCAATTCTTCTTAGCCTGGTTGAGACCTAATTTGTGATGATATCTTGACAAATATTGCTCTATTTCTGTTCAATAAGCCCCCGCAAATGCTCACAATGGGAGGGCTTCTGTTTATCAACTGCTAGTTTGATTATCGCCCCAAAATTCTCTATTGGGTTCAAATCTCAAATTCCAGGGCCAAGGTCCCCAAAAATCAGTGTTATTTTCTGCCAAGAACTTTGTTATTACTTTTACCTTGCAACAAGGTACGCTATCATACTGAAAAATACAGTTTTTATCCCTAAATTGGTCCTAAGCTGTTGGGAAAAGGTGTGGATGAAGCACGTTTTGGTATAATTTTGAATTCATGGCAGTGTTCATGGGTAAAATTGTTCCCTTACATAAGAAACAGTCCCAGACATGAAAAGTGTCCGGATCCTTCACCGTGAGCATGACAAATGACTCGTGGAAGCGCTCCCCTTTTTCCCTCTAAAAGACGAATCTTCCATATGTTACCAATAAGCGGAAGGGACATTTCTCAGAGAATATCACTTTTCTCATGTCTTAAACAGTACATTCATTATACTTCGCACAAAATTAGAGCCTATTCGTAAGGTTCTTGGTTAGATAAGGCCTCTTTGCAACCCTTCTTGACTTGAGCAAAGGGGATTGCTATCACTATTCCCGTTTCGTGTCCAGGGTGAATATACGGACACACTCCATGTCTGGAGCTGCCATGAAATGAAAGTGGTATTCAAACGTGTGTTATCAACACCTTTTTCCAACAGCTTAGGACCAATTTAGGGGTGATAACTGTATTTTTCAGCATGATAGCGTACCTTATCGCAAAGCAAAAGCAATAATAAAGATTTTGACTGATAATTATCAACCACAGTGTATTTTCTTATATAATCAAACTGATTGTTGCTAAACACCACCCATCCAATTATGAGCTGTTGCGGGTCTTTATTGAACAAAAATGGAGCAATGTTAGTCAAAATATCTACACAATTTTGGTATCTTTCATGCCAAAATGAATTCAAGCAGTCTTTAATAACAAGAAGCCTCATTGTACATACTGATTGTTCACATCAATTGAATGTATTTATTAATTAAATGAGTTTGGCTCTAAATTTAGGTATATTTTACCTTCAAATTATGATACAAACATACCAAAACAAAATGCAGCGTTTGATTATTTCTATTAATTTTCTTATATGGAAAAATATAGTACTCTAAAACCTTTGACTATGACTGTATATTAATTAGTTGGATATACACATGTATGTTCGAAACAATACCGTCTTCCGGTACGTGTCGAACAATCGACTAAACCTGGATAAGGGCTGCTGCTCCGGGAAGACGCACCAGGAAGTCTTGTCGTGCGAGCGCGCAATGTTGATAATGAGTGGAGCTGTTGTGCACCTTGTCCAGTCATGCATCCATATTAATAGGTCACCCGAATGGGTGTATGGAATGTGAGGTGTATATGCGGTGTGAAAAAAGGGAGAGCTATTGAATGTATTTAAATGAGAGAAATTGAAAACTTGCACTGCGTGACAAAAGACTAAAAGGATGGAGAAGTTTGTGTGTGGTGAGGGAGGTGGATGAAAGGAGTGCGATCATGTGTGAATCATAATGGTAGGGCAAAAGAGGGTGTGGTAGTGTTTTTGAGTTATTAACCTGGTGTGACGGTTGGGTATGAATCTGGGGGTGAAGTTGAGATTTGTAAATGGAAACCTATGCGTTATTGCAGTAATGACAGTAGTGGGGCAGAGTGAATTTTGGAATGGCTCGAGATGAATGTTGGATAGAATTGGGAATGCGTATCGGTTCATGGTTTTAGGAGATCTGAATAGACGAATGTGTGACAGAATGAAAGAGGTAACAACCATAGCTCTTTTATACACCACGAGAGAATGAGAATGGAGAGAGAGAGAAGGTGGTATGTATATGTGCTGAATAAAACTTGTGGTAGGAAAAACATTCTTTCAGGAGAAGGAAGTGGATTAATACAGAGTGGTTGGGCAAAGAGGAAAGGAATAATGTAAAGGTATGACTTGATTTATTCACAATATGAGAGAAGAATATGCTTTGGGATATATTTGATGTGAAAGCTGCGAGATGTATGTGTATATGACTAACCAACCACATGATAGGTATGCGGATGTAATAGATTAAGGGATTGTAAGTGTAATCATGGAAATAGAAAAATTAAAGAATAAATAAAGGAAGCGCTAGAACTAGAAAGCTAAAGAAGAACGCTGAGAGATGAACTGATAATATACAAAGTGTAGTGGAGAGCAAAAAATACATCTACTTGCTGATGTTTAATAATTCAGATGAAAATATCAGTAATATGCGGATGAGTGCATGAAAGTAAGCAGAAAGAAAAGGAAAAGGAATGACTGACTAAGGTATGTTAGCAGTAAATAAGACATGGGGAAGAAAGATGAATGAATATCCGTATTGGAACAGGAAGTTATTCTGGAAGAGAGTGAGAAAGGTGATAAACCAAATGATTGATAATGATGATGAAAATGTATACGATGCTTCCAAGAAGGCAAACCTCAACTTTGTTTTGTGAAGCCCTTAGGACCCAGAAGTTTGGATTAAAGTTAACTATTACAGTTTTTCGAACTTCCTATTCTTTTTTTAATATTACTGCCATTTTATCTCGATTGAAGCCTAAGAACAGGTAAATGAATTAGGTATTCTCGCTCGACTGAAGATTTATCTTAAACGCAATAAAAAGGAAACAGGAATAATCAAAGAAGACGCATTCACTCACAGATTTGAGAAAATGGTGTAAGAGAAAGATGAAAAATGGTAGGAAATCGAAATTGATGATAAAAACTAAAAATGACGAACAATGACATAGCAAGGGAGATGGAAGAGAATATTACAATCCTTCATTTTGAAGTTTGTACAAAGACCACTGGCCTTTGACTGTGTGACTTTTATCCTTTCCTCAGCATGTTTGGAGAGAAGTGAGAACACTGGATACCTCTTCAAATTACAAAACAAAATGTAAGACCAAAAATGAACATACCGTAATTCAAGAAAGATGTTGAGATATCATGTTTAGATTAATTATAACTTTAACGACTTTTATAATTACTGTGCGTTATTCTGACTTGATTTTGACAATATTTACTGCTGTTTTAATTTTATTTTGTGGTTCGATTTTGTTGATTCCTGACCAAGTACTTGATTGAATTTGAATCCAAACTTTCCAAAAGGGTTGCAAGTTTTTTCTCGATCGAAGTGGAAGAATTAGAGAATGAAATTGAAACAATGAAACTACAAAGCTAAATAATTATATGATTAATAATTAACTACAGATAGAAAAGTGTGTTGCTCCCAAACAGAGGAATAAACACTTAAAGTTATGAATATTACATGATCCTTGAACAAGGATTTAAAACATTCAGGTGACCGATCTTGGAGAAGACATCTGCCCCCCACCCTATATTTTGTGATTTACTCTGTAGTGTTCAAATGTCTTCGTTTTTACTATTGATGCTCCGTTTCCAGTAGTTTGGGGGGCAACACATATATTCTATCTGTAGTTAATTATTAAGCATATAATTATTTAGCCTTTTAGTTTCATTGTTTCAATTTCATTCTCTAATTCTTTCACTTCGATCGAGAAAAAACTTGTAACCCTTTGGAAAGTCTGTTCTTAAAATGCGCTTTCCTTTGTACAACTTATAACCGTTGAAAGTGGAGATTCTAACTGCTTTATATTTAGTAGTTTTCTCATATGTCTGTTTTCCATTTTCTACCTTTTCCTTAGAATGAATTTAATTTTTGTTTTCCTTTCCAGTAAATATAGGATCTCTGAGAAAGCAAAGGAATGATGGAAACAGATCAAGGAAAGGTATTTACGAAAAAATGATAAATAGTGTTGTTAGTAATAGTAAGAATCTAGATGACTCAACTAGAGAAATAAAGTAGGAAAAGGAGACCAAGAAAAGTTCTAATTTCTAAATTGCGAATGGAGAAGAAAGAGTTTAGGAAAAGAAGTTTACAGAATATCAGATATCCAGAAAACCACTAATGAAGAAAGAAGGCCATTATCTGGCACTGTCTGCACGTACCATTCAGCCCACGTGTGGTGGAAGCGAAATCAACTGGACCCCGCCCATAAAACGACACAAGTTGTAGGGCCCGGGACGCTGACTTTCGCAGATGGGGTGAATGATAGGAAGGAAATTGAAAGTCCAAACTACGAGCCCCGTCACGAGAGTGAGAGAAATGAGAACCCATTTCAGGCCCCCTCGTCGCAATAAATAGTGCGAAATATTCTAAAAAGGCAATAAACGAACACAAACTGAAGAACTACCAACTTTTTAATGGGGTAGGAGAGATTAACATATATATATATATATATATATATATATATATATATATATATATATATATATATATATATATATATATTAGAGTGTGCCAGGTTAGGTTTTTTTAGTAGGGCATCAAATTAATGATATCAAGTCCAGCACATGCTGCTCTGGTTGCTTGTCAAATGAAAGTGATTCCACCAAATTTTCATTAAAGTTGAGAAATATTTAATGGTCGCGCAAAAGAACGTTTTGATAGCTCCTCTAAGGTTTGACCCGAATTTCCATCAATCTATCAACAATTACGTCACAAAACAATGAATTTCTATCAATAATGTAACCGATGCATGGGCTTTTGATTTCCCGCGGAAAACAAAGAGCTTCTTCTCTTCCTCCTACTCCAACACCTTCTTCTTGAGTTCCGCCTTCTTTTTTTTTGGAACAGCTTTCGTGTGGAGGCTGGCAAGCTTCAAAACGAACTGGGTTTGCCGTTTATCCTTCCCCCGGTTGCCGAAGAAGCGTTGAATGAGGGCTATTCCTCGTTCGGCGAGGTCATTTGTGACCTTCAGGCTACCAGCCCATTTCTTCGCGCACTTGAAACACGAATCCGTGTTCAATGTTTTAGGACTTAGATCAAGGAGTGCTGGCCTCCTAGGAGACTATTGAAGAGCTTCATGGAGCGCACTGAGAAGAAGTCGGAAAGCAGCCTGTTGAGATTGATTGGTGTCTTCGACTCAGGACACCGTGGATTCTTGGTCATCGAAAGACACTTCATCCCCTCGAACATCTCTGACTTCTGCTCAGGGCTGATCCGGTCATCAAAGAAGGCCAGTTGTCGGAAAGGTACCAGAAATAGCGCCGCATCACACACTCCGCGACCAACACAACCCCATCGTCACAGATCCTCTTCACGTCAGTGATGGAGTCCAGGTCGTTCGTGGCTGCGTAGGATGAAATCATTGCTTCATTACAGTATTTCGCGTAGACCATGGTCACAAAGAACGGAACTCGACAGATCCTCACCAACTCGCGCCTTCTTATCTCCAGCTGGTCTGGAAGAGCATGATCTTCACAGCATATATGGCCTTGGCCATCCATCTGGCCAAATGATAAGCACCAGGAGCAAGGAAGGATTTAGGGACTCGTACTCTAAGGTAGGCCATGGTGACCAGGATGATCTATTTGTAGTCTTCGTGTGAATAATTCCCACAGTCAAGCAGACGTTTCAAGTGACCAACCACCTCAAGGCGGTGAGCTTTATCGTCGGATGACAGAGCGGTTGGTGTCAGCGGCTTTGGTTGGATGTGGTCAACGAAATGCCAAGGATTCTGGAGCCTTTTGAAAAGGGAGATGTCAGGGCCAGATGATGGATCCATGCAAGCCTCGATGACATCCTTCAGAGCAACTTCCAGGATGTGATGTCAGCATGCTAACCTCACCAGTAGCTTCTCCCGTGTACGTTTAATCCTGATACTCCCTTCTTGAAACATCCCCGTGTTGGCCGCTGTTGAATGCCATTCCAATGATATTGCCCTCCAAGCTGCTTTCTCGTGCAAGCTTCATGACAGTTTCCGAAACAGCTTGTCCTGTCCCTTCTGCAGACCCAGGAACACCCAGAAGTTCTTCTGTATCTTCCATGGACACCGAGACGGCCACCCTATTCTCCAATGACCTTCTGCCCACTACACTGAGGAAAAGCTTGCCATCCCAATGCAAGCCCAAAGGGAATTCATGCTTGAAGGAGAAAAACATGGCAATCTCTTCGCGGTTCTTGACTCTGGCCCGGTGGATTGACGAAAGGGACACAATCATATGTTCGATGTCGTGGCCGAGGATCATTAAAGCAACGCATAGGAGGATGTCGAGGCACGGATGGACAGATTGTCGCGTTATTAAGCGAGGGTCAGCTCCTTGGTGAGCTTGTTCTCCTAAGGAAGTCGACGGCGTAGAGATTTAACTGGTGTCGGAGCTTTAAAGTCATCATCGGTACGTTCGTTGGGAGATGAGGATGAAGTAGAAGACTCCCAGGCCACGACATGGTCAAGAGTGGATGTTAAAACGGCCACGTCCTTTTCTTCATCTCTTCTATCTTTTATCTCTTACGTCGCTTCTCCTCAGTCGCTCGCTTCAGCTTCTCGTCCACGCCAGCCATCGAGCAGCTCTGCTGGTCCTCCTTCTGAGCCTCCAAGAACGCCTTATCTTGCTCGGGGATCTTCGCTTCCATTGCCTTGGAATGCGCGATGTCGAACATGTCTTTGAGGCTGTCCCTGAAGATGCATCCCTTGATTTCTTCCTTCTCTATCTTCTGTGACTTGGATTTCGTCAAGGCGCCTTACTCCTCGCACAGTTTGAGGATCTTCTTCTTCCCCCACGACACATCTGACATCGAAATGTTCGCAAGTCGCCACACTTCCAAGACCTTCTCAGTAATAGAAGCTGCTACAGTAAGAAGAACCTCCTTCTAGATCTTGTGGTGAAACAAAAACACCTGAAGAACCTCGCCTCTTGATGGAAGACGATTCCCCGGGAATGACGATGTTAGGGACTTCTCCAGTAGCCATACAACGTCCTTAGATCGTGTTTTACACGCCATTTCGTTAGAACTGGAAACACAAAAGAGACCAGAATAGTTATTTGATAGTTTGTTCTTACTTTTTTAAAGTAATGCAAACACCCTTGCACAACCTCAATCTCTGACGACGAGCAGAAAACTAAACGAAATGCGTGACGAGTAAAAGACAAGACGAGAGAGGAGGCTGAAAATTTTCCTGTTTGAATTTGTCATGAGAGAAATCAAAGGCAACATGTGCTGCAGTTCTTCTTGAGATACCCTAATATATATATATATATATATATATATATATATATATATATATATATATATATATATATATATATATTTATGTATATATATATAACCCACAAGCATCCTAAAAGTTTATTCTCTTGATACTGACGTTGCGGGTTGGCCCCTATTCTTAAGAACCTTAAATGAATGAAAACTTGCATAAGAATTTGACATGTCTTAACAGATAAATTATTCTTGGTATTAAACCTTTTAATCCAAAGGAAAAACAAAAGAAGCCGTAAAGATAATCTATTGGCGAAGGTATGGTAGGTATAAGGGCTGGTCTAATGACCCATATTTCATCTATCCTAATTTGTTAGGATTATCTGCACACTATCTGGTGTGGAAGTGCACTACAACATAATTGCTCGAAGATCATTTATCAGTGATGCCTGATTGTATTTTCTAAATTTCTTGACTATGATTGTGAATTTGATTTTAATTTTACGTCTGAAATGAGTGTTGGATGACCCGGCCAAACTTTAGAAATCTTACACGGTATTTTTAGCATTAAAGAAATACTAATGGTCTTTTCAGGCATTCCAGTCGTCATATAGGGTTGCGTTTTGGCGCGGAAAGTAACGCATTTTTTAGATACTACACATTTGTCGTGGTTTACGGCCGAGTACCTATGTACGTTTGCTCCGTACATGAGTAACTCCGTTCCACCTTTCTCTAAGACTGCTTTAATTTAATTCTTTAACCAGGGAAGATTCGTATTATTATATATCTATTGCCATTTGCAGCGTTCGAGGATCTAATTAAACAGCTTGGACAAAAATATAATTTTAATTACATAGAAGAATGAAATATTAAATCTTTCAAATACACTTTCGCACAGAATGGGAAATAACAAAAAAAAAATGAATAGGTTTTGGGTACGTTTACCTTTAACTCAGAGGGAGCCGATAGTTGGGTGACCTTGAAAGTGAGTCTACTCGCTTTGGTGATTTGAGGCGAGTTGGACTGGAGGCTTCCTCACTGGCGTGAGGAGGGTTGTTGGAAAAAGAGCTGATGCTTCTCACTGGGTAGGTAGGAGGCGCGTGGCGAGGCTTCTTGACTTGAAGATGTAAGCGAGGGGATTTTGGATGAATGGAAGTTATTTCGATCCCTGTGTTACAAATTCGGGCTTCTCGATGATGAGACAACCAAAAGGTGAATCTTTTCTCGAATGGGAATTCACGTTGGTATTCCTCAATGGTGAGGGGTATCTCTGTTTTTATTAAAAAAACTGAGATAAGGGATTTCTCTGGACGAGAATGGTATGAGAGTGGGTCTCGATACCACTGGTCTACTCTTCAAAGCGACCAAAGGAACAGCCTCGGGAGGGAAATTCCCGCTTGGTTCCACTTATCTTCTTGATTCCCTGTTTGACTTAGGGACTCGTCTTCTTCTCTCGATTTCTACGCGGATTCTCCTTTAAATTTCTCAAGATTAAACTATATATACGTCGATTATCCCTGTGAGGGGAAGGGGGGACGAGGGAGTTGAGGGGGGTGAGCCCTCACTAGCCCACACTTAAACCTCTCTCCTAGGGCATAAATTTTCAATGCAGTGACACTTCGCCTCTTCTGGTTTACACCCGGGGAAGGTGAGATTTAGTCTATTTGGCCAAAATAGACATAAACAATCGGAGACGACAGTAAGCTTATTCATAGATTTTCTGTCGACGAAGGCTTAGGCAGCAAGATTTCCATTTTAAAGGCTTTCACACCCTCCTATGTTTATATTAACAGACTACGAATTCTGCTGAGTGAAATCCTTGTTTGCGAGCGACCTTACATCTTGGGCAGCGGGGAAAAGGGGGGTAGGGTAAAGTCTTGGCCCTTGTGAAGCACACCGGTTGACGCTGTATAAACAAACTAGCGTCTGCTTGTCCTTGTGATATTTATTCCTCCACAACATTGATGGGGTTAAAATTGAAATTAAAATAAGAACGCCTTATCTTCTCCCGATGTGACCATAAACTATGAATTTCATACATTGACAACATTAAATTCGAACTTAATTCACATATAAGCAACCCTAGATTCAAGCATTTATAACTACTGATTTCGATTGTTTCGCTAAAACGCGTTTATCAAGCCTTCGTGATGATAGTGTCGTGTGTTTTAGGTGTATTTAGTTTTGCTAGGCTTTCAAATTGTGTACTACTTGTTCCATAGGCGCGAGCGAAGTGAGCGGGGAGGGAATAAGGGTACGGAGCATCCCCCATAATGGCAACCCATAGCACGACTCGATAACTGCTTCCAGTAACCAAACACCGTGTTTTTAGTAGCAAAAAACGGTACTAATGCTCTTTGTAGGCATTTCTGTCATCATTTACGGCTTCGTTTTGGCGCGTAAAGCAGTTATTTTTAAGATAGCATTACTGCAAACAGAGCCGTACTCAGAGTGCTAGTATCTTAAAAGTAAGTGCGTGCTCTCCACACTTAACTGAAGCCGTAAATGACGACTAGAATCCATAAAACAGCATTAATACTGTTTTTTACTACTAAAAATACGACGTAACTATTCTGAAGTTTCACTGATGACCCCTTTGAACCACTAACTATAAAAATCTGTCCAAACTGTAAGGAAGTTGTTCAAAACGCGTTTGTGGCTTTTATTAGCAACTAATTATTAAAAAAATCTATCTTTTGTAAATGATATATACTGTATGATGCATTTCTCATCCATAGTAAGTATCTTTTTTCCAAACTCAATCTTGGGTTCTATGGTAGATGGAAAAACATTTTCAGGCGTTAGATTTAGGCTCCTTCAGGTACTTTGTAAGGTCTCCGGATTTCTCTATTGTCCACCTTTTTCATTGGTAAAAGGTTGTGATCTAGTATCTACAAACCATTGAACTAACTACCAAGCAATTTTTAAAATTTCTAGGGCTCCTTACCTTTAGAGAGAAACAAGATGTAATTTTATAGCGATAGGAAGACCAAAAGGCGGATTCTGACCAAAATTACAATGAAAAATGTCCGTTTTAGGCCAAAGCAGACCTGAAAACTGACATTAGAAAAATTATCTTCACTAAATAATCAAGAGTCACACTAGTTGCGTCGGATGGGTTGTCAATGGATGTCACTAGAAGCATTTACCAAGCGACAACAGGGAGGAGTAGGATTGATGATTTTAGGTCCAATTGTTGGAGTAAGCTAGTAGGACCTTTCAAAGTGGATGATAGCGTCAAAATAGATTCGAAGCGTACTGCAAGTTCCAGGAACAAAAACTCCTACTTTGGTTCAATATACAACCAGAGAAGATGACGAAGCCATTTGTATTCATGCAAAATACTTTTGTAAATAAGGTTCGAAATTTCTCTAGGAATTGGTTTGAGTCGAAAGGATTTGCAGGAGACTCAATTATGGAATGACTGCCAACAGTTGCGATCTAATTCCAATAAAACCTTGTGAAGCACCCTAAAGTGACACGTTTACTTAGATGAGCCAATTTAACAACAAAAATCACCTTTGGGATCCCATCCAAGAAACTGCATCAAAACTTTGACTTCTTTATTAGCCAACAGACTGTACAAAATTATCCAAAGAGAATTATTTTGTCATGTAGCTCATGAAATTTTTTATTTAAAATAGCTTCATTTAATTAACCTTCATTGTATTCCTTAAAATTACTTCATATATGTCCATTAAATTTGTTATACTTTGTTATTAGATATTTTTTATCTATGTTTAGAATGAAAACTTTTTGTATTCCTGCTAATTAAAAATCTGAAAATGATCTCTTGACATTAAAATCGTAAATGATAAATCTCATATCGCAGTTAGATTCCTTATATTCCCATTACATTTTCTGCTATGTTTGTCTTGGCTCCATGAAGAAGAGTCACACAAAAAGGCAGCTGTTTTAAGACAGTTTTAGCTATTTTCAATATTTTTATGTAATCTCTAAACACGCTTTATATGTATGTATTTGCAAATGACATCGACAAAGGTTTTTATGCAGAATTGCTAAATTTGCGGATGAGAAAAAGGTTAGATAGGATAGCAAAGAGATCGAACACGATTTGGAATGGAGAGCGAAGAGGTCGAACATGATTTGGACTGGAGAGCGAAGAGGTCGAACACGATTTGGACTGGAGAGCGAATAGGTCGAACACGATTGGGACTAGATAGCGAAGAGGTCCAACACGTTTGGACTGGATAGTGAATAGGTCGAACACAATTCGGACTGGATAGCAAATAGGTCGAGCAAGATTTGGAAAGGATAGCGAAGAGGTCGAACACGATTTGGACTGGGGAGCGAAGAGTTCGAACACGATTGAGACTGGATAGCGAAGAGGTCGAACACGATTTATATTGGATAACGAATAGGTCGGACAGAAATGGGACGGAATAGCGAATAGGTCGAACACGATTTTGACTGGAGAGCGAAGAGGTCAAATATGATTTGGACTGGATAGCGAAGAGGTCGAACACGATTTGGACTGGATAGCGAAGAGGCCAAACACGATTTATATTGGATAGCGAATAGGTCAAACAGAAATGGGAAGGAATAGCGAATAGGTCGAACACGATTTTGACTGGATAGCGAAAAGGTCGAATTTGATTTTGACTGGATAGCGAAGAGATTGAACACAATTTGGCCTGCTAAATTGTACCCCACAATTAAATAGGCGTGTTGACTCACCCTTCGTTGTCTCGATCTAGATTTAGTCTACCTTGGCTTTATTCCTGTAAGACATTGCTATTTTAACCTTTTTGTTTGTTAATATAGCAGGCTAGTCGTCAACGAGTTTTCGTCCACTCGTTCTTGTCGGGAAGAGAGGGGGTGGTGGTGCTGCTTCATCCCCTCCTCTTGACTCTGGTTAGGGTGGTTGGTTTTAGCATGTTTGCATTCTTCCCACCCCCTCCTATCTTTTTATTTCCTATTATGCCCTCGCAAGTGGGTGTCAGGTGACATTTGCAAGCTTGGTGCCTTACCAGCCCCAATGCTTACAGGGAGGATTTTCGGCTATACATCTTTCACCGCATTTTCCTTGTATTCACTATTTACAGATCTCTCTGCGAGATGGGCCTCGTTGCTATTGCGCTTTGATTTCAAGGAAAAATACAAAGTTACTAAAAAATATTAAGGCATTAAATGGCAACTTAAGTCTAAAGTGACATAATGCGAAGTTCTACGTGAGAGGTTCTACTGAAGGGGGGGGATTGATTATGGAGTGAGTAAGGGAAGATCCATTGCGCCAGACGGGATCTGGGCGGTATCATAACACCTTGACGGACGTTAAAAGCCACCAGGGCGTTTCAAGTGTCATCGGGGCAACCAACCAGCCACTTTACCCAGGAAGAAACATCCCTATATAAACTGCTTTCACAGTGCAATGCGTTAAAGCAATAAAAGAAGCGATAGAACCGTCGTCTCAATTGCAATGAAATGTACAATAATTATAGATAGAGTGAAGCGACGGGTCTCAAAACAAGGCTCCTAGGAATTTAAGAAACATGTCTTATGAAGACTTAAAATAATCGGTTATTTAGGGTTGACAAACAGTCAAATTCACAGACTACTCATTGAATTATACAAAGCTTTCATTGTTTCCCAACAAGTCTCAGGAAGGGGTCGGCTTCCCCTCCTTATCACCTCTTTTTAAAGTGATTGGGGCTTTACCAGGCGCTGCACCTGTCTTTACGGCCGAGCTGGTTGCAATATCCCGCTTAGTATGGCAGATAACGCTTTGTGCCTGGTTCGGAGGCAGGATTTTTATCTTTATCGACTCACAAAGCGCCACGAGTGTTCTCGGGGTTGTAGAATATCCACACTCACTAGTTCGTGGTGTCAGTGACACCGCAGTTGCTGCAAGCCGGGCGGATATCGAAATTATCATGTGCTGGGTTCCTGGACATGTGGAAAGTCCAGGAGGACTGGATAACCTACCCAGCCTTTTGATCTTCCTCACATTGAAAATATGGTAGGAATCAAGATAGCCCTCTGGACTGCCTAGCAAAGAATATGGTAGACGGTCGAGGGGAACTTAAAGTTACGTGTCATTGCTCCGTGAGGGCTTCAGCTCGCTCTCTGTCCTCTTCCAATTGGGAGGACTTAAAGCTTGCACCGCCATTTGATCTAGCGCTTCCCTGCGCCTTACTGCCACGACCTGTGTTGTCCTCCAGACTGATGGGTTCATTCTTGTTGAATATCCCAATCTGAGTGATCTTTGCGCACGTTACTTGTCCCAGTACTGGAACGAGCAGGGTCGCTACCGCTTGTCCCTTGTACTCGGGATGAATTCGTGACGCAGCCTTGTGGACTATCTGAATTTTTGGAGAAAGGTGCTCTCTATTTTGACTCTCTTTGTTGTTTGTCACATGATCCTGTGCCGGGGGTAAGCATGCTTCCCCTCGACGCTGTAGCGTGCTTTCTTCTTATTCCTGCCTTTGTTCTGACTTTTTTCATCTTTTGCGAGGTTTTTTATTTTTTGTGTTTTAAAGTAAACTATTACTAGGCTGAAATTTTAATTACGGTAGCTTATTCCATTTTTGGCAGTCGCCAAACGGGCGCTATTAAAAAAGACAAAAAAAAACCGAAAAGGGTACCAGTTACTAGCATTTACATTTCATAGCTCCATACTTAGCTCAATAAGTGTTAATAAGTTTTAACTTGCCCACATGGCAAACATACAACAAAGCAAAGTAATGAGCAGATAAATAACACACGAAATAGTGTCTCGCATGGAAGACACGTGTTAGGATGGCCTTGTGATTGGACCATGCGGGCTCTCAAATAACCAAGCCTCCTATGTATACAAATTCGCAGTTCACCTCGATGTACCTCTTAGATGGAGAGACGCGCTAAGGAGATATTGTGGACACCTCTCGCCACCAAGACCCATCTTGTCGTTATTCTCCATTGTTAGAGTTGGCAAATCTCTGGATCGTATTCCAGAATTTCTTGCTCTCGATTTTGTGGTTTAAAATGTCACTCAAGGGTTGCCAGTTTCTTTTGTGTGTTATGTTTTTAATGTCTATGTTGTTTTTGGTTCGTGTTTCTTTTTTTAGGGTTCCCATGTTTTTTGTCAGCTGTGGAGCTCTAGGGTGTAGCATTTTAGCTTTGTTATGGGGATGTCTACTTTGCTGGTTGTTGAGAGTATGCTGTCAAAGTATATATTAGTTAAACTGGGCGATTGAGTAAACCTGGTTATCTTGTTCGATTTATTTGGTAAAACGGCATCAATCAGTTGTGTTGTAGTTGGTGCAAGTGAGTGGGGTTGGCTGGGGTATGGGTTTCTTAAGGGCAATTTATCGTGGTATTCGTGAGCAGATACCTTCGTTGCAGAGAATGCAGTCTACTTACGTTGCAGGCGGCCAGATCGATAGACCAGCTGCACATGGCTAATAAGAGGTAAATGCGTGAGGAGATTAATGGTTGGCCAAAGGAAAAGTTTAAATACTAGGTTCCATTCAAGGTTATTGAAAGATTAAAAAACAAAAGGAAACTTTAATTAAACTAATAATGCTAATTATGGAAATGCCAACAAAGGCAAAGGAATGGGAGAATAATGTCACTCCCAATGAAATAATAAATCAAATACTTATCAGTTTAACAGGGTTCAAAATATGGGACTTGGTCAGAGAGGAAGAATATTGGTAAACACGGGGGAGTCACATTAAAGGGTCGGGAGAAGGATATCAGGTGGCGAGAACAAAAGGGGGATTATCCTCGAAAAGGGGTAAAAGGGTTTTACCTTGACGGCTTGATTCTTGGTGAGAGGAGGGATTCTTACGAGGTGAGCTAATCTTGCGGCTCGAGGGGCGTTGTACTCTTGACGGAGGGTTCCGAATTACCTGGGGGCACGAGTAATGTAAGTTCCAGGCTGGGTGAGACACTCTCGAATTGGGATAGGTAATCTCAGAGGAGGGGAGAGGTTTTTTTGACGGAATTAGAAGAGTAGTTCGCGCAATCCCCTAAAGAAAAAGTCGTTTCACGAATTTGCCGATTGACTGTGGTCAAACTCACGAAAATCTGTCTAGCCAATGAAACCTAACTCCGAGGTTCGACTCGAGACGAGGGGCTGTATCTTCGCGAAAGGGTGGAAAGGGTTTTTTTGACGAATATGGGGTTTCACTATTCTATGATACTGCAGGTCCTTTTGAAGCTTAGTCTAGTATTTTTTGCGATGCGAGACTGAGTTGTGATTCCTAGATAAAAGAGAGGTTTATGTTGTTATTGATGCTTATGGAGTTTGTGTTAAGTTTTTTGAGTGTGTGTTTGGGGCTTGTGTTGATTTTGTGGGGTAGGCTGTGTACATGGGAGTTGGAAATTGGGTGGGTATGGTTGGGGTGAGATGGGCATTAGTGGAACATGGGGTGTGTTGGTTTGTGTGGGAAAGGCGGTTAGGTGAAAGAATATACTTTTGGTATTCAGGTCTGTAGATTGCGCATATGGTGCAAATGAAGAGAGAGTAGTGTTTGTGACGTCTGTTCTGATAGCCAACACATCATGTAGTGAACTGGGACTAGTTTCGACATCTTATATACTCAAGTGCGGTTTGGTCATGTTTAAATAGAAAACTACAGAAGTTGCATATGTAATGTAGATCCTGGTCTTGTTCGGCGACACAGACTTGAGTGAGTAATGGGTGTTTAAGTCCTCCTCATCTTCACATTGCTAATTATAATTAACCACCGCTTAAACCTTTGATACACGATGTCCTCTATTACTTCGAATCATGCCAAGAACAGAGAACGCAAAGTATTTAAATATCATGTTAAGGGACAAGTTAAACATATGCAATATTCATTTTATTGATGACTAGAGAGAAAACTGTAACATCCTCCCATCTAATGGGGCTATTTTAATATCTCTAAAGATGTTGGGCAATTGAATATCATCCCATATTGCTATGGGTTAAGTTAGGTTAGGTGGACTAACAGAAAGTTCTACTTCCAACTAATTGTTCTTATTCCACTTTTCTCATTCCAGCAATACATGAATCCAATACTTTAAATAAAGTCTTTGTTTGGTAAAAAATACCCAGTTCTTATGGAGGTTGTTTTTAAAGGATTTCCAATTATTTTGTTACCTCCAACCAAACCCATCTGGACTTTTTTGTTTATGTGAACCAATTCACATTTTTCAGCATAACTGGAAGTGGTTTCTTCACAAGCAGAGTAAAGACCACAGTATGGAATGTGTTGTCACCCTATTTTAACATGTCTAGAATAGGAAACCAAAAGGATTCGCTATTCTCGATCCCGACCCGGAAATTCTATTCGTTCGGTTCCATCTATATAACATTATTTTAGGTAATGGACCTAACCTAACCTAACCTAAATAAAGACTGCAAACTTCAATTTTATTCAACTGAAGAATGAAAACTTAATTTCACTCCACGGAATAATCAGAACTTCAATTTCAAGAAACTAAATAATGCAGACTTCAATTTTACCCAAATGGAAAATTGAATTATAAATGAACAGATAAGGTGTATTTTTTATTAAATGTGAATTGTAAATGGCTGGTTGGGAGTATTATTATTTATTTATTTGAGTATTATTTATTAGATGTGAATTGTTAATGAGTGACTGGGGTGCATTATGCACAATTAAAACTATTACCATTGCTATTGTTATAGATAAGAACTTACTATTATCGTCCCATTTGTGTTTGATGGTCAATTACATACACAGTAACTAATATTCTCAGTCTTTATACTTAGAGAGCTTGTGTTAAAGCCGTCTTGTTTTGGTTGTTATTTATGCCTTACTTCCTTCTAAAGATCTTGGTTAAAACACAACTTGCTTATACAAAACTTATTAAAATAAGCAAGAACTGTAATACCACGATGATTCTAGTCTCGAGCGGATTCTTCTTCTCACCCTTTGGCTAAATCACGAGATCGATCTCAAAGGACAGCAAACAAGCGTCTGACTTAACAAACCTCCGAATTCTATGATTCTATATCATTCCATTCATCTAAGAACACCTCACGTATGACATCTTTTTATAACGAGCAATATCGTAGTGGTCTGGGATTATTTTGACCAAGAAGGGGACGCTCATTTATTTTATTCTTTGGTCGGGTTCTAAAGCCTCAAGATAACATTTTGTATCATTTCTTTAGCTGATTGAGGATCGTGAAGCTTTTTGCTCATAGACTTTTCAAAGGTGGATGGATCTTTGTTTGTATTTTGTCCTCTATTTTGTATTTATTTTTTAAGGATTTGGGAAATCTATCTTACCATCGTAGTTCCATCCTGCACTTTTGGAGGGGGGCTCTCCACTTGTTATAACAGTAGTTCCTCCCTTAGTGCGGATGTTTCCTTAATAAATCCAGTATTGTGCTACCAATACTCAAAATTGACATTTTTTCCTTTTCAATTATTTATAAAAAGGAGTTTCTCTGATTCCTCGTACTATTTCTATACTCTAGTCACACTATAGACGAGAAGTGAGTGGGAGAATTCTTTTACCTTAGTCACACAAATTAATTGTAACTGCATCGATAGGGAGTAATACGAGTACGTGCGTCATAATGAAGCAGAGAAAAAGTTTCAGCTGAAATATAAGGCAGCACAAAAGTTACTTTCCATTTTAAAACATCGCTAATGTCTTCAACAAAAAAGCCTCGCTCGGAGGTCGTCTGTAAAGTGGAAAATATGAAACAAACTCTCTTGCGTTTGAAAGCATTCAATTAACCCTGAATGTAGTCACATCCTTCGGTAGCAGTTCTAACCTGAAAATTGTTCCCATATGTTCTTTGTAACCAACAATGGAATAGTTGCTTTCAAAGTAAACTTGAATAATCTTTACCTATATTATGTTGTGCGCCTCATGCTTGATGCTAAATAATTTACATAAATTAATTACATTATTGTATACATAAAAATTGCATTAGAGCACATATAAAAAGGTTATGTCATTTTTTTTTATATGCAAAGCGACTATTAGACCACCTAGAATAAAGCATCTCTAATGGTGGAATAATTTTCGTGTCAATCATGGCCACGTAATAATGTGCATATAACATGTCTTTAGGATTGCTTCAAAACTTTAAATTGAATGCTAATTTAATATATACATCAATCAATCATTAAACAGGCAATCAGGAAAACTTGGGTCTGATTGAGCACAGAAGCAAATATTTCTGATTTTATTCAATAGATTTCTTTGTTCCAGATCTGGTCCATTACCATATTAACTTTAACGAAACTATTATTGTGCAAAAGTGACGGGAGTAAAACAAATATAACAAAACGCTGAATATTTTAATACAGTGCGATATCTACCAACAAAATAAGAATATGTGAGATAGTAGCGAAGGAGTGACATTACAAAAGAGTGAAAAACGGACATAACATTCAAAGAGGTCACGACTATATCACTTCTTTGAAAACAATGTAGCTCTTCTAAATTATTTCTTTGATTTGATATTTATGTCATTCCTTTGGCGGTTATTTTTAATTCATTTGTTATGTCACTCATTCGTTATGTCACTCTTTTGAATGGTATTTATGTCATTCTTTTTATGCTACTAATTCGTTATGTCACTCATTTGAACGAGATTTATGCCGCTCAGTCTTTATGTCACTCATTTTAACGGTATTATATCATTCATTCGTTATGTCACTCCTACGAACAGTATTTATGTCAGTAATTCGTTATGTCACTCCTTTGAATGGTATTTATGCCACTCCTTCGTTGTGTCCCTCCTACGATGTCACTCCGTTAAACGGTATTTATGTTACTCATTTGTTATTTCACTCCTTTGCACGGTATTTATATCACTCCTTCGATGTCCCTCCTTTGAACGGTATTTATGTTACCTCTTCGTTGTGCCCCCTTTGATGTCACAACTTTGAAGGGTATTTATTTTACTCATTTGTTATGTTACTCCTTTGCACTTTATTTATGTCACTCCTTCGTTATGTCTCTCCTTTGTACGGTATTTATGTTACTCCTTTGCACGATATTTATGTCACTTCTTCGTTACATCCCTCCTTTAAACGATATTTATGTTACTCATTTGTTATGTCCCTCCTTCGATGTCACTCCTTTGAACGATATTTATGTTACTCTTTTGTTATGTCCCTCCTTCGATGTCACTCCTTTGAACGATATTTATATTACTCATTTGTTATATCACCCCTTTGAACATGTCCTGAATAAATTATTCGCACCATCGAATTTGTGGTCAACTTGTGCATTGTCCAGTTAGCCTTGAATGATTTTCTCAACTCGCGTGTATCGTTTGTTTTCATTTGTTTATGTGCTTTTCTCAAACTCATTTCCTTCATGTTTCACTCGGATTCTTGCGAGAAAAGGAAACTTGCTGCAAATTAGTATTTCTACTTTCAAGCGTAAAAATTAAACAAAAAATGGGAAACTATGAATTTCCTGTGGATGATGCCAGCTTTTTTCATACGAATTACACCCACACATAAGGAATGGCCGTGAGGCCGAGGAAACTTTCGGTCGAACTTCCGGTTCCTGTTGGAAAAGAGAAAGAAGACTGATGAGCCCCCTAGGTGGTTAGCCAGATATGAGCGTTGTTATCTTCGTTTCTTTTTCCGTCGAAAGCAACTCGCCTCGGAAGCAGACATAAAAGCAGCAGAAATAAAACCGGCTGATGAGATCAGTCGAGCCGAGTCAAGTTTAAAAAACTAGCCTGCCTCCGACACACCTTCCCATCTGCTGCATATATGGTGACAGTCCTTTGATAACCGACTCTGCAGCATTTCTAAACCTACTTTCTCCATTGTTGAGCAAGTTTTTCCAATCGTGTTTCCCTTAACTTCACTGTACTCAAAGTACATTCAATTAAATTAATAACAAGGTGAAAAGCATCGTTAACAATTCACATATAATTACAGTGTTTTCACAAGGCCTAGAGTGAAGCAAATAAATTTAATGCAATAAAAAACTATTTAAACCTGGTTATAAATTCTCATTGAAGGTAACCATCATCATCACCATCAGCACTAACTCTATAATTTAAGAAGGTGATTTTTTTTTAGTATTTTGAGTAATAATTTCATCTTAGTTTGGTTATAACTTGTTTTTTATCAAATTTATTTCTAATAATTCTTTTATAATATCAAAAAACAAAATGGTGAAGTTCAGAAATAAATATAAGTATCGAAATTTTGTGAACTTTTTAAAACTCACAGAATTACAAATGGTGAAGTTCAGAAAATTTATTTCTATATATCTTCTATAACTATATTCTATCAACGTGATATTTTGAGAGGGGGGAATTTAGTTTAGAGTTCCTTTTTAAAATTATTATAATCTTAGTAGCAAAGCGCAAGTTCCCCCCATGGGAAGGGGGGAGTGGCAAAGCCATTGCCTGATAATTTAATATTTTAGGTTACTAAAATATTTACCATATTTAAATCAGCAGCACTAGTGGTCCCTACATATCTGGTGGTGATGTTCTTTCCTTGACTGATGATGGTACTAATTTCTTATCTAATTGCGATGATGATTCGTTGTCTAATGATGATTCAGCGTTTGATGGTGATGGTGGTTCTTGTCTGATGGCGATGATAATTCCTTGCCAATTAATCTCGCCCTAACGACTTCTAATCGGCCCCGGCAAACAGACATCAGTCGGTAACCTCAGACGGGTAATACAGACCATCTACATACTCATAAAAAATATCATTTTCCTTCATTCATATATGGAAAAATTACAGACTATAACCTGTTCCGCCGTTGAAATACATTAATTTCCACCATACATAAAATATGTATTATTAGTATGTTTCGGATTACAAAACTAGAACGTGCTGGCAGTCTTTCTTTTATTTACTTATAATTTCTGTTCATTCTATTTTATTTTACCACGACCACCCCTCTCCTCTTATTTCTTTGCTTATTCCTCTGGTCAAAAATTCCCGCCTTCAAAGCGAGTTTCTTCGCGCCAAAATAAAAGTGAGAAAAGGCATCTCGCGAAATCGTCTTAAACTTGTGGTCATTCGATTTTGTTAAGAAAAGAAGAAGAGGGAATAAAGCACACCATGACTAATATTACCATTAAAACTACTACTACGTACTCGAGTGTTTCTTAGAAGAAAATAAGAAGAAGAAGAAGAAGAAGAAGAAGAAGAAAAAGTACCCAGGCTTTCCTACCGCACGATATGGGCGAACGGAGAAAGCAAGAGTACGATTTGATAGGGACTCATTGCAGTTCCCAAATCGGAGCAGACTATTAATGCGAGTCATAGTCGGCACTCAACACGGTTACGTGAGTCGTATGAGTATCTTTTTACAGGGAGTGCCACGACAGCTATGGCATTGGCAGAAATTCCTTCTTGATTCTCAGTCTCAGTGCCATTATTGAATCCTTTCGGGGGTTCGTTCAGTCCTCTCGTCCGTGACGAAGAGTGAAGGAGTGAGGTTTGCCTTTCGCCTATACAGAAGGATTCACGTTATCATAGTCAGATTTTGAGAGGGCCAAGTAAGGATGAATTTTAAATGACACGTACTATTCCTCTGGACATGCAAGAGCTAGCCGAGGGAAAACGTTGCTTATCACACTGAGTGAAGTTAAGCTACAGTGAACATGACTAGTTGTCAGATCATGCTTCGATTTTACTTGGGTCGTAAACACGGTTGTTGCCCTATCCTATACTGAGCTGGGTTTCGGACCCCGATGTGATAAGCTTTAGTCTGTCCAGCCTAGTGGTAAAAACAATTAAAAACATACATCCCAAACAACATACAATCGCGACTAAAAGTTTTCAGACACTTGGAATTTTTCTTATTCCTTGGGTATGTTAGAGTAGGTTTACATGCAAGTGTCATGTACATTTGAATAGCCAAATAAAAGTATAGGCTTCTTTCTAACTTTTTAAAAAATATTTAAAATGTCTATGGTATCGAAATGTATTAAATCCAGAAAAACTGTCTTCGTATAACACAACATGATAGTGGCGAAAATACGTAACTATACAGTGGATAAAAGAAGTTTGAGACGCATGCTGGACGAGAAGGGTCTCAGCTGTCGACAAATCACCCGGAGGGTCGGTGGATGACATTCTGATTTGAAGAAGTGTTAAAGAGGCTCCGCGAAAGTGTGAACATCCAATACCGACCTCCTTCTGGTTGACCCAGGCTCAGTACGCAACGTGACGACAGGTCTCTGCATCGCATGAGCCTTCGATATCGTAAGAAAACCCGTCCAGCTGGAACATGAATAGATAGAGGGCGTCTAAGTTAATGTATCCGCCATAACAGTCCATCACAGACTGCTTTCACAAGGCATGACGTTATGTAAAGCCCGCCAGAAACCCATGATCAACCTTTAGCAGAAGCGACGTCGTGCTTATCGCAACTGGACCATGCGTCAATGATGTCTTTTCGACTGACGAGTCCACGTTCCAGTTGTTCTCGATCTCAGGCAAAGTTAGAGTCCGCAGGAGAGCAGTGGATTCGAGAGTCCATAGTCCCAACAGTAAAGCATACTGTACACTAATTAATGGAATGTGGCTGCATTCCAAGTTCAAGGGTAGGTCAACTGACCGTTTGTGATGCCACCATGAATTCAAACTAGTACCAAGATGTCCTGAGAGGTTACATGCAGCTTTCAGACCGAAATCTCTCCAAAAATGGCCAAAGTGTGATTTTCCAGCAGAACAATGCCTCTTGTCAAAAGTCTGCGTCCATCATACAGTGGTCACAGGAAAACAATATCACGGTGATGGAGTGACCACCTCAGTCTCCGGATATGAATCAACAGGAAAACCTCTGGTAGAATCTAAAATAGGCCGTAAGACATCGTCAGCTACCCTTCAACAATAGGAAAGCACGCCTCGAAGAATAAATGCTTTCATCACTGCCAAGGGACTATCATCACGCTCATGAACTTCCTGTCTCAGGTTGCTGTTGCTGTAAACTTCACAGAGTTTCCTTCATCTGCTTATCTGTTGAATGTTTTGGAATATTTTGTACTTTGTTAATTCATATTAATTCTATCGGGGATATATAACTTACTGCTATTTATTACTCCTTATTTCACTGTTATATTTATATTGATATGCAAATAAAAACATTACGATTCTGTATTTATCTAATTTTCTTAAAAATTCAGAGGTCCGAAAACTTTTGGTCGTGGCTGTACATCCTCTCCTTATACCTCTTTTGTCTGTCGTAGAGATCTTTCATTTTTCTTCATTTCGAAAAGGTGTTTAGTATGAATATGAACATGGTGAAGAAAAAGGTGTATATATTCATGGCGCCTAAAATTTTATTTTCACCTCGTATTTATACAAAAATTGTTTTAAATATTGTATTTATTGTTTTATTCTAACATTTCAATTTCTCCCCATCTAATGATTAACTCATGTCAAAGCTTCGAAATTGCGATCAAAATCATTCACGGCAAACGAGACCGAGAAAGTGAAGGCCGAATCATGTTATTTCGAACTTCCAACATGTTATCGACAAGTTTGGGACTCTGACCGCGTCAATTTTCGTTTTCCAAAATGACACTGCGATTACCGAAAATGTTGGCTATAATAAAAGAGATGTGGTAGATAAGAAGTCTAATGACACCTCGTGACGAAGATGTGTCACTCGAGTACTGAAAAAAAAATGATAGATTCTTAATTCCAATACTATGTAAAGGCATGAAAGCTATTAGCAAAATCAAAGGGGGGGCATGAAAGCTATTAGCAAAATCAAAGGGGGGTACTTAAAGATAGGAATTTAGGTAAAATTAATTATATAAATAAATCTAAATATCCCTCGCCCGCCTCATACCACCAAAGAATTCTTTGGAGAGACTGAATTTTAATTAAATTCATTTTTCAGGTAGTTTAATGCTTGCAATTGACGAATCAACACAAAGAGCAAAGGATACGCCATACTGAAATTAGCGAAGAGCAGGAAGTAATAAATCACTTGAAGGCGAACGCCTTTACGATGGCTGACCATACTTCAAAGAATAACAGGTCGCGAGAAGAGTCGGAATGAAAGAACAGCAGATACTTAATATCTCGATAGTGAAATAATAATAATAATGACAAAATCAAATATTTTCTCGAGTTGCTTGTGGGAAAATAAAATCCCCAAATAGTTTTTATAGGAAAAATAAAATGAATTTGAACACTCACCAAAGTCCTATAATAACTGGCATTGCATTCGATGTGAAATTCATAAAAAAATAGATATGGTTTTAGCTATTTAGACTTGAATCTAGCAACATTTTGGCCAGATTTCCCCTTAAACTTCAACATCATTACACTGATCACTGCAGGCGACTCTCCCGACCATGCCACCCCCCATCCCCCATTAGTCACCTCCCTATTAAGGAACCATCACCAGCACCCTAAATCAGGACCCCCCACCCCCTGGCCGTTATCAGAGACTGGTTAGTAGCCCGCACCAGGAAATTTAGGTCTCGTCACTCCTGGTGTAATTGCGTTATCTCGTTATTAGCTTGGAATGTGAAAATAAGCTTTACTGGGTTTACCCAGTGGATAGGGGGTAGGGTATATGGCCAGGGGGTAGGAAAGAGGAGCGGGGGTACACGAGTAGGCATGAAAAGGGACGAAAAGGAATAAAGGTTGGGCTGAGATCTGGGGAAAGAAAGGTACGGTTAAGGTGGGACTGGGAAAGAAAGGAGCTGAATTGGGTATTCTATTCGGTTGGGTTTGGCATGAGAGGTGGCGGTAGGGTTAGGGTAACCACAGAACAGTGGAGGATATGGAAGCTACAAGAATGCGTCATGGAGAAGAAATCTTTTGAAAAAAGGTATCGAAAGAAAAGATGAATTTCAAAAGATTTGTATTAACCTTCGGGAGAGAAGAGGAAATAAACCAATTACATAATTTTTAAGATGACCCCCTCCCCCTCAAATGATGAACTTTTATTGAATTAAAGGTTAAAGACGTGACCAAAACTAAAATTTTAATATTTAAATACTGTATCGGGGATTAACGATGCATTAAAAATGACCCCCTCCCTTAAACATTTCAATTCCGTAGCTAAAAGTTACTTAAAAGATCGACGGAAGCCTTTTATGGTTTCTCCTCTTGGCTTTCATCACACTATAGCGAATTCACCATTATTGCACTATACACAATTTAGTACCGATCGTACTATACTAAAGTTCTTTGAATTGTTGCAGTCGTTAGCAACCAAGAAAGAAATTTCATGAGAGACTTCTCTAGCGGTTTGGCCACCTTAATTATTAAGTTGTCAAGAAATTGTTACCGTTGTTTTTTAAGGAAAAGTACATATTAAATTTATTAAATACGAATTTCAATCAAGGAAGTAGTTAAAATTATTATTATGCAAGTGTTTCCAATGGTTAACTTAGCGATTGAAGTGTGACTTTCAAATATCAGCTGGTTTTGATTAAATACACTTATTCATTAAGATAATATTGCATTGATCGCAATAAGAGTGATAATTAGATGTTGTAATGATATGGAGGATGAAGGAAAACTTCTCAACCTAGGTCATTTATTTTTTTCCCTAATCATACGTGCCTTAACCGATCGTTCAATATCACGAAGGAGAACTACTCAAAATTCATGCCATCATTGATCAGATTTTCTAAAAAAAATTAACCATTTAAAGCCTAAAATACCTTTATATTTCATGAATTTCTTTGAACTAGCCTATATTACTATTATAACAGTTATCATTATTGTAAAAATCTCTTTTATGATAAAAGAATTAGTCAAAAAGAAATTAATTCCACGCAATTATGTTATTCCAGGAGCCTCTGAAATGAGTCCCATTGTCCCCTGCTCTTACGCTCACATCATTCTAGAAAACCATATAATATATATATATATATATATATATATATATATATATATATATATATATATATATATATATATATATATATATATATACATATATATATATATATATATATATATATATATATATATATATATATATATATATATATATATATATATAGAGAGAGAGAGAGAGAGAGAGAGAGAGAGAGAGAGAGAAAGAAACAGATACAGATATCATTTATTAAAGACTGACAGATAAGCTGAGAGTGAAGACAGTACAGAAACAAATAGAAGCAGATACAAACAATAAATACACAAATTCTTCTGGATCGATAAAGATATAACCACCGGAATCAGAGGAAGGAGGGGGGGGGACAATAAAGCGCTAAATGAAAAGATAGAAAAGACACGAGTGAAAAGGAGCAATTCGAGACTGGTCAATTCCGTCGGTAGAATAGTCATCTCAGTGGTTTACTCCCTATTAGGCACAAAACCATCATTTTCTTTCCACGGTAAATTAGTCCGTAGCAGTGTAGTGTAGTTTATACTTACACTTCACTACCAACCAAAGTTTGCCCCGTTTATAACAACCAATTTTACTTAATTGGTATTTAATCTCCAAATACCATTTAAGTTTGGTTAAGATTGAGGAAGGAAGGGCGAGCAGAACGGGTTGAAAAGGGACATTGAGATTCCGTAGACTTCCCCCTCTTGCCCACTTCAAAAATCACGAGCTCGACATTCAATTCGTAACGTATTTTGAGTCGTGGGTTGCCCACATCTATCAAATGGACTCAAGTTCGTATTTCAGGGTCTTTTTTATTCGTATTACGAAATTGCAATTAGTCTTGATAAGGTTTACGTTAATAGTCCTTGCCATCGTCGACGTTTTATAAGGTTTGTTCGTTTTCTTCGTGTATTTGTCCATCATCCCATCCACTCATTATGAGTGCGCCCATTGGATTACCAAAATTTCCATTTATTTTTCTATATTAATAATGTCAACGGATTATTTTGAGTTAGTACTTTCAAGTTAGTTACACTGTCGTCCCGATTTAAGTCCTGGACGAGATCTCCCGACCGGATAAAGAAATTTTTCATAAAGAAAAGAATGACAATAGCTGGTAAGCCTGAGTGCAACAAGGAAGGTGCAGGGTAATATTGGCCTTCAAGTGAAGAGTGTGTAAGTACACATATATAACCTTTCAGCATGTTCCAGGATGGAAGAGTGATGTGTTATGTGCGAAACAAAGGAGATGAGACAGCGGCGTTGCGATTTGCTATGGGAGCGATGACGTGTGTAAGGAGCTACCCCTCTCCCCCCAAACAACCCAAACGTCCCCCAATAGGCACTCAGTGGCATCCTTGAGCTGAAGATTTGTGTCCGCTCTCACTGGAATTGAACCTGGTATCTTGACATTAGAAGTACACCACTTTATCTACTAGGCTGAAGAAGACCCTTGTCATAGCATACGTCTATTACATCCTATTTAAGAATCTTTCATACCTAAAACACCCCCAAGATGTTTCCTCTGTTGTATGTCAAAGATTCAGTGTCAGCATGTGTGTATGTGTGTGTGTGCATTAGCGTGCATGTATGTACATCGTGTGTTTACAAGAACTTAACTTTATTTAAGTCTTCTTAAAATTCCGATCGACTTTAAGTGAAATAACTTTCTTAACGCTGAAATAAGCTTGGCGTGAACGAAAGTTTGAAGTGTTGAAAAAAGCGAACGAAAGGATAAGAAACGGAACAAACCTGTTAATTTAACCCTTTTAATATATTTAAAAACAAAGCGTAAAATAATGAACAATTTACAAGGTTCTTTGTGGAATCTAATCTCATTAAAAATTTGAATCACACATTGTATTATTTGTGTATTAGATAACTTTGTATAGGGTGTACATTATCTGTACATAGATTCTTTAAATGAATATGGACGTTTTAGAAGTTTTATCTGTATTAAAACTTTCTACGTGATAATTATGGAGTTCTCCCACATGCTATTTATAATTGTAAGGTTCTCACGTCCGCTATTTATAATTGTGAGGTTCTCCCGCATACTAATATAATTGTGTGGTTCTCCCGCACGCTATTTATAATTGTAGAGTTCTCCCGCATTATATTTATAGGGTTCTCTCGTACGCTATTTATAATTGTAGGGTTCTATCGCACGCTATTTATAATTGTAGGGTTCTATCGCATGCTATTTATAATTATAGGGTTCTCTCGTAGGATATTTATAATTGTAGGGTTCTCCAGCACGCTTTTTATAGTTTGGAGCTTTCCCGCACGCTATTTATGATTGTAGGGTTCTCCCGCACGCTATTTATGATTGTAGGGTTCTCCCGCACGCTATTTATAATTGTAGGGCTGTTCCACAGACTATTTATAAATGTGAGTTTCTTCTGCAAGCCTTTTATAATTGTAGGATTCTCCCGCAGTCTATTTATAATTGTGGGGTTCTCCTGCACGCTATTTATAATTGTAAGGTTCTCCCGCATGCTATTTATAATTGTAGAGTTTTCCCGTACGCTATTTATAATTGTAGAGCTCTCCCGCATGTTATTTATAATTATAGGGTTATCCTGCACGCTATTTATAATTGTGGGGTACTCCCGCAGGCCATTTATAATTGTGGGGTTCTCCCGCATGCTATTTATAATTGTGGGGTTCTCCCGTAGGATATTTATAATTATGGGGTTCTCTTGCTCGCCCTTCATAATTGTAGGGCTCTTCCGTAGGATATTTAGAATTGTGGGGTTCTCATGAACGTTATTTATAATTGTAGAGTTTTCCTTCAAATTATTTATAATTTAAAACAAAAACTAATGAGTGTCTTTCGCATAGAAAATTATAAGAACATATCTGAAAAGTAGTGAAGTTAGAAGAAGAGAAAAGGGGTAGAAGATACAGAGCCGTTGAAGATCCCAAGGCATCAGGGACAGGAAACAAGCAATAATTCAACTGGCAGATGCAGCATGGTGGTCCTGGCTGGCCGAGACACACGCTTAAGGCATCCGTTGATTCCTAGTAGGGGGTTTTGAGGGTCTCAACAAGGGGTTAGCTTAATCATTTGTATGGGCAAACTTCGTAATAAAATTAGATTGGCACTTTTACACACAATGAGGTTTGGGAAGCAATAAGTTGAAGTGCTTTCAAATAGGAAACAATAGAATCAAGTGCTTTCAAATAGAAAACAATAGAATGAAGTGCTTTCAAATAGGAAACAGTAGAATGAAGTGCTTTCAAATAGAAAGCAATAGAATGAAGTGCTTTTAGATGAGAAATAATAAGTTAAATTGACTTCAGATGGAAAAGGGATAGGTTAAGTGCTTTCGGATGGGAAGCAGTTGATTAAGTTGATTTCATATAGAAAGCAATAAGTTGAAACTCTTTCAGACAGGAAACAATAGGTTGAAGTGCTTTCAGAGAAGAGGCAATAAGTTAAAGTGATTTCAGATGCGAAGCAATAGCTTGAAGTGCTTTCAGATACGAAGCAATAGCTTGAAGTACTTTCAGATGGGAGGCAATATGGATATTGCAAGGAGTGTCCAAATAACCTAACGCAGTTCAGGTTAAATGGGAAGCAAAATATAAAAAATAGTGGAAACAATCAAATTAAGTCATCCCATATAAGATAATGTAGTCGTTTCTTTCCTTTACTTCATTCCAAGATCCTCCATCAATGCATTGTCATGCCCCCAAAAGCTAAGGTTGCTTAAAATCCTTCGACTTGACTTCTGAGTATAAGGGCGAGTAGTTACATCATAGCGGCCGACGTTAGCGACAGTTGAACCAGTGTCCCTTGACCATTCTCTTCCATCCACCTTTCCTCGACACTGGGCTGGGAGCAACTGACCGCTACTCTAAGCTTTTCCAACACTTCACCCCGTTTCAACCCTATGAACACAGAGAATTCCATCATGTAGCGAAATGTTGTCGGAACCAACATTGATAATGAATTCAAATTGTTCGTTTTTATGCAGATTTATTCTGGCTAGGTGTTTGTGTGTTTGGGGTAGTGGTGATGGGGGGGGTCCGAAATGCTGTTCGAATTTGCTCTTTACCCCCCCCTCTTAATTGCAAAGCTACGTTGAAAATTTAGAGTAGAAATATCGATAGAGTGATGTGCTATATATTCCTCATATATATATATATATATATATATATATATATATATATATATATATATATATATATAACATAATTAAGCATTTTATGATGATTAATGCTCCCAATTTATTGGTGAATCGAAGAGGCTGTAAATTACATCCCGGTAGTAAACTGCAAAGAATTTTTTTATATATAAATAAAAACTCTACCAAAGTTTTTTCAAAGTTGACTCCAAAATATAGGGTTTTCTTGTGTGTAGGGGGGGGGGGTGACCTTCAAATTAGTTATCCTGCTGCCTTCATTTGGCACTGTAAGATTAGTTATCTCTTTGAACTTATCATAACCCTTGCTTATGCGTTCATCACTGTTGATTTTGAATGTAAAATCAAGTGTGGTGGTATTAGCAGAAGGTTTTCTGGTTATTTTGTTAAGCTTCCATCTATTGGAAAAGTTATATATATTTTTTTTAATTAGCGGCTTTTCCGAATCAAACTCCAAATTACGAGATTCATAACTCTTTTTTTTCAGCAATTTTGATCTTGAATCAACTATGCTATACCCAAACGGCGAGTAAAGAGAGTGGGTAGGAAGGGTAGGTCGCTATGATCGGATAAATAATAAAAGTTCTTACCTTCGAAAGAATTCTGGTAATGTCTTCGTACATAAGGGCGATGTTTGCAGGGTCTATCCCCTGCCCTCTTGATTCGACAGAATACGTTTTCACGGTTTGAGAATTACTCTCTATAATTGAGTCTCGAACCACGATAATACCCTTCGCACTCACTCGAACTTGTGTAACAAACTCTTGCCACAATACAGCAACAATGCTCTTTACATATAGCCCCAACTAAACTAATGTCCTTAGAAAGGCGAATCTGATTCAATTAATCACTTAAAATCGAGTTTTCAAATCTAATTTATCATCGAAACTTGTCCCTCGCAGGTACAATAAATCGCTCGAAATCAATCTCTTAAATTCCTCCCTTTAACACATCAAATGGGCAATTTGGAACGTGACCAACCCGCATTTGAGAAAACAAACTCTGCCTCAAGATCACTGAAAACGTCGCGAAACCACTTTTCCAAACAAAGGCCTTTTAGAGGTGTCTGCGGTGGCGGCTCTCCTGACGATCGAGGACCCGAAGGGCGCTTCTGCTTCCACTAAAGCACGTGCGACGTGACGACAGAATGTTCTAGACAGCAGACCGAGGGACGCGGAAGAAGCAACAACTCCAGCTCGGAAAAGCGCGCCAAAGACCAAAGTCCTGATCTGAGATGGTCAAGTTTCAAAATCCAGGACAGGAGGTAGAGAATCTGGCCGTGGGGGCAGAAAGGGGGAAGGGGGATGGTTGGGGATTACTCCAGAATCACTCGTTCAAACTCCTCCAGATGGTCTTGCCATCCAGGAGTTTTGAGGTAAGTGGTCAACCCCCTTTAGGAAAATGGGCCAATCACGAGGCTAGAATAGAGAGGGTGAGATAAAAAGAGGGACACAGAGGGGGATATTTGTGAGGGTGGGGCAAAAGGTGTTATGGAGGGAGGGAAGATAGGTGAAGAATGGAAGAAGGGGGATAGGATATCTTTGCTGAAGGTAGGAAGGAAGGAAGGAAGAAAAGTGAATTATTCACAGATACAGATTCTTGGTCTGTATTTTTCCCCTTTCTTGTTTTGGCCTTTGTGGATTGGACACACTAATTACCACGCAGGAGTTTAATAGTCTGTGATGGGCTTCTTAATTATTTCTATAAATAAAAATATGCAAACGTACATTAAATATAAAAAAATGCCATTAAATTGTTTTCTCTCATTGATTTATTAGCGTGAACAGTACGCTATGTAGGTTAGACAACGACTACATAGATGTACCTATATACAGGAGCCCTTTTGGCCTTAAAATATCCACCTTAAAAGCCAAGAAGAATATAAAGGTACCTGAGTATTATTTACTTTGTGTTGC
>OZ018336.1:30008515-30113419 GCA_963969495.1 Ceratothoa steindachneri
CTGAATCGAACAGGTTTTTTATCACATTATGAATATCATACAGAAAGGTAATTCGTATTCATTACTACACTGCAATAACCGGTGAACAGGTGGCAGATGGTCATAGTACTCTAATTAGTTTGGAAACTTGTTTCTTCTGTCTGCTGATTGCAGTCGAGCAATTGCTTTTACTCTTTTGCTGAAATTTTTGGTTATAAATTTGTTCTTTCTTTATGGGTGGGATTTTTTAATTTATTTCTTGTCCTTAAACGTTTTTTTTAATAAATTCTGCTGTAGTATTTCATCCAAAAGTTAATATAACATTCGATGGTTAAAATGCAAAAAAAAAGAGAATAAAACAATGAAAAACAAATATAATTGTTTTTAAACTAGTCTCTTTGTCATGTTTACAAGAGGAAACCTCTCGTCAAGTGGGTGGGTTCTGGGGCGGGCCGGCAATGACCTCTCGACTCCAAACTTTGGTTGTGGCTTGAGAGGAGACCCATGCGAATTGATCGGCTTTGCACTTCACAGTGCTATTAGTAGTTTCTTCTTTTGCTACTCTAGCGTATGAAGCTTCCACATATTTCTATTTTCCTAAAGAATCACTTAGCGGAAATGCTCCTCCCCCATGACTTGCGGGGTATTACTAGTCGAAGTCTGTTCAATAGGGGTGAACTTGGCTAGTGGGAGTGAGTCGGAAGTTATCCCATCCCTATGCGACCCCCCCCCCCTCTTCTGATGGGTGGACTGGGTACATTTATGATCACTTTTCAGTACCCGAGCCAAACAACAAGCGAGGTAGCAGAATCTATCTATCAAGGTATCTTCTTGTTCTGTCTGTCTTACCTCTCATACGTTCCCTAGTGAGTGAGTGAATGATCTTTGTAACGCATTTCTCCCATAATAACTGATCTTGGTAGCGCATCTCTGCCCTAATAAGTGATCTTGTTAGCGTATCTCTACCCTAATAAATGATCTTGGTAACGCATCTCTGCCCTAATAAGTGATCTTGTTAGAGCATCTTTGCCCTAATAAGTGATCTTGGTAGCGTAATGCTACCCTATAAGTGATCTTGGTAGCGTAATGCTACCCTATAAGTGATCTTGGTAGCACATCTTTCCACTAATAAGTGACGTTGGTAACGCATATTTCCCCCAATAAGTGATCTTGGTAACGCATCTCTCCCATAATAAGTGATCTTGTTAGCGTATCTCTCCCCTAATAAGTGATCTTGTTAGCTCAGCTATTCCCTAATAAGTGATTTTGTTAGCTCAGCTATCCCCTAATAAATGAACTTTGTAGTGCATCCTTCCCCTAATAAGTGATCTTATTAAAACATCTGTCCCCTAATAATTGATCTTGTTAGCATATCTCTCCCCTAATAAGTGATCTTGTTAGCTCAGCTATCCCCTAAAATGTGAACTTGGTAGCGCATCTCTCCCCTAAGAAGTGATCTTGGTAACCCATCTCTGCCCTAATAAGTGATATTGTTAGCGCATCTCCGCCCTAATAATTGATCTTGTTAGCGTATCTCTCCCCTAATAAGTGATATTGTTAGCGCAGCTATCTCCTAATAAGTGATCTTAGTAGCGCATCTCTGCCCTAATAAGTGATCTTGATAGCGCATCTCTCCCCTAATAGGTGATCTTGGTAGTACATCTCTCCCCTAATAAGTGATCTTGGTAGCGTATCATCTCATTAGAAAAAGACGAACAGTGGGAGAAAAGTGAATAATAAAGCCAAGGAATTAGCCTGTCTTGCTCGGCTGCCTTAAAATAGGAAATAATCCCCATTAAAAAACGGTTATTTTCTAAGTAGAAGAAAACTTAAATAAAGGCGATTAAATAATAACAAAAAAAAAAAGCTCTGATCCCAGGTTGGCAACAAGTCAGGTAACAGAAATTGAACCTCACTCCCTCATTCCCCCATCACCGCCACCACCTCCCCTTACCCTCCGCCCCACCCCTCTCATCTCGTTCCTTATATTATCGCCATCCCCCTCGCCCGTTTACGAAGGGGGTCAGGGAGTGGGGGGAATGTAAGAGAAGAGTGAACAAGTCGGTCCTGGGACATAGGTTAGGGGTGAGGGAGCAGTGAGTTGCGGGGATGGGAGGCGGGGGGAAAGGGGGATTCTGTGGGAGTGGGCAGTCGAGAGAGTGGGGTAGTTATATAGGTTGAAGGAAAAAAATATCAGCTCCGACAATCAGCAAAGGGAAGAAACGGTGGCTCAGAACAGAAAATTCTCTAGAAAGAAATGGGCATTATATATATATATATATATATATATATATATATATATATATATATATATATATATATATATATATATATATATATATATGTATAAATCTGTCAAAGTAGCGCGAGGAAATGATGAAGATGAATGCAATAAACCACATTGAAAGAGAAAACGGAATAATTTTTTCTTACAGTAATATTTATTACCTTTTTTTGAAAAATTTCGTGCAGGGAAGCGATTCGAACCATGGACACTGAGGCAGCGAGCACCGCTATGATCACAGTTAAAAGTATGCTGTTAATACACTATGCTACGCAGAGAACCAAATTTATATATATATATATATATATATATAATGAAAAAACTCACAAAGTGGCACGTAGGGAAAAAGAAAGTTTGATTGGAGCTAGTACTTTTGTTATCTTAATAACATTTTCAAACTCACAATGGTTTTTATGACCTCTGATAAGTTTGATTTGAGGAAGAAAGATAGGACTGAATCTAAAGAAAACAACCTGGGGATAATATTTACATTTCTCTCCTTTGTGCTGGAGATTAGGAACGATTCAAAGATATTTCTGCTAATACAGGGTCACCAAACAAAACAGGCCCCAACTTCCGATTAGCCTCTTTTCTTAATTTTCTGCAAGGATTAAATTAAACTTTGGTGATAAATAGTTTATTGTGTTTAAAAACATCATATCCAAACATGAGACTCTTTGGACTTTTCTTCTTTATTCTAGAGCACGTGTTCGAGATGACCTCCATTTAGCTCTGTGCATTTCTTGAGGCGCAGCACAAAGTTGTCCATGACGTCCCTACAAACTGACCGACCAATGGCTCTGATCTCCTTCCTGATGGCTTCTTTGAGTTTCGTGATGCTTCTGAGGCTCCCTGCGTACACTCTGTCTTTAAGGTCGCCCCAGAGAAAGAAATCTAGGGGGGCTAAGGTCTGGGCTGTAAGGTGCTTACTCAAAATCAGTCTTGAGACTGATCACACGGCCACCAAAGTTCCCTTTCAGCCAATCTTGTGACAGATTTGAGGTGTGAGAGCTTGCTCCATCTTGCTGGAACCAGAACCTCCCCATAAGCGACGGGAACAGGATCTGCAGCTCCCTCTCGAAGGTTTTGAGGACCTCAACATACCTCTCCTTGGCGACTGTCACTGTCGCGCCAGATTCCTCGAAGAAGAATGGTCCGATGATGCCTCTGGCTGAGATTGCAGTCCATACTTTGCACTTAGGGGAGTGTAGGGGCTTGGTGGCTACCTCATTTGGGCTGGAGGTCCCCTAGAAGACATTTGTCTTCGAGTTTACCTTTCCTTCAAGCTGGAAGTGAGCTTCATCTGAGGTCCAAAAGAGGTTAAGGAAAGTTGGGATCTCCTGAAACTTCTCCAGTATCTTGACTGCTATAGCCTTTCTCTGCTCCTTGTATAAGGCTGTAATGGCCTGCTTCCTCTGTATTCTGTATAGTTGGGCCTTTACATCTATTATTAGCACTCTCTTTTAAGTCTCACGTGATATACCGAGGGACTGAATTCGCCTGCGCACAAAACGTTTTGGACCTGCTGAAATGACTCTTTCAAGCTCTCGACCAGGTTCCTGGGGCGTCCTGAATGGCTTGGACGGTTGTCACTGGCTGCATTGAGGTTCTCCACTGTCCCATAGTTCTCGACGTGGTCCACCCAGTCCTGAATTCTGCTCTTGGAGGGGGCTTTTTCACATCCGAACTGATGCACGAAAGTGTCCTGCACTTTCTTGAACGAGCCTGACTTGTAGTAATGTTTGACACAGTATATTCTTTGCTGGAGCTCCCATTGCGATCTAGTTGTGTTCACAGGCGTTGCGTCTGGGATATCCTACACAGTAAGGGTGATTAGTGGATGAATGAAGGATATATCACAAAAAAGTGTGTGCAGGCCCGCTTTTTGTGGGGTCACCCTGAAAAATCATTTATATGCATTATGGTATTTGCTTTTGACCAGTTAATCTGGTAACCCATTTTAAGCCTGCGGACGGCCAAAGCATTATTTGTATATCGTTTAGGTATTGCATTTTGATGTTGCTTAATTCTTACAGAGATATTCTTAGAAGTTTGACCCACATAGAAAGAATTACAGTCCAAACAAGGTATACTATATATTACATTATTATCTACTTGCACAGGCGTATGACATCTCCCAGCCTAGCTTTCGGTTGTCGCTGGTAGAGAGAAGAGAATCTCCTCTCTGCTTCACTAGATAAGATTCTACATAACTCTCTTCCGGTTCCCCCGCATATCTCTTCAAGCAGTGGATACGGCAGACACCTGTCGAGCGGAATTCAGCTCAATCAATTTCCCTAACCAATTCGTACACATGTCGAGAATACCAAAAACAACGCATTCCTCATGTGACGTATTTATATGTCTCCTAGAATCTAAAGTCACTTTTGCCGATAATTTCGCTCCTCCTTCCTCGCCGAAGAGCGACACTACTCGAAGTCTACTTCTCCACTGCTCAACAAATCCACGCAGTTCTTTTATAACTTCGCCGAACTCAAAGATCATTAATTCACTCTGCGATTTATCACTAAGTGTACCATACGGTAAAAGCATAGTTAAAAATTCTTTTATAATTATAATGTTTTCACAGTACCTAAAGAGAAGCAATATATTCAGTGCAATAGGAGTAAATTAATTCTACATAATTAATAATTTCCGTTATAGTGAATAACACCCTCTCTTTGCGGTTACCATATTATTTCATCTATCAAATTAATATTCTTTAATTGATTAGAAATTACGGTGTATTGCTAATAAAGCAGAAAATCCTATCTCTTTCCTTGTGATTTTTCAAAGTGATGTGTAAACTTTCAATCTCCTTCAAATTTACTCCGGTGAGACAATGCCTTCTTTGGTTTTGGTGGAGAATCAAAACAAACGAAAATAAACATACAATTTAGTGGAAGCAGTACCAGTGATACTTACACCTTCCTACAATCAACCAAACACAGACGGTTTGATCCTTAAAAACCACGCCCACATTAAACTTATAAGCTATCTGTAATCCTTAAATAAGTTAAATATCTGGAACTATACAATGAAACTTGGGGGATCTAAATAACTTTCATATAACAAAGTGACCTCAATTATTCTGACTTATGACCCTATGACCTTACGATCTTTAAAACTTTCCACAAGTGGAACAATCCTAACCATAGTTAATTTTATTTAAGTAATTCCCGGACTAACCTCGAGACAACCTTGGCAATTATATCACTCGAAAGATAATGTGAAACAACATAGGGGTTTTAACTTTCGTTAGAATCGGCTGAATAGTTACGATGATATTGCCCCAAAACTCATTAAATAGTAAAATAGTTACCATCCTACCGACCCACCTACGGACTGACATAGTAATCTATAAAGTCGCGTGCACGCGCCCAAAAAGGAAGGAATTATCCTTTATTATAACTACTTTTGTTCACCGTCATTCATTCACCTGCCATTTGCTCTTCACCTGTTTAACCATTTTGCCTTGGAAAGTATCGAAACTTAGTAACTTTTTTCCCTCGTCTCGTTTGAGTTGAATTCCAACCATTGCTCATCTTCAACTAAAAAAGAAGGTTGTCATTGTTAATAAAGAAGCGAATAAAAGTATTTGTTAACCCTACCAAAAATTTCCCTCCCATCCCCTCCCCAACTTCCTGGTTTACTGTTCTTCCAACTGAAACGAGTAAGAGAAATTAAACCTACATGAATTAAAATCGTTGGATCGAACCATCCCACGCTCGGTGAAAGAGGCAATCTCGCCACTCTTTAAAGAATCCCCTGATTTCTATCTCTTATCACCCATTCAAAACTGCTATCCTGGAGAGATTCATTTAGACTGCTGACCAAAAGATCGAGCTATTGCCTCCGCTCGGACCAGCTTACCCACATAAGTTCTACGCCATTCTCCGCGGGTTGCGGAGGTAATCCTTCATCCGTAAGTTTCCATCTAAAAAAGCCCCTGGACCAATTAGCCATAACCGCAGCTCGTGCCATCAAGAGGTTCCAGCCTCGATCGAGTGACCACCGTGACAAGGGATGCTTTCTACGAGATCTGAGAGCGGCTGGAGTTCGGCCTTAACTCACTCAAGAAGGAACTTGCCACCATCTTCCAAACGCCCAACAAGCTTAAGAGCCGCTTGGCCCCTTCAAGAGGTCGCCCCACCTCTTCTTTACCCCACCAAAACTCGCTAAACCTATTTTACGGTATAAACTCCCTAAACCTATTTTACGGAATATACTGATACTCTAAAGAGCGTGAGGACCAGGCACGACGATGCATGTCCAGATACAAATTCACTTCGCTCAAACCTCACCACTTTGGAAAACTCCGGGAAAGGACGCTGGTGGGGAACGTGCCACCTATCGTTACATCGAACCCCTGTATTCACGCTAGTTACCCACTTGCAGGTAGAAGATTCCTGGTAGACACCAGCCGATAACAGGATCCCACTCTAGAGAGCCAAGGGTTTGCCGATCAGGACATATAGTGGAAGGACATTGTAAACTTCATTAGGATTCTTACAGGTTTTATCTAACTATAATCTAATGGGGGTCACGCAATTAATCGATGGTGAGACCTAAGTATCTGATAATGCAATAGTGAAGAGTATCAATCTCGATCCCCACTTCGCAGGAAATGACCATCTTCTCCCCCTCCATTTTGTACAAGGTATTATAACGAATATTTTAGCTTCCCCAAATTTATAATTGCCGCCTACTGTCCCCCCCTCCTCCATTACCGTTGTGTGCTTACTATGTCCCCGTGTAAAGCCCAACTTTAATTCCATTCAGCCTATCTATTTTTTATTGCATTTTAAATAACTAATCTTATTACTGGCGCGTTGACCACTGTAACTATTTGTATTATTACGTCTTTTATTGTTCTACCATTTAACCTAAGTTATTAATATGTATTAAAGTCTATTTTTGTCAACTCCTTTACTTTCCCCCTTTGAGCTCATCATAGCCGTGTAATAGCCCTGTAACCAAGTAAGACTTAAACACTCAACCAATACTGGGAATCAAAGTAGCTCTATTGGACTAGCCCTCCCTTACGAGAATCTGACCTAGTAATCGGACCCGACCGACCCCAAGGTATCAAAAAGGAAACCCCGCGCACTCTAAAATCAAATATAATAGATATATGTATGGTATATAGGAACCTATACCACGACAATTAGATACAATATTTTATTTAAGTATATATATTGATTTAACATGCAAAAATATAGCAACACATAGAAGCTGAATTTCACATCAGTGAAAATTTCCACTGAGAAGTAAATCGCTTATAATGAACTGACTTTAATAGCTTCACTTTAAGCACAGTTAAAACACTGCAATGATATGTGAATTGATATTTCAGCTGTTTATCTTATGTTAAGGTTTGAGAATTGCGAAGTGAATTAAATGGTCTTTAAGTTTTGTCAAGTTAATGTAAACGTGGGTGTAAAACTTGCAGAACAAATAGAAAAATAGACTTCGTTGTGGAGACCCTAGCTAATGAACAGAGTAGTGCTTTGGATAACTGCAACCATGAAATGGAGAAAGGAACGTTTAGCAACGGACTCTCACCATGGATACAAGCAGGAAGTCCAGAAGTCTCAGAGGCAGGCTGAAATTAGGTTGTGTCTTCTATGCGTGTGGAGAAAGTTGATGGCTTGATCCGTCTGGACTGATCTGAAGTAATACCCACAAGTTGTTTTTTGTCTTCCCCAAATTGGGAGAGGCTGAAATTTAGAAGTGTCCCTTCCCAAGTGAGTTTCCTTCCGGCGAAAAGAGAAAGAAAATTATGAGCACTCTTATTTAACGAGTCCAAGGGAAGGTTTACTTTTCTCTTTCTCTTTTTCTCTCTCTCTTTCCCTCTTCAGCGGGAGCCGGAATCTCGGTCGGACGTTTTTTTGGTGCGCACGGGAATTCTTGTGAACGTGGATGGAGATCGTGTGGAAAAAGTCGAAGGGTGGCTTCTCTCACATGTGAAAAAGTGTTCAGTTTATGATTGATTTTGTCTATCTTCTGTCGTTTCTTCCTAGTAATGTGCTTTGCCATTTCCACTTCAGAGTCCTCAGTATTTTTATCATATGTTTGTTACTCGTGTTTATGTTTTTATTTGATACTTCTTTCTGTTGAGATCAATCCTCATATGTGTTGGGCCATTTTCTTAAAGATTTCCTCGATTTCTGGGTGATTTTTGGTGTTAATATCGAAGTCTCACTTCTGTAAGTTCGAACTGGTTGGGTGCAATGGTTAAATGATTTTTAGTTCAAGCATAGAAGCGTGTCAGTTCTGAAAATCTATAGGTAATCAAGATATTAGTGTCGTTTTTTAAAGAAGAAAAGTTAAAATGATATTGAATATACTAAAATTATCATTTTATCTAGCAAAGTAGTTCCCATCCTTATTCATAACACTTTCGCATCGTTTAAATAACAAGGGGATATCTTTCTTAGATAAATCATTCGGTTTTATGATAGGAGTTGTTAAAGGTCGTTGAATATGTGGATGAGAAAGAACTTCCCAACCAAACACATTAATTTTTTCTTGGGTCCACCGTGTCACGTGTGAGAGTGTATGATCATGAACGAGGACAACATTTCGCATTTTAACATCTCTAACTCAAAGGGATGAAGTAACATTCATACGTAGCAACAAAACACTATTTATTTTCTTGCTTAAAAAAATGCCTAGGTTTATTTGTTATTCTTAAATAGCTTGCAAAAGTTTAGAACAATATAGACAAGATTCATATTGTATGGCATCTAAATGCGACATTATTTGTTTTGACAACATAATGTTGACACTATGCCGCTTCCTTCTTGCCCAATATTGTCCCTTTACTGATTTCTATTTCCGTGTTGCTATCAAGAGTCCACATCTATAAGACTGGTTCGTAATACTTCTCTTATCACTTCTTATACTCCTTTTAAACAAGGTCAACTGACCTAAGTTGCGTGTCCTCATTTTTTCTGACCTCATGACCTTACGACCTTCAAAACTTTCAAAAACTCATTGAAAAGTAAAATTGTTACCATCCAACCGGCCGACCTACGAACCGACATGGTAAATTATTGAGGCGCGTAACCGCGATTAAAAACTAATTCGATGCCATCTTAAGAAAAACTAAAATTAACGCAGTGATGGTATGTGGTTAGTATAGTAATGAGTAGCTACCTTCAGTCGCTCGGCGTGGTTGGTGAGCATTCCCCAGGTGCGCCCACTGTAGCGTGAAAGGCACTATTACTCTTTGGAAGCGAGGGTGTCTTAAATATACCCTCATTCACTTTGACTCCATCTTGTTCCAATTCTTTCGAGAAATTTAATTATTTTGAAAGTTTAAATAAATTATAATTAAAAATTATAAATAAATAAAATAAATAAATTAGTACAAGTTTAACATTATACTTGGTATGTGTTCACTTAGATTTCGACTTATCTCCTCACCTTGTCCAATATGAATTGGAAGGTTTTTCTTTTTCCCATCGAGAAACTATGGTTCTCTTGTAGACCCCCACCCCCGCCCCCTTGCGTATTTTAAATTCCCTTCGAGTCGCATAAGTTTGGTAGGTTAAAATAGTCGAGATTAGTTTATTTCAGGGCTGGGAACTGAAATGAATATCGATTCGAGTTTAGATTTGAGTTTGGTATTTTTAAAACTATCATTTCGGATTTCGATTCGAGTTCTCTATTCTTTTTTTTCGATTCAAATTTTTCGGCTTTTTGATATTTTATATGGATTTGGATTCGAATTCAATTCGAGTTCGAGTTCAGCCTGCATTTCAAATGCTTAAATCTATTATTTCAGAGTTCTATATGTTTTTTTCTTGTAAAATATAATTTATAGCAAGGGAACTTATAAAGCTTTTCCCCTTCTTATTCCACATTTTCCTTGAGTTAAGGTAAATTCGTTATTTACGGTGTTATTTCTTGTTTACAATAGCTTTCCATATGAACCAGATGCCCAAATTCACTCGTAATTTTCTATAGGAATTAATGGGTAAAATATTCGCAAAGTCCCAATGCACGGGAATCGTATGTAAGGATGAAAACACTGCAATCAAATGGAAATTTTTAATGGGAAACTACATTTTTTGTTTTCTATTGCATTAATAGGCAATAAAAATACAGAACCCACGAAGAATTTTCAAACATTGTGCATTAAAACATTGTGCAGAAAAACTGGTAAAGCATATATCACAATTTTTCATTATTACATTGAAATATTATGCAATAAACATACAAAATACATATAATATTTTATAAGAACAATTTCAGCTCTTTTAAAAACAAACTTGACAGCTATCTGGTGAATATATTTGACCTAAATTTAAATTCAAAATCTCTTAGAGATTTAAAAACTCAGAACAGAAGAAAGGTTTATCTTTGGGTCTTTCTGTGATTAGCAAAACAAGATTAGGACTAGGATTAGGACGAAAGATTAAAATATACATTTACCTACTATTTACAAGTTAAATCACTGTTATTTCTTGGAATTTCTAAATTATTTTATTAATGATACTCGACGTTTTCGTTTCAAACTTATATTATTATAGATTTAAGTTCGAATTCGAGTTTTTTAATTCTTTTCGGTTCTAGTTTAAATTTCGATTCGAGTTTTTAAAAAATTTTCAGTTCGATTTTTTTTTCGATTCGAGTTTGAAAATATATAGATTTTAAAGGCTTATCGATTCGAATTCGATTCACTTTTCCAGCACTGATTTATTTCAATGTAGATCTATCCACCCTAAACCTAAGAACTCATATTTCTTGCAGAAAAGGCAACTTGAAAAGCCCCGGGGAGGGGGGGGGATTGATCTATAAGAAACTCAAGAAGTCCTCAATAAATGATCCTCGAAAACTTCTTTAACCCGTCTTTGGATCTGAAAAAAAGCGCTCTCTACTTAAATATATATATACCTCTTTCCTTTCTGTATCATATAAAAGGGTACCTTTAAAGGGTTTTTTTAAGTTATGCAGGCATTAATTCTCAGTGAGGTCGCCATTAAGTTTGCGCTAAAGATCCTGATTGAATTTTTATTTTCTTTTATTCCTCTTTCGTGAATAAAAAAAAGGTCATTTATATATACAGCCACCTTTGAATTTGAGAGACATACATTTGAGGAGTTATAACTTGAAGAAGATGAAAATTCTGTTTTTGTTGACCATAATGTTGAGATAAATGGATAAGGTAGCATTGAGAAATACCGACTACAAGCAACAATATATAGACTCTACACACCCTCGCATCACAAATAGTAAGAGATATATCATCACTTTTGGAGTGTAATGGCACAAATTTTATGCTCCTGGTCCGGGGTGAGATGTGCCCCCCCCCCCCCAATGCAGGAGTGTGCTTTCTTCCTTTTGCGTTTGTTTCGTTTCTTGTTTTGTGTGTTTTTTGTTTAGTGTTTTTTTTTTTTTTTTTGCTTTTGTGTTTTGTGTTTGATCGGATGCTATAAAAAATCTTGGGGAAAGTAAAGTTGCTTCTAATGTCGTAAGGGGAAGATATTTAGAGTTTTGAACACATTTTCCAATCTATCTTCAGTTGGGCAGAGTGAGAGATCGATTTCAACTCTTTCGTCTTTTGATCCAAGATCGACTGCTGGTAATTGACTAAAGGCTCCATGTTGAGAGGGTCTGTCCCTATCAAGTGATGAGATTCCCTGTTGGAGAACAAAGAGGGGGCGGGAGGGGGGCAGCATGATTCATAAGTTTAGGAAGTCCATTTTCGCGATTCACCGTGAGTTTGTGAGAACCTTTTTCCTTCCCCACTATTTACATACTTAGTAATATATATATATATATATATATATATATATATATATATATATATATATATATATATATATATATTTGATGCATTAGGGCTGATTTTTATGTTACTTGGCTACTGTAAAGCCTAATGTGTGTCAGTGTAACTATTGGCCCTTGATGGACGAAAGCTTATAACAGAATTACTGTAAACTTAATTATCTGTTGCTTAATAAACGATAAGTAGAAAAACCAGGGACAAGCCTATAATGCCCAGTGGCTGGTTGAAACTACAATCAGTCTTTGACTAATTAGTTGTTACATTATACAAAACATATCTCTGTAAAAACAAAAGCTTCACTTTTTATATTTAATTAGTGACTGAGGGTATCATAAATGATGATGTTCCATGAGTATATATTATGTAGTAGGGAGTTACAATTTAGGTCTTCCTAATTCCTTGTTTCTGTAGAGCTCTTATAACTGAATCGGTGCTTACAGAATTAATGGTTTTTATTATAGTCTTCAAATGCCATTTACAGGGTATCCTTGAAGTCTGGACACAGAAAATATTACGGTAGTGTCTCCTCGTCATTCACCATATATTACTCCGCTTGACTTCCTAGTGTATGGTAAAGGAGAAAGGGTGGTAATGTAGCCTGATTCCTACCAATAGGCTTGATTCATACCATAATTATTTAATAAAAAAGAACATGATCATTTTATTTATTTTAAAAGTAATAAAAAAGAATAAAAATTTAAAAAGTAAAGTATGGATAGATACCAAAACTTAAATAAAGATTAAAATTTTTAACACTCACTTTAAAAAATCATAATTCTAGAATGTAAAACTATAAATTTTCAACTTTAAATATGTATATATTAGAATTGCTATCATATAATATCTAAATAGCTTTTTTCCACTGTGTAGAAGTATCCCCTTAGAATAATATTATTTCCCCACCTCCTAAGATATTACTTCGGGAGAAAAGGCAAGACGTTACTCCCCCTCCTTCCGACCCCCACCCTTTTTGGACTCGCCGCCAGGTCTCCGCGAAATTCCCACCGAGGCATGACGCTGAAATTGGGGCTACCTTCCGGCCGTCTCCCCCCCCCCCTCCCTCGGGTCGGGAGATTACTTGGTGGGATTCGCCGTGAACCGCTTTATGGCTCCCACCGCTGGTCGCCCGTCTAGCCCTTTTTGACACCTTACCACAAGGAGACGTTCGGTTTGTCACGCTCGATAACGAGGGTTAGAGAAGATCTCAATATCTCTCCCTGTTTTGAAGAACTCCGGGTATATATGCACCCGCTCCAGGATTACAAACAGATTAAGTTTGATGCCACCTACCCGAACGGAGTTCAATTCAACGAAGCTCTCTCCCAAGAAGTGTGAGTGACGGTCGCAAGCCACCGAAGAGCTGGACATCACCGCCGTATCTTCGAGTCAGAGAGAAGAGTCTCGTGAGGCAACGTCGGCCTTTCTCATTTGCCTTTGGATCAAGGATTGGAGAAGCCGTCCTCCGAAGTTCTTCTGATGACCTCTTAAGGACAAGAGACCCGTTACTTCGCTCAAGCCGAGTGTGGAGAAGTCATCTCCCCCTCCTTTCGAAGTTTGTTCGGTGACCTCTTAAAGACAAGAGACCCGTTAGCTCGCTCAATCCGAGTGTGGAGAGTCATCTCCCTCCATTCCCTTTCGAATTTCGTTTGGTGACCTCCTGATGACAAGGGGCCTGCATCTCGCAAACACAAGTTCGAGAAAGTAGCTCCACCCGCTGTGGGTTTTAGTGGTTACCACCCGTTAGTAATCAAGGTCACCAAGACCTTCTCTAAGTTTGCCCCACCTTACCCTCGAGTTTCAAAGGAAGTAAATCACTCATTACCTTCATCTCCCATTATAACCATTCTCTAACGATGCTTACCCTAATTAGTATTCGGAGCTTAAGTCCGTCTTATTTATGTACCTATATATATATATATATATATATATATATATATATATATATATATATATCCATATTTATTGTTGTACCTTTTATTTAGTCTGTATTAAAATCTATATTTTTGTCATTGTCATTGTGTTTGTTATATTCCCTGGTCACGCAGCTGCCGCTATCTATTTAAATCGCACTCTTAGAACAATAACAGTTGTCACCTTGCTTGGCCTACCTTAGAGCCTGTGTGCACATATTCACGTACACTTGGCTATACTACGACCCACTGGCTTCTGGAAGCTTCAATACACTTACTTCGAATCTTTCCTTTCTCTTCTCCACACATTTCCTTTTTCCCCACTATTAACTATCCTTATATTTTGCAATTGATTATGTATTTAGTAATTAATTACGTGATTAATGTAAAATGTACTTTTTGTATTTTTATTACTTAATAAATCTTATCTTAAAAATCCTTCATAATAGCCTTTTAACGATGTTTCTCCGTGACTTTTGCCTTCAAGTTGTTTCAGGTGACGAAGCTTCTACAAGGCTTTTGTTCATTAATGGTCATCTGATGCAGCCTGAAGCTTGCAATAAATTTCATTGACCAACAATGTTAACGAAAAATAAATTATGAGGAAAGAATTTGCCAGTATGGCGATGCAAGAGAAAAGGATGCCAGGCTGTTTGCTTACTAAGAAGGCAATGACTTTTTCACATATAAATGGGAAACGGAACTGCAAATTGAGTCTCTGCTAAATTTTTGAGCTTATTTTTATGTGGAGTATTGAATTGTTTGTGGAATAGGTTAAAAAAACTGACCGAAATGACTAGTCACACTTTGATTCACTGGTTTAGTTACTGTCGAGAAATTTGCTCTAAAATGGCATCTGTTCAACGTAGAAGCTAGATGGTTAGAAGACAAAAAGATCCAATTCAAATTCATGAATCGAGAATTGCTGGACGTCGCAAATATAACATATTTACTGTATCGCTAACACTTTGGGAGTATCGAGCCACCATGCTTTCATTATTACTCATCTTGACTACACCAACTTTCTTATACTGGCTCCCAAACTACAACTTGTTCATAACTATATATCCCGTGTTGAACACCCCCTCTTGTTGTATTTCTCGCGTGACGTGGTTGCTTCGAGTAATGTATTGGCTCTTCATTCGATTTTACATCGTCGTTTACGTTTTTCTTACTTACGGGGTTTCAAATAATGGTGTCCAACTCCCAACCTAGGGCTCAGAGTTCCTCATCTTTCTTCTGTTTGTCCTCTTTTTCACCATTTTTCCACTGAGTGAACTGCAGTACAGGCGTTTTATTAAAGACCAACCTTATATGAAAGTGATAAACATAACATTTAAATAAAAAAAATAACATTAAAACCCGCGATGAGTCGGGTCTACTACCTTCATTGATAAAAGGAGCCAGCCTGTAATTTTCCAAGTGAAACGTCAAAACTTTGGCATTTGTCTTTTTTGGCATGAGTCTTGCGGTTGAAAAATAGTATTGTCCCCAATTTCCACTCCGTTCCTTAATTCTGGGTTGAGGTTGGCGGAAACGAGTAATTACACGATAGAGAAGGGACTACCGATCGCCCGGGTAAGGCACAGATTCCCCTAATTATGGAACGCAGAGCCTCCGTGAGGATTTCGTGGGTTCGTAGGACATGATTGAGGCATCAAGAAGGCGGCCCTTGAATGAGATTCCAGAGATTAGTCATCCTTATACTCTATCTTACATTCCTAAGGGTTCAAGTTAGTACTTCTGAGGATCTGTACTCTTTGTGCAAACGTGTTCTTGAGGGTTTATACTACTTCTTTGCCTATTCATATCCTTTCTATTTATCCATTATTTTGCTTCACCTTCCTCTCTATCCCACAATTCTTGTAAAATCACTCATGTTGGTTACACCGCTTGACTTTTCCTTTCAATTAAAACTTTTTCCCCATTTTTCCAGTTTGCTTGTTCTTATCTATTTCTTCTGGCTCCATTATCCCTTTCTCCTACTTCCTGAACTGACTTCGCCGACCGGGTCTGGCCCGCTCCCGTAGTTTGGATACCTTGGTATAATATAAAGTGTTTAATATAAACAAGTGACAACCAGCAGTCAAACATAATCGTGTATCTACTATGAGTTGGTGAGTTGTTTAGAACAGAACGAATCAAATTAATTTATATGAAACAGTGGAGGACCATATTTGTTTGTGTGAACAGTGAAGGATCAGAGTTGATTGTTTTGAACAGTGAAGGATCGGAGTAAAAGGGTTTGAACAATGAAGGATCAGATTTGATGGTTTTGAACACTGAAGTATCCGTTAGTTGTTTGGAACAATAATGTGGTGGTTTAAAAGAGTGAAGGATCAGATTTGGTTGTTTGGAACACTAAAGGATCAGATTTGGTTGTTTGAAACACTAAAGGATCAGGGTTGGTTGTTTTAAATAGTGAATGATCATATTTGGTTAAATACCTTACCCAAATAAATTATAAGAAATACTTTTTTATACTTGAAGAAAATATGTCAGCTTTCTTAGATGTTCAAAGAAAAATATAGTTTTCTCTTTATGGAGAAGGGGTGTAGGTCCATGTCACAAAGAAAAAAAAGGGGAAAGAATTAGAAAACAAAAGAGTATTAAAGGAAATTGGCAAACCCCCGCCGGAATAAACACCCCAGAACTCTTGTGGAGAAACTAGTGGTCTTTTTTGTTGAGAAAACTTCGACGATCTAATCATAATTCTTGAATCTCTCACGCCAAGCACTAAAGAAAACGCTTCACTTTGTCAGTTCAGAACTCATTTACAATATGCCTACGGGCAACGCTGCTCCTAAATTAGCCAGTGAGAAGTCTTAAAAGTATTACTAACGGAACGTTGATTACTAAAGTGAGTTATTTTAAACTCTACATATCTATATAAAGTTATTATGCCCGAATTTAGACTATAATTTATTTTTTGTATTCCTATATTTTGCATTTCCCCATTTTTTTTACATTTACACCTATGTTCACATATTCACAGTACCCATACAACACTACCCTCTCACTAACACATACTCATTCACGTTCCCGCTCATGCAATTACCTTCGTACACATACACACAACCATGATCACAAAGTCCAATCAGCTCAACTATCTAAAATAACTACAATTCCTTCTCCTCCCGCTCTTGAAAACCACTAAGCGCAAGAAAGATCCAAATGTCTAATTAAAACGTCGCTAATTAGTTTGCGTCGGGAGCCCATTTATGGGGGCAGTCTTCACATTTGGCTGCCGTTACAAGCACCCATTACGGCGGAGATGTAACTGACGGAGGGTTTCATCTAAGGCAGGTGTCAGGGCAAAAGGGGCTCCTCAAGAAGCGTGTTTCTGCACTCCCGGCAGCTCATCGCCTCTAAACACCCTGACCCGGAATGAGCGGCGCTCAATGAAGGCTGTGGGTGGCAAGGCCGGGTGGGCTCCATGGCGGTGCAAGCACGAATAAGGATCGCCCATAATAGCAGTATCTCTGCTTCTCTGCACCATGTCCCCTACTCTTTATCTACTGTGAATTAATCAATGATCAATATACTCATCTACCATTCTCCCAACAAGAGCCTGTGAGTTCTGTTCTTTTGTTCGAGCTTGTTAGCGAAGTCCAATTATTGTCACTTGGGGTCATGTTATTAGTTTTTGTCTTCATTAGACTTGTTCTTTATAGTTCTCATTCTTTTATTTTTATGTATTTCCTTTATAGTTTTGACACTAGTGAAAATGGCCTTGACATTATTAGGGAGAGGGGGGGGCAAACTTGGCACCATTTATATCGAAACATTCAAAACTAAAAACAATAGCAATTTGACTCTTTTCAGCCGAATAAAAGCAAGACAGTTACCTTTGTTGCTTTATTAATACACAAATAATAAATGCATTTTAATTCACCATTACTAATTACAGCAGGAAAAATGAATGAGCGGAATTTAGCACGCAGCAATAATGGAATATAAGATTTTGCACTACGTAATATTATTATTGAGAATGCGAACAGAACAATTCGAATATTTTCAATATACATCGATTATCATCAGTTCAAATAATATCGCTCTTTGCTAAGTAAGGCACACGGGTTAATAGCACCATAGAACGGTAGTTGCATCGCGGGAGTTTGAGTGTTCCTAGTGATGCAAGAGTATAGAGCCAGCGCGGACATTTACAGACGAGATGGGTTGAGGAATCTTGTGTGAATATGTCAGTAAGTACGAAATTACAAGGACAAAAGGAAACAGTCCCCTTGTAGAGGCAAATTGTTTGATTGTCTGAGTGAGAGGCTGGTAAACAACTGATGGTTCGCTCTCTGCCTTCCTCTAGTAAACGTTTACCGTAATAATCTACTGGATTCGTTTACCGATGGTGTAAAGGTTGATCATCTCGTTGGCAAATTCAGTAGCAAATCGCTCGTATTTCTGAAACTCTTGTTTCGCTCAGAAGAAGACATGCATATGTGTGTTTTGTACAGCACAGCGGCGCTTATGAGCATCCGCGCCAGTTGAAAGTTGCTTAACAACTCTTTCCCGTATCCTGTACTCAAATATTTTGTATTTCTCAACTTGAGGCAGGGAGTATTTGTCTTCTTCCACTACTTGGAAAAGTGTTTCCGTGAGAATGGAAAATTCCGGAAGAGACAGAAGAGGTAGGAAGTCTGCGCTCAGATTGATCTTTTTGCCCTATGTTTCCGTGATAACTTGTCTTTCTTCCATGCTGATTAATGGGTAGTGCTCTTCTGACTGGGATTTATCCCAGATCAAAAGCTACTTCCCCTAAGGCTGTTGTACGCGTTGTTTGTGTGCGAACTTACAATTCGCATGCTCGCCTAGTCGATATGCAGGGCCATGAACATCATAGGAAGTATTCTATCCCAAGGTTCATAACGATTCATTGAGTTGAAGAGAGAAACTGGGAAAGCGTGTTATCTACCAACGACATACTCAGTTCAGGGGGATAGAATATAAGATTATCAGTTTTTATCATCTCTTAATTAAAACTTAGAAGCAAAAAGCAACGATAACTTTGTAAGGACAGATCGTGAGAAAGTGCCGACTTAATTACTTTGTCGCCATCCGAGGTTCTTTTCAATCAGACCCAGCAGCTCTCAGAAAGGATGTCACGGCATATGATCTTCTCTAGAGGTCTCTCAGAAAGGTTATATTTAAAGAAGTTCTGAAAGAGTCAAGAGGGGGCATGTTGTAGAATAGGGTCAAGTTAACCCTTTCTGCGTTTCTCAGCTGAGGGCGATGAAGGCTATGTACGTGGGAGATTTATAATACAAACAGAGTGCAAATTAACTAAATGTAGGTTGGCCATATAGTGGACTATCTTGGAGATTCCAGGACAATAGAAAAACAGGTACAAAAATAACTTTACTAATATGCAAAGTAATATTCTTTTACAAAGTTAAAAGGGGTTTTAAAACAAGCTATATACACATTAGACGTACACAAGTCTCAGCGGCTAAAATAAGGTAGAGACAGGGCGGGGACGGTTGCCGTACAAACAAACGAAAATATGGACCGAAGGGCGCTCGAGTGACCTTGAGCGTATACGAAGCCGACGATGGAGGCTTACACTGGGAGGGCGGAAGAGCACCTGCATAGGAGAGTTGTACTTTGCTGTTACTTCGAGATTTGGTCTGAGGGAGTAATCCTTGTCTCGGCGCAAAGTTCAAATAATAGTCTCTTGACAATGACTATTACGGGATGAACTTAGATCTTGCTTTCGAGTTAGAACACGAATAGAGACTGGGCACGTTGCGTTCGAGGAGCGAGTAGAACGGGTAGAACGGGTACGGGGTAGACTCACGCGAATTAATCGAGAATACACGGAGCTTGAGAGGTTCTGCGAGAATTGTGCAGAGTCCAACGGGACTCGAATAGTGGCGGATACTGACGGGGCGGGCAGGCGGCGGATACTGCCTTCCAACTCTGGAGCCGGAGGATTTATAGTCGGGTGGAATGATGTTTTCCGTCCTCCGTGTGAAGGGGATGGTTCCAGGGTCTGACGGATTGGCTCGCGCATCCTTGCGACCTGTCTATGACGGACCCTTTCTTGTCGTCTCCAGGAAGCCGAAATTCTTTGTTCTCGCCCTATTAACACGATCGCGAGAAAGTTCCTAAGTCGGCGAGGTGAAACTTTGTCTGACTCCCGATAGGAACTTTTGGGCTCTCAAACTTGTCGCGGCTTTCTGCGATGGCAGGCTTTCAGGCCACCCCGGCGCCTCACGCGTTTGTACTTTAATTAGCGCAGTTTGGCAAAGGAATGTCCTGAACTTCCTGGTAGGACAACACAGAGGTTACAATAAAGCAAAAAGCACAGGCGAGTGCTTCAGGGGGAAGTTTGCCTTCCTCCGGTGCAGGAATATGCAACCAATTCCAAAGAGAGTGAAATAAAATGGAAGAGTCTAACCTCCTTCAAAAAGTTAAATTCTCCACAACTTTAAGTTCCCCTCGGCTGTCTTTCACCTTCTTTGCCAAGCAGGGCCAAGCAGGCCTATTTCTTGCTGTGTAGCCAGTGTAAGGAAGACCATAACGCTGGTCTGGTGGCCCAGTCCTTGCAGACTCTTTGGCGCCTTCATCGGTGAGCTCATTTTCGGCAATTTCTACATGTTCAGGAACCCAGGAGAAGATAATCTTAACATTCACCCATCTCGCGGCCACCGTGGGGTCACAGATATGAAGGGCAGTCAATAAGTTTTGCAATTCGGATATAAGGAAACGAGATATGAGGAAAAGTGTTTTATTATTTTGCAATATAACTAACCCTCGACTTGCGCCACTTGTCCCTGATACTTCGAATTCCTGACAACCAGAAATCTCCCAACTGCTATTAAATCCACTCCTGGACGGTGAGCTGGACATCTTCATCGTCCCCAAACCGGCGTCCACGCAGTACAACTATGAGCTGGCGGAATAAAAAGTAGTCGTTGGGGGCCAGATCTAGACTGTAGGGGGGATGATTGAGCTCCTCGAATCCGCACTCGCGCAGAACAGCTTGTGCAACTCTGGCCTTGTAGACTTTGACGACGTTGAAGTCGATCATGGGGCGTGAGGTTTCTAGGGACCCAACGGACAGAGACCTTCGTCATGGCCAAATTGTCGTGGATGATGTTGATAACACCTCCATGTGATATTCCAAGTTCTCACTTGATTTCTCCGACCTTCACCCGTCGATTTTCGAGGATCATCCTTTCCACACGGGCCACATTGTCCTCGTTGGTCACGTCTGATGGGCGTCCTGGACGAGGATCATCTTCAAGGAACTCGCGACCATGGCGAAACTCCCTATTCCAGCAAACAATGGTTGCATAGGAAGGGGCGGTGTCGGTGTACACTGCAACCATGCGTTCATGGATCTCTTTTGCATTCTTGCCTTCCTTGGTCAAAAATTTGATCACTGCGCGGTGCTCAACCTTCTCCACTGTGGAAAAATTTGTGACTGACGATCTGCGATCAGCTACTGCTTCTTAAATAGACGAGGCAAGAGCGTGCAGCTGCAGGTGCTGACTTTTCATAACTCGTCCTAACACCCCCACAAACAGCCATCCCCCTTCCTCTGTTTTTCCCTACTGATTCGCAAAACTTATTGACCGCCCCTCGTACCGCAAAACAGAGGATGTGAAGATTCCAATGCTCCAAGAGCACTCAGGGCGCTTTGTGACTCGCTCTAGATAATGATTTGTTTTTCTTACTTCTGTACGATGCGTTATCTTCACTAAGAATTAGTTTATATCAACCAGCTTTTCCGTGAAGACAGACGCAGCGCCTTGTAGAGCCTCGCTGACTTCAAACAGAAGGGATATGGCGTGGAAGCCGACCCCCTCCTGGAATTGGAGCCACCTGTATACACTGGCACGGATCCGGCGTGACACAAAGTGTGCTCTTAAAAGGTTGAACGTAATACTCCCGGCACTGTGGAAGCTTTGGGAGCAGAGGCTCTCGAGAAATAGAACCAGAGGCGCCATAGGCCCGACAGATACTCCAAGTCTCGAAAGAGTTTCCTAGCCCTAAACTCAAAAGGCTTAGGGTATGATTGGCGTCTCTCGGTGGCATAAATAGCGTCAAGATCGGCTACGGATGCAGTGAGAGCCGTTGGCGACTGAGGAAGGCACGGGGCTCGTGTGTATAGGCGCGTAATGCACTGTGGGTGGCGCAAAGTATCCTGGGTTGGGAGTAAGAGTTTTTTTTTGTTCTCCGAAGTTGGTATTTATGAGTGTTCTGATGGTATTTTATTTGGACATGGCCTTCGAGGTGATGTTTAGTGTGTTGTGTGAAGGTCATGTGTAGGTTTAGGGTGACACCCAGATGCGTGAAGTTACGTTTGAGTGGGAGAGGTTTTCTGTGGAACAAGACGTTTGAGTGATAGTTTGATTGCTTCAAGTCAGGGGTAAAGATGGCGACTGGAGTTTTGGAAGAGGTGTAAATCTGTTTAGCGTGAATCAGAGTTTGGAACACTTGTAGATACTTGTTTAGGTTTGTGATGTTTGTGTTTACGTTGGTGAATTGAGATGTAATGGATAAGTCATTTACGTGGGTGTTTAGTTGGAAAGATTGGTCTTTAGTGTGGTATTTGGTGTTAAGTATTTTATGTAGGAGTTTGTCAAATGGGACGGTTGAAGGCTTTGTTCATATCTATTGTGGCCATGACTGTTCGTTATCGGGGACGCTTTTGGTTGAAACGTTTTAATTTGATGTTAGGGTGGTTAGTAATGTGGCTGTGGAAGGGTTTTCTATGAAGTCTTGTTGATAATTAGTTTTTCTAGGATTTTTGCCTAACCCTCAGAATCTATGCTTAAAGATAGGATCATGGATCATCTGGACATAATAACCTAATAAATGAATCGCATCACGCCTTTCGACGCGGACGTTCATGCCTACCTAAATTGCTCGATTACTTTCACAAAATAATCGCAATGTTTGTCCAAGATAAAAATGTAGATGTATTTTATCTCTACTTCAAATAGAATTTTGACACTGTTCCGGAGAAAATACTCGAGAAATATGGAGAAAATATGGAGCCTGGGCGGAAAACTAAGCAGAGATGTGTTGTCAATGAAAACACTTAATCATGGATATCGGTTACTAGCGGCGTTCCTCAGGGATCTATTCTCGGATCTTTGTTTTTTTTTAATTTATATAAAAGATAGTGATACGAATTTGTTATATAAAATTTCGAAATTTGTTGATGCCAAAATACTATGGTATAAATACTTGAAAATGTCTTAAATTTTCGGAAATATGGTAGCTGCAATTCACCGTGAACAATGAAACGCATGCATACACTGTAGGCCATGATAACCCACCCAGATTACAATATGGTTGGTTAAATTTAAAATAGTCAACATATAATTGACTAATTACCACAATTTATTATCATTGGTCATTTGCTATTAAAGTCAGATAATGCTAAAAATTACATTAATTTTATTTTTAGGAAAAAGATATTTTCAAATTAATCTACAGTTTTGAAATGAAACTCACCTTTTTGCTTGTCTCTTTTTTGTTTTTAAGAAAAAGCCTGCAAATTACTGGTAATTATAATTTGTGTATTTATCTTTTTATTGGGATTAGTCCCAACATTTTACCTCTCTTTAAAAAAGATGTTGACCTTATTTAGTGTACATGGTCAATAATGATTATATCAACGAAAAAAATGGCAATAAATTCATAGATATTATAAATTGAGTCCAAATCTTACATAGTAACTGTTTTAGAATTCATAAAATATAACATACATTAATATTATTTTGGTTCTAAAGCTATATTCTAGCATACGGATAGCTACTCTTTCGCATATGGAAAAGTACATTTTATATTTTTGAAATATACATTTCATCACGTGGAAAAGTACATATGGAAATATATAAAAATATATTTTAGAAAATATAAAAGTCCATTTTAAGATATCGAAATTACATTCCATCATATGAAAAGTATATTTTAATTTATGGTATGCTAAAAAGCATGTATTTACATTCTACAAAATTTTCAGTAATATACCCTTAACATCACATCGATGCGGACTAAAATGAAAAGTAGAACTTTTTAAAAATATAAAATACCATTAGGATAGATATCCAAAATTTTATTGTTATTATCTGCAGTTTTAAAATGTCAGAAAGGACTATTTGATATGGAAGCCCGAATAATGTTTCAGATTCGGTCGAAAATTTGGGGATACGAACAAGTATGGAATGGATTTAATTAGGTGGGAGCTAACTAGAGTTAGGAGGCTTTTGACTTAGTGGTGTTATTTGAAGTTCGCATAAAATGCTGAATAGATAAATGAAAACAAGGGAAGGGAAAGCCAAAGTCGCGAAAATGCTGAATGCCAAGAAATGAAAGAGATGCTGACAATCAGACACGTTCTCGATGTTTAGTCAACACTGCGGCTCAAAATATATACATTGATCGGTTTGAAATATAAGAAATGGATTAAAAGGTAAAAAAAAGAAATAATAGATATGTAAAAACTGCATATTAATGCTAAATTAAACAGATATGTTAAAGCGATTGAAGGTGGTGTTATGGAAAGAAAAAAAGAAGAAAAAATCGACTAATATAAAAAATATAAACTGCCAAAATGCTATTTAGAGTGAAGAAAAGGAATTGCTAGCAGCGATGTTGATAGGGATATTAAAGGCGCCTCAAACCTATGATAGTTATTCGATTGATAAACAAGGAAAAGAAATCCTATTTGATATTCCATAATTTATACAAAAATAAGACAAGTGAACAGCTTGAATGGGTAATAAGAAATATACTGGGTTTATAGTGAATAAGAAGAAACTGAAGAAGGAAAATGAACTGGAACTAAATGAGTAAATTATTCAACTAGAGACTTTCACAAAAATTACATTATCGGCTACACGGTGAAAGGAAAACTCACTATCGTATCTCTAAATTAATATCATATTATATAGTACTTCTAGAGGAATTTAGAAAAAAAACTATGGGAGTGAAACTAAGGTAATTAAAAAATCATAGATCGTTCGACATAAGGAAAATGAGTTGTAAAAAATAAAGAGAAAACCTAAATAAAACTTAGAGAAGGCAAGATAAACTAACATAGAGCAAAGATAGGTTGGGATAATATAATAGGGTAGAACAAAGAGGCATTATGGTTTATAATGATAGCAGATAAAGATGCTGTGGATGAGAATATTGGTTGGTGCACATGCGTATTCAATGGTTTATAATGATAGCAGATAAAGATGCTGTGGATGAGAATATTGGTTGGTGCACATGCGTATTGGATGGTTTATAATAATAGCAGATAAAGATGCTGTGGATCAGAATATTGGTTGGTGCACATGCTGATTGGATGGTTTATAATGATAGCAGATTAAGATGTTGTGGATGAGAATATTGGTTGGTGCACATGCGTATTCAATGGTTTATAATGATAGCAGATAAAGATGCTGTGGATGAGAATATTGGTTGGTGCACATGCGTATTCAATGGTTTATAATGATAGCAGATAAAGATGCTGTAGATGAGAATATTGGTTGGTGCACATGCGTATTGGATGGTTTATAATAATATCAAATAAAGATGCTGTGGATGGGAATATTGGTTGGTGCACATGCGTATTCAATGGTTTATAATGATAGCAGATAAAGATGCTGTGGATGAGAATATTGGTTGGTGCACATGCGTATTCAATGGTTTATAATGATAGCAGATAAAGATGCTGTAGATGAGAATATTGGTTGGTGCACATGCGTATTCAATGGTTTATAATGATAGCAGATAAAGATGCTGTGGATCAGAATATTGGTTGGTGCACATGCTGATTGGATGGTTTATAATGATAGCAGATAAAGATGCTGTAGATGAGAATATTGGTTGGTGCACATGCGTATTGGATGGTTTATAATAATAGCAGATAAAGATGCTGTGGATCAGAATATTGGTTGGTGCACATGCGTATTCAATGGTTTATAATGATAGCAGATAAAGATGCTGTGGATCAGAATATTGGTTGGTGCACATGCGTATTCAATGGTTAATAATGATAGCAGATAAAGATGCTGTGGATCAGAATATTGGTTGGTGCACATGCGTATTGGATGGTTTATAATAATAGCAGATAAAGATGCTGTGGATGAGAATATTGGTTGGTGCACATGGGTATTCAATGGTTTATAATGATAGCAGATAAAGATGCTGTAGATGAGAATATTGGTTGGTGCACATGCGTATTGGATGGTTTATAATAATAGCAGATAAAGATGCTGTGGATGAGAATATTGGTTGGTGCACATGCGTATTCAATGGTTTATAATGATAGCAGATAAAGATGCTGTAAATAAGAATATTGGTTGGTGCACATGCGTATTGGATGGTTTATAATAATAGCAGATAAAGATGCTGTGGATGAGAATATTGATTGGTGCACATGCGTATTCAATGGTTTATAATGATAGCAGATAAAGATGCTGTGGATCAGAATATTGGTTGGTGCACATGCGTATTTAATGGTTTATAATGATAGCAGATAAAGATGCTGTGGATGAGAATATTGGTTGAAGCACATGCGTATTCAATGGTTTATAATGATAGCAGATAAAGATGCTGTGGATCAGAATATTGGTTGGTGCACATGCTGATTGGATGGTTTATAATGATAGCAGATAAAGATGCTGTGGATGAGAATATTGGTTGGTGCACATGCGTATTCAATGGTTTATAATGATAGCAGATAAAGATGCTGTGGATGAGAATATTGGTTGGTGCACATGCGTATTCAATGGTTTATAATGATAGCAGATAAAGATGCTGTGGATCAGAATATTGGTTGGTGCACATGCGTATTGGATGGTTTATAATAATAGCAGATAAAGATGCTGTGGATGAGAATATTGGTTGGTGCACATGGGTATTCAATGGTTTATAATGATAGCAGATAAAGATGCTGTAGATGAGAATATTGGTTGGTGCACATGCGTATTGGATGGTTTATAATAATAGCAGATAAAGATGCTGTGGATGAGAATATTGGTTGGTGCACATGCGTATTCAATGGTTTATAATGATAGCAGATAAAGATGCTGTAAATAAGAATATTGGTTGGTGCACATGCGTATTGGATGGTTTATAATAATAGCAGATAAAGATGCTGTGGATGAGAATATTGATTGGTGCACATGCGTATTCAATGGTTTATAATGATAGCAGATAAAGATGCTGTGGATCAGAATATTGGTTGGTGCACATGCGTATTTAATGGTTTATAATGATAGCAGATAAAGATGCTGTGGATGAGAATATTGGTTGAAGCACATGCGTATTCAATGGTTTATAATGATAGCAGATAAAGATGCTGTGGATCAGAATATTGGTTGGTGCACATGCTGATTGGATGGTTTATAATGATAGCAGATAAAGATGCTGTGGATGAGAATATTGGTTGGTGCACATGCGTATTCAATGGTTTATAATGATAGCAGATAAAGATGCTGTGGATGAGAATATTGGTTGGTGCACATGCGTATTCAATGGTTTATAATGATAGCAGATAAAGATGCTGTGGATCAGAATATTGGTTGGTGCACATGCGTATTCAATGGTTTATAATGATAGCAGATAAAGATGCTGTGGATCAGAATATTGGTTGGTGCACATGCGTATTCAATGGTTTATAATGATAGCAGATAAAAATGCTGTGGATGAGAATATTGGTTGGTGCACATGCGTATTCAATGGTTTATAATGATAGCAGATAAAGATGCTGTGGATGAGAATATTGGTCGGTGCACATGCGTATTCAATGGTTTATAATGATAGCAGATAAAGATGCTGTGGATCAGAATATTGGTTGGTGCACATGCGTATTCAATGGTTTATAATGATAGTAGATAAAGATGCTGTGGATGAGAATATTGGTTGGTGCACATGCGTATTCAATGGTTTATAATGACAGCTGATAAAGATGCTGTGGATCAGAATATTGGTTGGTGCATATGCGTATTCAATGGTTTATAATGATAGCAGATAAAGATGCTGTGGATCAGAATATTGGTTTCGTGCACATGCGTATTGGATGGTTTATAATGATAGCGGATAAAGATGCTGTGGATGAGAATATTGGTTGGTGCACATGCGTATTCAATGGTTTATAATGATAGCAGATAAAGATGCTGTGGATCAGAATATTGGTTGGTGCACATGCGTATTCAATGGTTTATAATGATAGCAGATAAAGATGCTGTGGATCAGAATATTGGTTGGTGCACATGCGTATTGGATGGTTTATAATGATAGCAGATAAAGATGCTGTGGATGAGAATATTGGTTGGTGCACATGCGTATTGGATAGTTTATAATAAGAGCAGATAAAGATGCTGTGGATAAGAATAATGTTTGGTGCACATGCGTATTCAATGGTTTATAATGATAGCAGATAAAGATGCTGGGGATGGAAATATTGGTTGGTGCACATGCATATTCAATGGTTTATAATGATAGCAGATATAGATGCTGTGGATGAGAATATTGGTTGGTGCACATGCGTATTCAATGGTTTATAATGATAGCAGATAAAGATGCTGTGGATCAGAATATTGGTTGGTGCACATGCGTATTCAATGGTTTATAATAATAGCAGATAAAGATGCTGTGGATAAGAATATTGGTTGGTGCACATGCGTATTCAATGGTTTATAATGATAGCAGATAAAGATGCTCTGGATCAGAATATTGGTTGGTGCACATGCGTATTCAATGGTTAATAATGATAGCAGATAAAGATGCTGTGGATCAGAATATTGGTTGGTGCACATGCGTATTCAATGGTTAATAATGATAGCAGATAAAGATGCTGTGGATCAGAATATTGGTTGGTGCACATGCGTATTCAATGGTTTATAATGATAGCAGATAAAGATGCTGTGCATCAGAATATTGGTTGGTGCACATGCGTATTTAATGGTTTATAATGATAGCAGATAAAGATGCTGTGGATGAGAATATTGGTTGGTGCACATGCGTATTTAATGGTTTATAATGATAGCAGATAAAGATGCTGTGGATCAGAATATTGGTTGGTGCACATGCTGATTGGATGGTTTATAATGATAGCAGATAAAGATGCTGTGGATGAGAATATTGGTTGGTGCACATGCGTATTCAATGGTTTATAATGATAGCAGATATAGATGCTGTGGATGAGAATATTGGTTGGTGCACATGCGTATTGGATGGTTTATAATAATAGCAGATAAAGATGCTGTGGATGAGAATATTGGTTGGTGCACATGCGTATTGGATGGTTTATAATGATAGTAGATAAAGATACTGTGGATGAGAATATTGGTTTGTGCACATGCGTATTCAATAGTTTATAATGATAGCAGATAAAGATGCTGTGGATGAGAATATTGGTTGGTGCACATGCATATTGGATGGTTTATTACAACAAAACGAGAGAAAGACATTAACAATTGAGAACGAAAGCAATCGCATCTTAAAATAAATTAATAAAACTAAAAAAATGTGGAAAGGCAAGGTCAGCTTTGAATAGTGGTCTGACAGAGATGTTAAATGAACAAAACTGAAGAGCGTAAAAGAGATAAAGGATGAAAATTTTGATAAAGTCGTATGGAGAGAAAATAAAATAATGAAATAAGCACTGGGTTTAGGTACAAACTGCAAAAATGCTGATGACTATTTTTTGCCAGTCGGCCTAAAGAAATTCTCGTACTTGTGAATAGATTAACGAACATGAATATACAAAGGATCACAAAGCGATAAACAAAATAGTAGTGAGATTAAAAAGGAATATTATTAGCATAAATTTAAAAGAAAGTAAAATTAAAGTTTGATTCTGATAGTGACCCAAGGCGCGAATGAAGAGATTTTTAGTGTAGCTTAATGGTTTGGCATATATAGAGGGAGCTAAGGCAAAAGAAGTCTTTTATATCCATAAGTAGCCAATGTTAAGAAAAAAAGCAAAATATGTTCCGAATATATCGCATCTAAAATAATCTGGCAAAATAAAGAAAATAAATTTACAATAAAAAATAATAATAAAATAATCACCATTTGAATTGATATGCTTAAAACACGTTCAAGGCCACATTAGTCACCTGTGGTACAGACAGAATTCCTTCCTAATACCACATGTACCACAGGTAGTAAATTTTACAATTTTTACAAATATTAATTAAAATTTAATTGTATGTTTATATACTTTCAGAAACTAAAAATATGGATGGAAGGAAAGAGTTTAATAACTGAATTACCGTTTATTAAAAAAAAAATCTCGCGCGGAAGCAGGAACGCTACTAAGCACTTCTTGGGAATTATCTCTGGTATTTCAAGGGAAAGCTGAATCGTGGGCGCTTCTTGGGAAAGTGTCTCTGGTATTTCAAGGGGCAGCTTAGTTGTGGACGCTTCTTGGGAAAGTGTCTCTGGTATTTAAAGGGAAAGCTGAATCGTGGGCGCTTCTTGGCAGAGTGTCTCTGGTATCTCAAGGGGCAGTTTAGTCGTGGGCGCTTCTTGGGAAAATGTCTCTGGTATCTTAAGGGAAAACTGAGTCGTGTGCGCTTCTTGGGAAAGTGTCTCTGGTATTTCAAGGGAAAGCTGAGTCATGAGTGCTTCTTGGGAAAGTGTATCTAGTATCTCAAGGGAAAACTAAGTCGTGGGCGCTTCTTGGGAAAGTGTCTCTGGTATCTCAAGGGGCAGCTTAGTCGTAGGCGCTTTTTGGGAAAGTGTCTCTGGTATTTCAAGGGAAAGCTGAATCGTGGGCGCTTCTTGGGAAAGTGTCTCTGGTATTTAAAGGGAAAGCTGAGTCGTGGGCATAGCCTTGAACGTGTTTTAATTAATTAAAAATGTTCAAACTTTGATCCTTTAGGAATATCTTTCATCGATTTTCCACACATCAAAAGTTTTTAGTTTTTCATTGATGCTATTATCATTTCTTCATTGAGAATTTTACCAGCTTGTCAAAAATATTTCCTATTGGCTATTGTATCTTTAGTGTATGTTTTGTGTTGAGCTCTTGTATAGTAAATTTAAAATACGTTTTAGGTTGCTTGATATATTTCGAAGAGTTTGCGATGTTCTTGGTGTTGCTCGGCAAGGAATCCGATGGCAAGCAGTAGGATCCTGAAATGATCTATAAGGAAACTTGAAAGGGAACTAAGAACCCCGAGTCAAATCAAGTGGGGGTACCTTTAGTGGTAACGCCAAAGCGTCGAGAGGTTTACAAATTCTGAGGTGCTTATAAGGAATGTTTAGAAGAGGAAGCTGCAGATTTGTAGTCCAATCCAATGGACTGAATGACGAGGCTTTAATGCCGAGCTGCACGGCGGAGAGTGTAGGGTGTGGTGGTGTTTCTGAGAACCAGGACGAGAAGTAATTAAAATACAACTCGGCCTTGGTGCGTCAGACCAAGCTGGAAAAATACATAAAATGGAGAGCAGGTGTACTCTAGTACGAGTTGGACCAGGAGGCAAGTACTTTATTCGGAGCTAACGGATCCTAGTAACTTTTTTGAGGAACAGACCACTAGGTACTTAAATTAAAAATTGGTCCTGGTGTATGTGTGACCAGGCCACAAAATTATTCGAATGGTAATAATGAGACAGAGATTTTTGAACTAACCTCTGGGAAGCGACGGGTGAATTAAATCATGCCGAGGAGAGTTAGTGAAGCAGGGAAGCTGCGGCGGAGAACAGACCAAGATGGAGGACAAAACTACAACAGCGTGAATGCTTGAAAGAGCAATGCAACCAGTGTTTCGGTGAGATTGGAAAGAAGTGGATCCTCACAAGGTCACTAGTGTTTGAGAGTGACCCTTAGTCGTTTTGTCCAAAAGGCGACGAAGAACTCTTAAATTTTGATTTCTACATATGTTTACACTTCCTTTCTCATACTTTTAATAATTACCGGGTACTCTTCCTATCTCTCTGTCTTAACAGCCTCTTACATTTTATTATCCTCTCCTTTCCACCATACTCACGTGTCTTATTATTAAAACAAATAATTTTTACCTAGTGACAACAAAAAAAGTGTTGTCGATACTACCAAGTGCATATATTCTTTCTTACTAAGCGCAAATCTTTCATACTCCTACATATAATCTCCCTATCTCTTTTGCTCCACTTGCATTTATTTATACAGATTCTTGTGCTCATAAAATGTGATCGCCAGATACATTTTTTGCCCCGCAAACGAGTCGATGTTGTAGGAGAGGCTATACTCCTGCTACAAATGACAAGTGGAGGAGTAGCACGCTCTCCCGACTCTAGTGTTACAAAGGAAACTCGTGTTCTCTCACTCCGGTCGTCTTATGCACCCCTTTTAAATCTCCCAATATCCTTTCCACGCCTACAGCCAACAAAGGGTGTAAGTGGCTCAGCGGCATAGGGACCGTTGAGATCCGATACTGATGCAGTGAGAGCTGTTGGCGACTGAGAGAGGCACCGAGCTTGCGTGTACAGGTGAATAGTGCACTATGCACGGGACAGAGCAAGTGCCATCTACCCAGCATCGACTAGTAGGCTCTCAATGGGAGACATGCGGAAAACACCAGTCGCCAGCGGAGAAGGGTATGGTGGATCGAATCTAGCTTCTGCAATACACTCTTGACTGCATCCGCAGTCATGCTTCGATCGATCAAGTGATCGGTTTGAAAAACAAGGCACTAACACTATAAGCACCACAGGTGCTGAACGTCACAAAACGAAGAATGTCTATTGCGCGGCTAAAAACAAGACCAAGGAAAGGGTGCGAGTCCACTACTCCTAGGCAAGCCCCGTTTAGGAAGTCTGAATCGAGGTGGAGCTGTGGGTGGCGGGAGAAGTGCATCACCTTAGTCTTGGCCAAGGAAAACCGAAGCAGGTGCGCTTTAGCATAGATAGATGTGCTTCAATTCTTGTTGGATTCGACGCTCCAGAGAGATCCTCCAAGTAAAACGTTAGCGACAACATCTTTCGGCAGCACCGAGGTGATACCGTTGATGCTCAGGGCAAAGAGTGTGACACTAAGGACACTACATGTATGATACCTTCTTCCTGTTCCAGAGAGGGCTCCCTTACACCCGTATGCGGAATCGGCAATCTCGCAAAAACTCAGAAGTAAAGATAGGTAGGCGTCCCCTCACCCCCATGATGTGGAGAGTTTCACATGATACCCTAGCTCTATGCGGTATCAATGGACTTCTCCAGATCTAAAACGTCGTGGCGTAGTGGTGTATATAAATGAAGTCCTCTCAGACGGTATTTAACAGTTGTAGCAGAAAATCTGACGTGGAGTAGAACTTGCGGAAGTCGCAATGAGAGAAAGACAGGTGTCCTCTGCTGTTTAGGAGGAAGTCTAGTCTAACATTTACCAATTACTCAACCAACTTACACACGTAAGAAGGATTGGGCGTAAACTGGCCGGGGTAGAGTGATATCTTCCCGGTCTGCGAAAAGGGAGCACAGTAGCCATTTGCCATGCGTCTATGAGAATAATATCTGTCCAGATCCTGTTGAACAAATCTAACAGAAAAGCCATGCCTCGCTTACCTAGTTGTCGAAGCATGGCATACGAGACATCGTTCGGACCAGGAGCAGTGTCTGCCCACAAGGCGAGAGCGGAAAGCAAATCACTCACTATAAACCTGTCGTTATAATAATAATAATAATAAATTTCTTATAATGCGCTCTTCAAGGCCGGAGGCCTTCACAGAGCGCACTTTCGGCTGTGGGCTAAGATCAGGTGGTTGAGTAGGCAATCCTGAACCGATGCGTTTTCAGGAGTCGCTTGAAAGTTGTAAGTGAGGAAACAGATCTAATTTCGGCTGGAAGAGCATTCCAAAGCTTGGGGGCACAGACTGAAAAGGAGGGGTCGCCCATTGAGTAGAGGGACAAGTGAGGAGTATTCAGGAGAGGAGCATGAGATGACCGAAGGGCCCCGGTCAGCAGCTCTACGTAAGCAATCAGTAACATTAAGTAGAGCGGTTTTGGTAGAGTGCACAGCTTTAAAACCTGATTGGTAAGTCTCATCAATATTACAGGCAACGATGTGGGAATTAATGTGCGAAACAACTACTCTCTCAAGAACCTTAGAGAGGAAGGGAAGTTGCGAGATCGGGCGATAGCTAGCTGGGTCGGAAAGGTTAAGCTTCGGCTTTTTAAGGCTCGGACGGATTTGGGCACATTTGAAGGAAGAAGGGGCAACACCAGTAGCAAGGGAAGTATTGAACAGGGGGTATTGTCGTTGAGGGGTTCTCCACCTCTGGAAGAAAATTGCAGTCGTCTGCCTTCAGTGATATCAGGACTTGCATTAGAAGGCTGGCGGAGCAGCATCCGCGTAGATAATGCGAAGCATTATCTAGGCGGACCACCGGGCCCGCCCAAGCACCACCCAGATGGTCTTTCAGGCGTCACCTGTCCGCAAAATATTTGAATGGGAAAGTGATCCCTACCATGAATGTCATCGAACACCTCCACTGGCAAATCAGGTTGTGTATCCGGAGATCCAGGGATAGATAGAGACTGGAAAATTAAGCGGTTCTCGGGTAGTGATGCGTAAACTCATCTACATTGAGGACATCTATCTTCCACACGTCGATCAGCAGGTGTCTAGGGTTCAGATCAACGAACAGTAGAAATGATCTTGGAGACCGTGCCACGATGCGAAGGAAGTCACCGGCTTTGAAGTCTGCTGAGGGTGGAATGTACCCCAAAATAAAGGTATCCTCCATATCCAGGACATGTGCTGCATTAATGCCTGAAAAGTAGTCAAAACAAAGAAAATAACGGATACATCAGGCCTAGTGTAAGTGAAGCATCCTCCTGCTCGACCCCCATTTCAGGGTAGTGAGGTCGCAAAACCGTTATATCATAGAAGGGTGGGCAGGGGGCACGTACCCACCATGGTCTCTTGCAAAAAATTAGCTAACGGGGAACGGGAGAAGATGAGCCTCCACCACTCCTTCCACTTGGTTTGTAGTTCGCGGAAATTCCATTGAAGGTATATACCATCCAGGCCTAGCTCGGAGAAGATGCGAGGAGCCATCTTCAAAGAGAAAACCGCCATGAGAATGACCGTACGTTTCTTGGAGGCAGAACTCTGGGAGTTGTTAGCGGAACAATGCGTAGGAGCCAAAGCTCCTTTGGTGCTTTCCTGTTACGGGGGGCACTTTTAGGAAAGCCGGAAGACGGCCTCAAGAAACAACTTCAGGAGTGTTGTCTCCTGTGACTCTAACTACTCAGTGAAGACGTGCTGGCGTTTCACCTTACGGAAAACAGTCACGCTGGGGTAGAGGAAGCGAGGAAGCCCCGAATTTAGCCGAGTCTGGGAGTAAACCTTTTGTCCCACCAGCTCTATCATGGGATGACCCGTTGTGAATAGAATCCGCAGAAATGATTCGAATGGCCGCGGAAACAACCGTGCTCGAAGGCTGGGAGGAACCAGAAGCAAAGGATGCCTTTTTAAAATTGATGCATTAGACGTCCCAGGCAGCGCCGGGCGCGCCAGGACCAGGTTTTTAGTCTCTCAAAAGGAAAGACGATTCGTAGCATATACGGTCAGGATTTCTTTCTCCAGGAGATACGCCCCACATTGTTTAAAAAATGTGGAGAGTGGCTGTTCGCAAATGACACAGTTGGCCATACATGATAGGGACTTGTCGTGTACGGCCTTGAATCATCTTACACAGACTTCAGCTAAACCCGACTTTGCACGTGTACAGGAGCGATTCGTATGGCCTAAGCGGTAGCAGTAACAGCACCTGCACTAGGTAGCGATAACTACCGGCACGCACCGACTCAAGACCTTTTCCCCTCCCTGTTTTCTCGCCACGCGTTTGACCTTGACCGCCCCATTGTCTGCCAGCTATAAGGTGATTCTTCTACTGAGTAATTTACGAATTCCCGGGCATAAAACATTTATTTCCACTTTGATGGATCCCATTCAAAGTACTTTTTATTGTATCGTCTCTTACTGGCGAACCGCCTGATATCCATCGGGAAAGAGAGTGGCGCCGAACTCCTGAAAACTCTAGATACACGGACCGGCGGACCCTCGTATCCCTTGCTCCCCCCAAAAGATTGGCTCTATAGAGCCACTCAGAACCCGAAGCGCTCAATTTTGTGCGGTCTGCCTGCTCTCTTAGCAGTCTCATCTAATAGTAGAGGAGGAAGTGTTGCTGGTAGACAGATGGAGTCGCCCGACAGCGCCTCCAGATAATGAGTTGAGGATGAAACCACCGCGCCAATAGGCCTAGGAGAGGAGTAAGTCTCCTCTCCGATAGAAGATGGTTGGAGGGGCCCATGACAAAGCATAGACAATGGGGGGCACCTCCTTTTCAGAAGTGTGCTGCCTTAGAGCGACTCCAAAGATGGCAGAGGGGAAGCATGTCTCCACCTGTAGCCAAGGTCCAGTAGCCATGGTGCCTTGGTGGACTGCATGCATTCAGGGATCACCTAACCTTCTCCTTACCGGACCCGCCTATCTCTACTTCTCTTCATTACATACCCGTCTACCCCTTTCCAAACCTGTTCTTCTATCCACTGAGGCTCTGGCTGCCCGGCGAACTTCCGTTCTTCTTATGAGCCTTAGTCGAGTGTCACTGTATACCGTGAAGTCCCTACCATGCTGCGAGAGAAGAAAGTCCGCTGGTTAGGGCAAGTATGAGGTACGAGGTGTGCTGTGACTTCGACTCTGCTCACATTCCTCCAATACACATATAGTGCGGGTAGAAAAGGTTGAGGGGATAGCCGTAATGTTAATAATAATAAATGGTATTATTAAAAAATTATAAATAATATCATTAAATTATAATAACATACTAATAAAAAAAATTAAAACTAATCCAAATAAATAATAATAAGACATAATAATATATAATATAAAATCATACAAAATAATAATTAATATTAATAAAAATTGGAATAATGTTAATAGTGATAACTAATAAATTTAATTATCAATAATGATAATAAAAACTTATAGATATTTAAGGAAACAAATGGTGAACCGCCTTCTAAAGGCAAATGACATTTAAATAAAAATGCAAACTCTCATAGCCTAAGTTTTTCAAAGGATGACAAAAAAGACGGGCATAAACGGCTGTATAAGAGGACTTCTTTATTAAAAAAAGTGACCTCCTTGCAATGTGAGTTCTCATTTTAGTCCGACACTGAAAATCAGAAAAATGTGCGTTTTCATTTTAGTCCGACACTGAAAATCAGAAAAATGTGTGTTCGCATTTTAGTCCGACACTGAAAATCAGAAAAAAAATGTACGTTTTAATTTCACTCCGACACTGAAAATCAGAAAAATGTGCGTTCTCATTTTAGTCCGACACTGAAAATCAGAAAAATGGAGCGTCATATAACACAATTTTCGAACATAGATCTGAGGACTGGAGGCAAAGTTGAATTTATCCGAAACTAAAATAGTAACTAAGTAAAATACGATAATGTCAAGACGTGATGAATGAGAGAACGGTATCAGAATGGAGGTCAAAAGAAACAAAAAGGCCAATTGAACATATGTAAAATAATGGATGGGTTTTTTTCCTCGATCGACGGTCTAACGTTGATTCCGAGCCTCGGGTATCTACAGACTAAGACAGCAGGAGTAAATTAGGCCCTCAAAGCGACTCCATCCAGCGATTAACACCACCCGATGTAGATTAACGTTGCTCTTTTTAGTCGCGTGCACGCAACTCTATAAGTTATTATGATGGCCCATAGGTCGTCGGTTGGATGGTAACCATTTTACTTTTCAATTAGTTTTTTTGCAATAACATCGTAACTATTCGACCGATTCTAACGAGATTTGAAACACTCATGTTGTTTCATATTGTCTTTCCTATGATAAGATTTTCAAGGTCCTCCCAAGGTTAGTCCTGGAATTATTTATACATACAACTAACTATGGGTCGGATTGCCCCACTTGTTGACAGTTTTGAAGGTCGTAAAAGGTCATAGGGTCATAATTGAGAGTACGCGACCTAGGTCTGTTGACCTTGTTGAAAGTTGTGTTATCCTCAAAATAGACGAATAAAAATATGAAATTCCATCGTTGGACAAGAAAGAACTCTTGGCTCGGTTTTTCGTTATCATCTATGGTTTATTTATGTGTTGGTTTTACATTTATGTAAATTATATGTGTGCACGTTAGCCATTTTACATTTATGTAAATTATGTGTGTGTGTATGTCGCTTTTACATTTATGTAAATTATGTGTGTGTAAGTTGGTTTTACATGTATGTAAATTATGTGTGTGTACGTTAGCCATTTTGTCGTGCATCAAACTTTCGGAACTTACAGATACATTTCATTTTAATTCACTTCTCCGCTACCATACCACCATGTATAGACAACTAGCATAGCAAAGCGTGTGGTATTTGCCAAATACCTTCGCAATGAATGTATATTACTCACATGAGGATGTTATGTGTATTTCTGAAAATAAATATACGTCTATACTGAAATATACGCGAAGAAACGATTATATACATGCGTCTTTATTAGAGTGTATCCAGGTAGATCTGCGTGGGTCAAATTAAGTGTATGTATATGCACTTACACGTGAGTGTGTGCATTTACGCTAACGCACGTCCTTACCCTCTTTGAATTTTGCTCGCCGAAACCCAATTATTTGTGCCTTGCCTCAATCCAATTAACAAATGGAAATGACTATTCCTTAATCTATGTATACCTATACACACAGTTATTCCTTTACTTTTTATGTTACTTGTTCGTTTTCATGTGTGTGAGTGTGGAATGTATGGCTGTGTGGGTGGATGCGAGCTGTGTGCGAGTATATGGCAAATAGATACTAAAACATTTAATATATGTGCATTTAGTAATCGCATTTAAATTGACTGATTTCAATGACTTTTGGAAAAGTCTATTTATTGGACTCGTATAATTGACTCAGTAAAGAAAATAACTAATCTGCATAATTTATTTGTCTCTTGCAAAAAAGAATTAACTTGAGTGCGGGGAAATTTTTCCTTTTCTCTCGGGAATCTTTTCTTCCTTACTGTGAGCGCTAAGAAAATGTATAAAATTTGGTGAAATTTTACAAATTGTAAAATAAACCATACAGTTGAAAATTTGCTAGATAAATTAAATTCTACACACGTTTCAGTATCTATCTATCTATCTAAAAGCGCGCTTCTTAGGAAGTTCAAAGAGCGCTGACTGAGCAGTGCTTGGTATAACTGTATCTCCCCACAAAGGAATGGTTGTCTTTCTGACAGCGGTTACACTTGTAGGTACCGCCCGCTGCAAAGGGTAGTCATCTGTTTTCTTTCAGCGCAAATGCTTCTCTGCAGCTGCCTGACTCAGTGCAGCCTTTCAGCACTCAAGTCTTTGCAAGGAAGTATCGGAGGTTAGCTCTAGCTCATGTAGCAGGCCTCTTTTTCCCATGACGCCAGTGAGATTTAAGGAGAGGATATACAATATAAATAAACTATAGCGTAGACGCAGAAGTGGCTGGAACGGCGACGAAGACCGCAGCGGTCAGCCTTGGTGACTCCAGCTACGGATATTTCATCAGCGTTGACTGCTAAAGCCTTCTCCATGAGTGTAAGTATAGCCGCAAGCCAGCGGAGGTTTAGCTAAGGTTAGAGTTTTCCTCTTCTAAGTGAGCTGCCTTCCCTACACAATAGGAATATTGATATAACCGAAAAGAAATTAGTTTTTATATTAAAAAAATGAAAATTTGTCAAGCGTTGGTTCCTAATAAAATATATGCAATCTAACTTAAATAATAATGAAGCGAGCTGCTAAACTCCTTTTTGTACAATTTCCAAAAATCTATAAGTGATGGAATACCTTTAAAGAGTTCAAACAGCAAAAGAAATGTTTGACGAAGATAAAGAAGGTAAAGCTCTATATTTATTGTATACCAACATCTAAAAGGCTTGTGATACCGTTCCACACAAAAAGGTAATAAAGCTAAAAAAGCAAGGAATAGGGGGAAAAGGCCCAAAATTAATTTTACTTGTTAGAAGATTTATACTCTCTATCACTTTTTGTTGAGTCCATAAAAGCCAGGAAAAGAAGTTCGTAAGACGACCAGAGATAGAGATAGATAGATAGATAGATAGATAGAGAGAGAGAGAGAGAGAGAGAGAGAGAGAGAGAGAGAGAGAGAGAGCGAGAACTCCAGTTTCTCTTGGGGCACTGGAATCGGGAATGTGTGCCGCTCCTTTAGGTTTTAGTTGTAGCAAGGGCATTACCCATGTTAAACTATTCATCCATCCCCTTGCGGGGATGAAAAACCGGAGGCAGAGAGTTTTTGTCAATCGAAATAGGTCATTATGACCATCGGTTAATAGGTGCTCTCCTGATGGATTTTTCCTCGGACCCTTTATTTTTTTAATATATACTTATGTGACTTATCCGACGTTGCACGGATTAAAAGTTAGATTTAAATGTATAGATCAATATTTCTTTAAATAATCGTTTATTTAGTTTCAGTATGGACTAAAAATAATTAAAATATTGAGTGTGAAAGTGAAGCTTCTTGCTTTTGTTAATCATACTCTCTTTCTTCCATTTTTGTTTTGTTTTATATCTTCTAAATATTTGTTTAGAAAATTGGGTCTAGAATGTGAGGGTACATGTTTTTCTTACGTTACTGAATTTATTTCATTCTTGACTTGAAACCCATAGGATTTCTTCACCTATTTAGGGTGGAACAATATGTGTAGTGTATATATATATATATATATATATATATATATATATACAGGGTGTCCACAAAGTCTGGGTAAATAGGAATTTTAATATTTTTTTTATTTATGTTATTTTTTATTTATTTTTATTTATGTATTTATCCCCTATGTACCCAGACTTTGTGGACACCATGTATATATATATATATATATATATATATATATATATATATATATATATATATATATATATATATACGAGGGGCGGTCAATAAGTTTTGCGAATCGGTAGGGAAAAACAGAGGAAGGGGGATAGCTGTTTGTGGGGGTGTTAGGACAAGTTATGACAAGTCAGGACCTGCAGCCGCACGCTCCTGCCTCGTCTACTTGAGAAGCAGTAACTGATCGCAGATCGTCAGTCACAAATTTTTCAACAATGAAGAAGGTTGAGCACCGCGCAGTGATCAAATTTTTGACCAAGGAAGGCAAGAATGCAAAAGAGATCCATGAACGCATGGTTGCAGTGTACACCGACACCGCCCCTCCCTATGCAACCATTGCTCGCTGGAATAGGGAGTTTCGCCATGGTCGTGAGTCCCTTGAAGATGACCCTCGTCCAGGGCGCCCGTCAGAAGTGACCAACGAGAACAATGTGGCTCGTGTGGGGAGGATGATCCTTGAAAATCGACGGGTGAAGATCAAAGAAATCGAGCGAGAACTTGGAGTATTACATGAAAGTGTTATCAACATTATCCACGACAATTTGGCCATGACCAAAGTCTCTGCTCGTTGGGTCTCTAGGAACCTCACGCCCCATGATCGACTTTAACGTCGTCAAAGTCCACAAGGCCAGAGTTGCATAAGCTGCCCTGCGCGAGTGCGGATTCGAGAAGCTCAATCATCCCCTCTACAGTCCAGATCTGGCCCCTAGCGACTACTTTTTATTCCCCCAGCTCAAGGCTGCACTGCGTGGACGCCGGTTTGAGGACGATGAAGATGTCCAGCTCGCCGTCCAGGAGTGGATTAAACAGCAGTCCGTAGATTTCTGGTTGTCGGAAATTCGAAGCCTCAGGGACAAGTGACGCAAGTGCCTTGAAGTCGAGGGTATTTATATTGAAAAATAATAAAACACTTTTCTTCATATCTCGTTTCCTTATATCCGAATTGCAAAACTTATTGACCGCCCCTCGTATATATAATTTCAAAAGAAAGGTTGGAAATAAATATTTGGCTACTAGATATAGAGAGCCAAATAGTTCGTTGCACCACCATTGTTTACTGAAACTGCTGCCAGGCGCTTCTTATAAGCCTTGACCACATTTTTGCTACATCGTGTTGGAATACTGCTCACCCATCCTTACATAGAGCTTACAATTGGGCGAGGTTTTTAAGTTTCCTCTTTTAGACTTGTATCTTTAATATTCGCCACAAATTTTTAATTGGATTTAAGTCAAAAGATTTACTAAGCCACGGTAGAACATTATTGTTGTTCTGCCGGGACCATTCACGTGTTGCTTTCACCAAGTACTTCGGATTGTTGTCTTGTTGGAACATACAATAATACTGCATCCCCCATCCCAACTTTTTTAAAGTTGACGTTAAGTGATTGGCCAATATTTGCCGGTACTTGGCTGCATTCACTGGGCAATCAATTATATGTAGAGCACCATGCCCATTAAAATAAAAACAGCCGCCACATTTTAATGATGACACCTCTATGATTGACCCTGAGCATGTTCTTCAGATCATAGGCGTCTCCATCGCGATGCCACACATAGTGAGCTGCATTTCTGCCAATGAGTTTTAATTTTGGAATAATCAAACCAAAACATATTTATCCAAAATCGATCTGACTTCTCTACTTCACCCTTGCTAACAAGTGAGACTTCTTGAGAGAAGGGGTCTTGCGTGGTGATCGAGATATTTGAGCTAGCTTATTGAGCTCAGTACTAATTGCTTTTTCTTTAAGGTGGCCCTTCAAACATTGTCTTCCATTTTATCTTAAGGCTTCTTGATTCTAGTTGAGTTGTCCTTAAAGCGTTTTCCTTGATTTCTGTTTTCTTCTGGAGATTTCTTCATAAAAGGTTGTGGACTTTGAGTTTCGAACGCGGTGCCTCTAAAATTAAACGCCAGTCACTCTAGCCATTACGCCACAGCTTAGTCCGTTCTGAGTTGGTAATTTAATGGGCTATTTATATTATCGATTTTGGAAGGAATTTTTCTCTAATACATCTTCGCACCCCTACATCGTCTTGCAGTTCTCGCCTAGTAACATAAGGTTCTTCGGTTTCGATCCCAGCATCTGTCGACAAGCTTTTTGAGATATTTCCCTCGGAGCTCCACTTTGAGGAAGGTTTGCCATGGCCCTCCATGTAAGGCTGCTTAAATACTTAACTAGCTTTTACATTATCTGTAGTGCTGATTATCTTGGTTTTCGAATCAATTGAGAGCTCTTTACTTTTAACCATGGTGGTAAAATATTGTAGCATTATGGTCAGATGATAAACGAGGTAATGACAAAAAACTATTGTTGGAACCTATCGGATCATTGTAGATTTTTATAAAACATTCGAGCAAAAATATATGTAAACAAGCTAATTTTAAAAATATTTTACATGAATGTCTAAATACTTATTTCTCCCCCCCCCTTATTTTGCCCTTTCCCTAATAAAATATAATATACTCATTAGTATCACAATTTTTTATCTTCTTACGTTAAGACATCAAAATACGTTACTTGATTTAAGTAAGCGTTTTAATTTCGAGTGATGAAAAGTTTAAAAAACAATCCACTGTAGCTCCTAAAAAGGTAAATAGGAATTTAGTATACAACGCGTCATTTTGTTTGTAGGCACATTTTCATTTAGCTTTTAAGGGAGAGAATCAACCAATGCTTTGCTCATGGCCGCTGAACTAAGAAAGCACTGTCACTACATTTCCATTTTTTTGAGAAAGCAAGAACCTCGAAATCTTTTAAATATCTATTTTTGGTTAAGGGAGACAAAGTAATAGCAAGTCTGCAGTAATGCGCTATTTCCAAGACAAATATATTTTACACAATCACAGTTTTTGTGAAAAATGATATGAAATGTTATGCTTATCTGAGCTGACACCGGCCGTGGGCAATGAGTTAGGAGATTCTCCCCGTAGAAGTTAAATGATGATGTGTCCCTAAAACGAAGTCCCTAAAACTGTTTCTCTTTACCATTAATTTGTTCATCACTGGCTTTTATTGCGCCAATTTATTGTCTCTATCGATCTCTTCCAGCTTCATATTGACCCTTTCATTACAGAGTAACTTACCAAGTTTTATTTGGAGAACTAATTAAAGGTAGAAACCGATCATCGTAGTCTGTGATTACACTCCCTCATCAAATCATCCAACCTCTTCTTTCGTCCTCACGACCTGAATCTTAAACCGAAAATTAGAAAGGATTTGTTTACCTATGCCTTTTCTTATAAACGCTCTGCCCCCATCCCTCCTCTGTTTGGGGAGCCCCCATTTGTCCCTGTTGCTACATAGCATCTCTCTCTTCCGCGGAAGTCCACCTCCCCGCTTCCAGCCCCTCTCGCGTCATCAAAAACTAGTCGGATAATATATGTAACAAATGACCCCTCTTCGGCGCATCATTCAACACGGAATGATTAGTACGGGGAGAATGACGTGTGGGCGTCTACCTGCCTTGCGCCCCTTACAGCCTGCCATAACAACCGCGCCAACCACTCCTTCAACTTTGCACAGACCAGGACGATCGCGTCATCGCCTGGTTCGTTTCGGCGACTCTCCAGAAAAGGTCACTAATCCCCTTCTTTCTTTGTCTATTTGCATGTGTTTTTTTATCTATTTGCTTATCTATCTGCCTTGCGCAACCATACACAGAAAGAAATAGACACACACATCTTTCGTGCGTGTTTGCTGTAGTGCGTTTTAAAAAGCGTCCTCTCATCCAGTGCTGAAGGTGGACACAATAAGTCCTGGGTTTCACTCCTCTTTATCACTTCTCTCCTTTCATTTAATTCGTTTTTATTTTACCTCCCCCCCTTTCTTTACCCTGTGGGTAAGTGAGGCCGATCCCATGGGATTACGTAAATTCCAGAGGGTCAATCATCATTTTAAGTGCATTTTTCCCCCACCCAGAGTGAGGGTATAAAAAATTGGAAATTGTTATTCTTGGACCCTGACCTGTTTTTACCTTTACTCTCTGCACATTACACCGCATTCTTTCTCACTTCTAATATGCGGTTATTATAGCAATGAATATCCACCTTCACATTATTCCGGGCACGCATGTGAGACGGTCTTCATCCACACAAGCAAATGATTGTAAACTAGAGTCGAACGTTCGATTCCCGAGTATGGACGGGCAGATTCATTAAGGGGCTAAAAGAATTCACGTCTGAAGTTGGAAAACGAGATGGAAGGCAGGAGGGCAGTGAATAAAAAATCATAGTCTACAGGAGCTTTCTATACTGTAGATGGTGCAAATGGCGGTGGTCAAATCGCGACTGGCGGCAGTCGGAGGTTGCGTCAATTTAAATTCATATCGCAATTTGAGCTCGTCTGGGATTTGGCCTAAAATATTTTTAATCCAATTATTTTACTCCAAATCCCAGACGAGATCATTTTGACATCTGAATTTAAATTGGCTTTAATTAAACAAAGAGTCACTATTATAAGTGGAGACTGAAATTTCTCGTACGTAAATTGTGATCATAATTAATGAAATGGAGGACACTGACAGGAAACGTCTTGTAGGTTTTATAAATAATAAATTTCTTTATCAGAGAGTGGATGATCCGAGGCAGGACCATAAATATTTTGCATTTGAATTTGACGATCGATGATAATTTAGAATCAAATAATGTTGCCGAATCTTCAGAAAACTGTAATCATCATGTAATTCATTTCACTATTACTATGGCTAAGTATTACAGAAGGCTCTAAGTTCACTTGAGACTTTAAATATTGTAACTTTGATATATTCCGTTATCGTTTAAAACGCGTTCGGAGGGATGGAATTTTAAATGCTGGTAATGTCCAGTTCGTGTGTAATGCTTACTAACATTCATTTTATGGTAAACCTGAAAATCGGCGGCGCGACCGATGGGACGCAAAATATTTCGTCCCTGTTCCAATATGTTTCACCTTTTTTGAGTAAATTCAAGGGGACTGCTCGTGGGGGAGATATCACTGCGGGGGGACCCCCCTACGATTATTTTGAGTTTTAATCAATTGGGGGGGGGTCTGGGGGCACAGACCCCACTATATAATCATAATTGTTTATAGAATAATGTTCTAACGTTTTTTTAACTTTTTTATTTAACCAAACGCGCATGCATATTTATGCGCGGGTGAACGAAACATAAACACAACTTAGTGTCGTTTCGGCTGAAAAAAATAAACTTTTTTGGGCGCGCCGCCGATCTTCAGGTTTACCCATTTTTTAGTCGTGTACGCGCGAGTCTAAAAGTTCCTATGTCGTTGCATAGATCGGTCGGTCGTATATTAATCATTTTACTTTTTACTGAGGTTTTTGGCATTAACATCGTAGAAATTCGGCCGATTCTAACGAAATTTGAAACCCTTATGTTGATTTACATTGACTTTCGAATAATATCATTGCTAAGGTTTTTACAAAGTTAGTTCGGGAATTATTAAAAGAAAACTAATTATTGGTTGGATTGCCCAACTTGTTGAAAGTTTTGAAGGTTGTAAGGTCATAAGGTCATAAGTCAGAATAATCGAGAGTGAGCATCTAAGGTCTGTTACCTTGTTTACAGTAAATTATGAACTCGTGTGTTATAAACCTAGAGAGTCTGATAGATCTAGCCAAGTTGCGTGGGTGAATAGAGGGATTAAAAAGTGCAAAAATGGAACGACACCGATGCTCTAAAATTAAAATTAAACACTAATAACCGAAATCATGTTTTTAACGTCGCCTTGGAAACGCAACATAATGAGTTCTAGGGAAAATGTGAAAATGAACTAAGGTAACCAATCAGGAAATACATTGGCCCCTAGCGGACCTTTTGGGTATGGTTACCGATCATCAGCCCTATGTAGGGATGGTATTAACATTTAGAAATGTTTTTTATCATACTAGATGCAATAAATACAACTAGAATTACTGATACATTTAATTTTGATGATGGCCGTACTTTTTCGAATATTAATAGAACCGTCATATCTTAACTTAGGCTACTCCACTACACTAGACTCCACTGGTCACTCCACTATGCTAAAAATTACAGAATAAAACCATGACCCGACATCAACATGGACCATATGCAACCAAATTCCAGACAACATCAAACACTTACTCATAGACTGGCCAAACCACGGACAATTGATTGATAGGTTTTAAATGCTGCAACTACTAGGGTATTGCCAAAAAATCTCAGAGGAACTTTAACTTAGATGTAGTAGAGGAAAGAGGCGAAAAATCTCATAGGAAATTTAAATAGATGCAGGGGGGGTATAAGGCGAAAAATCTCATAGGAAATTTAAATAGATGCAGGGGGGGTATAAGGCGAAAAATCTCATAGGAAATTTAACTTAGATGTAGTAGAGGTATAAGGCGAAAAATCTCGTAGGAAATTTAACTTAGATGTAGTAGAGGTATAAGGCGAAAAATCTCATAGGAAATTTAACTTAGATGCACTGAAGGTATAAGGCGGAAAATCTCATAGGAAATTTAACTTAGATGCAGTGGGGGTATAAGGCGAAAAATCTCATATGAAATTTAAATAGATGCAGTGGGGGTATAAGGCGAAAAATCTCATAGGAAATTTAACTTAGATGTAGTAGAGGTATAAGGCGAAAATCTCATGGGAAATTTAACTTAGATGTAGTAGAGGTATAAGGCGAAAAATCTCATGGGAAATTTAACTTAGATGTAGTAGATGTATAAGGCGAAAAATCACATAGGAAATTTAACTTAGATGCAGTGGGGGTAAAAGGCGAAAAATCTCATAGAAAATTTAACTTCGATGTAGTGGGGGTATAAGGCGAAAAATCTCATAGGAAATTTAACTTAGATGCAGTAGGGGGATAAGGCAAAAAATCTCATAGGAAATTTAACTTAGATGTAGTAGAGTTATAAGGCGAAAAATCCCATAGGAATTTCAAATTAGATGCAGTACAGGTATAAGGCGAAAAATCTCATAGGAAATTTAACTTAGATGCAGTGGGGGTATAAGGCGAAAAATCCCAGACAAATTTAACTTAGATGTAGTAGAGGTATAAGGCGAAAACTCTCATAGGAAATATAACTTAGATGCAGTGGGGGTATAAGGCGAAAAATCCCATAGGAAATTTAAATTAGATATAGTAGAGGTATAAGGCGAAAAATCCCAGAACAAATTTAACTTAGATGTAGTAGAGGTTTATGGAAAAAAATCTTAGAGGAAGTTTAACGTAGATAAGTGTATGGTAATAGTATCCCTAAAAAGAGTACAGCTTCGTCGGTCATAGATTAAAAATGACTATGGGAAAAGATTTTGGTTTCTTAATTTAGAATGACCTTAAATTTTAAAAATTTGTGTTTTAACCAGGAAGTCCTCATTCAATTATCAAGTTACTCTTTTATTTTACAGGCATGTATACAAAGTTATGTCCTGTTAATGACCAACAAAACTAAACCCAACTAATTTTATTTGTAGAAAGATGCTCAATTATTTTGTTTTTATTTGCCATACATTTTTGCCATCTCCCTAGCAATTTACTGATGCCATCTATAAATACCGTCTGTAGTTTAGCGGCAATGCAGGCATGTAAAACGGCATGAACCTCTTCTGCAAATGACAACTTCCTACTACGAACCGAAGATCTAAGTGTGGGGGAAAGGTACAAAATAAACGGAGATCGATCTGGTGGATATTGGTGATGTAGCAATGCTGTAAAATAAACCCACCAAATTTCTCTAACCATAGACCTTACAATTATGTACAAGAATATCTGCATTTTATGCATAAAACAGTTTCCAGGACACAATTCGAATACGGAGTCGAATTTGGTCTCTTGATACGCGAAAAGACTTCTTGACCAAAGAACGCGTTTACGTAGTGTGACAAAATTGATCCTCAAACTTAGAATTAAATCTTGCAAAGCCAGACTATAAGATCCTAATTTACTGGATCTAGTAAATATAGGCCATGATAAAAGAACAAAATTAGCTCTTTTTTACTAGGTCAATCATGAGATAGTTTATCTTTACTTTTCTTTAAGTGAGCTAGACTTTATGTGTTTCATGACACTTTGTGTTTTAGTGACCTTATGATAATATTAATACTTTGACTTTTGAAAATTAGATAGGTGAGTCGACCGAGTAAAGCTTTTCCAGCGAGATTGTACACTCAAGGGATATTTCTTCATTTAAGTCCCGTGTGAATGCATTCTTAAAACAGTAGCTTTTTCTCATCTTCTAATATTTCTTATTCATCTGGGTTTACTATTAGCCCTTCACTTTCTTCATGGCGGCCTTTGCCTCTCTTCAGTACCATTTCGGTATTTTGTATGGAATCAATTTAGCAGTTGTTTTTGTACCCTGGAGGGAGGCTTTGGTAGCTCTCAGAATAATAATAATAATCATAATTCGTGGAAAGCAGCCCTGTAATAACTACATCCACCGTAGATGATTACTAACCGCAATGTTTATATTGCAGTGCTCATGAATTAAATTTAAGAGAAGGTACGTTAGTACGGATATCCTGCGTTAAAAACTTCAAGCACCCAGTTGAAGGTTAATAATGCAACTTTCCAGTGTTACTTAACCAAAGGGTTAGGATCTTTCTGTCAGTAGCCCAATTCATAGCGTTTCAGCTCTTTATCGTCTACGAGGGCAGCAGGAAAACGGGATGTTACTCTTTTAGCACTACGAGAACTCTGCTATGGCCAGGCCCAAGCTAAGATGAGAAAGAAAGAGGGTTAGCTGAGTGGTGCAGTTACCTCAGCCCAAAACTAAATACAGGGGTAAATAATTATGTGGTTACCCTCCCTTAAACTGCTAAAAAAATAGCACCACGAGGAAACATAGAGTAATAGCTAGGATGCTTTCTCTTAGATCAGGTAAGTAGTTATACAAATGAAACATTCATAGAAAGCGATATAATGAATATAATACTCAACTCTTCCTTTTCCTAAATCTATTACAAAGATATAGTCAGAACTATTATTTTCCATCCTTCACTTCAAGTTCTTTCTCCTGCGGCACAATTATTTATATATCTCCCAAGTAAATTGCCACTACCAACTATAGAAGGCAACTAATAGGATATTCGCGAATAGGGAAATAATAGACCAATTACTTAGACACATGCAATTAACTAAAATGATTAATTTGTGATAAAAAGGTTATTCAAGTGGGCGTATTTTTATTCATGACAATCAACAAGACAGAATGAAAACTTCAGTCAAGCTAATTTGCAAATTTTCAACGTCAAATCTGATAAAGCAATAAAAGTAGCTAAAGGGGAACTAAAGCCTTATAAATGCAGATTTCAGGGATTATTAACAAAAAAAATTCAAGGTTTGAAAATGGTAAATTCCTGCAGAGTGATTTTAAATTTGTTTTAGATATTTTTGTGGTAAAAAAATTGTGTTTTTTTCGCCCTATGATAGTTGCTTGAAAAAGACTTTATATAATGTCAGTAGTGTATGTTGTTTGTATACAACATAAAAATATACGATGGATTTAATGGATCTGTGTTGTGAGCTGTTTTGTGAGTGGTATGGTGGTCGTTTCTTTAAAAAGAGAGGTTTGTTTGAGAATGATTGGTGGGTATAGGTTGTAGGTGTGTGCCAAAGCATTTACTCATCTTGATATTTTAATGTATCCATGAGTATTATGATGGGAGAAGTACACACGAGGAATGCTAGGAAAAGTGTGATTTTAGGTGACAGAGAAAAACCTTTTGAGTAATAGAAGTTGTGGTGTAAGCTGATAATCTTGTGTTGGTATCTGAATCCAAGAATGAACTGAAGTGAGTAATTGAAATGTTTGTGTGTGAGAAGATATTCATAAAGTGGATGTGACAGATGTTGAATCTAACATTGTTTTTATAGGTGATGTGGATGAAATTCGGTGTTTTGAATGCAAGGTAAATTACATGAGAACGGATGTGAGAGTGTTTATTATTCAATTTAAATGGAAAACCAACGAAGACATCTGCAACAGAATGTTTGCAAGGAAAGATCTTTAAAGGAAGTGGTAAAACAAAGAAAAGTGAAACTGTGTGGAAGATTTATAGCAACATTTCCTCCGGTGGTTCTTGGGCCAGGAGAGTACGCAACTGCACTCCTTGGGGTCTTTAATAAGACAGCAATCCTCAAGATGTTAGCAACCTTATGAAGGTGGATTAGAGAAGCGCCACCAGACCAACCACTCGTAAATGTGAAGGATTTGAATGCGACCAATTTTTATATGAGTATAGATTGATGCCTACTGCAATGCATGGAAGTGTCTGATGTGTGCAAGAGAACAAGAGGATCGAGAGTGAGAGTGGTTCGAATGGGTAGGTGAGGGAAATGCGAATAAAATTATAAGCAAAATGAGTGGAGTAAAATGAGTAGTAGTAATTAGTGGTCAAATTGTGAGGTGGTACGGGCATGTTCCTCAATCAAATGGGCTCTGAAGGACTAGTGAAAGAATTGCAAGAGAGTTATGGCAGAAAAAAATGTTAAGGCAGCCGAGATAACAAAGCCTTGACTACGTGAGTGTGAGGGGGAGGAGGAAACAGTGAAGAGAATCGTGTATGATGAAAAGGAAGGAAAATAATTGCAGAGGTAAAATGCTTGGAACCTTGGGGGGGGGGAGCATAAATATATAATGCAACCATGTTATGTTGAGTAAATGCTTAAGACGGCCAGATAGAAAGAGGGCAGCAAGAAAGCTGAAGGAAATATTTTGCTGCGAAAATATGTTGAGGCCTTGTCTAAGTTGACTACCTCTAAAATGGACTCCATGTCGACGCCCTGCCTGAGCTGACTAACTCTAAAAGGGACTTCATTTTGAGGCGTTGCCTGAACTAATTATTTCTAAAATGAACTCCAATTTAAGGCCTTGCCGGAAATGATTACTTCTAAAAGGGACTCCATTGTGAGGCCTTGCCTGAAATAATTACTTCTAAGAGGGACTCCATTTTGAGGCATTACATTTGCTGATTACCTCTAAAAGAGGCAGCATGTTGATGCAATCTAAAAGGGACTCCATGTTGATGCCTTGCCTGAGCTGACTACCTCTAAAAGTTACTCCATTTTTAGACTTTGCCTGAACTAATTACTTCTAAATGGGACTCCATTTTCAAGCCTTGCCTGAAATAATTACTTCTAAAAGGGACTCCATTTTGAAGCATTACCTGAGCTGATTATCTCTTAAAGGAGCCGCCTGTTGATGCCCTCTAAAAGAGACTCCATGTTGACGCTTTTCCTGAGCTGATTACCTCTAAAAGGGGCTGCATGTTAAGACCCTTTAGAAAGGATTCCATATCAATACCTTTTTTAAGGTGATTACATCTAAAAAGGACTCCATGCTGAGGACTCGTCTGAGCTGATTACCTCTAAAAGGGGCTGCATGGTGAGGCCCTCTAAAGCGACTTCATGTTGAGGTTTTGCCTGAGGTGATTACCTCTAAAAAGGACTACATATTTTAATCCATGTTGGAGCCCTCTAAAAAAGGATTCCATGGTCTAATCCATGCCTAAACCGTGCACAACGAAATGCCTAAGCTATTGTCACTATGGCAACGAAGCCTTCGAGTGGGAGATAGATGTCTTTGGCGAGTAGGTGTCTGCGTCGGGTGGGCAAGAGGTTGGAGATGGGTAGATTCTCTACTCAATCTACCTTCTCTTTTCCATCTAATGTCAACGATTCATGCTTAAATGCAAAATCATTGTATATTGAAGAGATGGTGATAATAAGAGTAATACTGATGGTTTTATTTTTCTTTAATTTCTTTTAATTATATTCGAATAAACTTGTAGTAGATGATTCTGAACATAACCCAAAATAAATAACTATTACTATAGATCAGAAGTTTAAATACACTTAGCATTATTGTCTAATTAGGTAGTTTGTAGTCTAATTAGGTAGTATATATGTACATTCACCTAAATTAGTCATGACACATTTTCGAAATGTTCAGAGAAAGTAAGTTAACTATGATATAATTATTTATGTTCTATGAATCCACAAATATTTTTGGATAACTGCCTAGTAACACAGATTGGAAAATTACTTATGGAAATAAAAAATATCCCTATTTTAGTGTAAATATTTGTGTTATTGATGATTAAAAAATTTTAAAAATATATAAAGTTAGTTAAGCTACAAAACAGGAACATTTTATAATAATTTGGTATGAATTTTTAAAACAAACCACCCTGTTTCAAAGGGTTTCAACAGTACTTCTTGAAATACTGCAATAAAATAAAAAATGTGTAAATTTTCATTTATTTTATTGGGAAATGTTCTATTTAGTCCATTACATTATATTTTAACCAAAAAATTTCTGAATTCTTTTTGTTTTATGAAAAATATTGGTATGTACAAATTGACCAAGAGCAAATTTCCGCGTATGGATTTAGTCATGGGCAAATGATTTCACATTAATTTATCGAAAGAATATATCTGAACTTTGTAATATTTAAAAACAAAATGAAATACGGAAAAATAAATGATTATCGGATTTTTTTTTAAACAAAAATAATTAAAAATGGCGAAGTTCAGAAAATTGATTAAAAGTTAGACATATCTTAGGTTTTTTTTATATATACCAAGGTTTTATAGAAATTATTTCTAAAATAAATTTTTAATTTTAATCTTTAGCGGGAGAAAGTAGCTACTAGTCCCTAAAAATGAGTAAAGCAAAATGAAACTACTAGAGCAAACTTAGATGAAATAAAAAGAGTCATGAGGATTGCTTTTTTACGTATTCAAAAGAAGAAATAGATATTAAAAATGATAGACCGAATGCCACACACCAAACTGTGGCCTACGGCCTATCTGGCTCTAGCAACGTGGTTTGGGTTTTAAAAAATTATAAGGTTCCAGCACATATCTTCATCATCATGATCATTACTAACTCTATAAATGTATAACGGGAGTTATGAAGATGGGATGGGTTTTTTCATAGTGGAAAAATGACATGTTTTTTAATCAAAGTTATTTTGAATAATTCTTTTATAATATAAAAAAAAAATGGTGAAGTTCAGAAATAAATACAGGCATCGAAATTTTGTGAAATTTTTAAAACCCAAAGTATTACAAATGGTGAAGTTAGGAAAATTTATTTTTATATATCTTCTATAACTCTATATTTTAGCAACATGATATTTTGAAAGGGGGGGAAAATTTAGTTTAGAGTTCCTTGTTAAAATTATTATAATTGGAGAATTTTAGCAAATTTATAAAAATTTAAAGATTGCTGTTTTTTTTTTAGATTTAAAATTTTAATCTTATTAGCGAAGCGCAAGCTTTCCCCGGAGGGGGAAGCCACAAAGCCATGGCCTGGCCTCCTAATAATTTACTCTTGAAATCCATAATTATTTTTTAGGCCCAAAGGCAAGAAATTTTTTAGCGAAAACTTTTAGTATACTGAAAAAACAGACCTCGGGGATCTTTTTTGCCCATCTAAATTTGTTTTTATATCCAAAAAATACAAATAACCGCCATGCCTTAATTTTAATACATTTACTGAACTTCACGATTTGTCATTATTTTTGTTTCAAAAATTCTAGAACATTCGATAATTATATTTATTTTTTTCTGAACCTTTAGAAAGAACACTGAACCTTTAGAAAGAACACTCATAAAAGCTTCAAATAGTCGAAAACACGGCGAAAGAATTACAAATCACGGTCCTTAACTCCTATTGGAGATGAGCAATGTTTTAAAATCGAAGAAACGATGCGAAAAGAGGTTTCGTTACTTTGAAAGAAAATCTACCATCAACAAGAAAACTGAAAATGGATAGGAAGTTTTCCTTTGAACAGGAAAATGAGCAGCTATTATTATTAAAAGATTAAATAGTGAAAAAATGCAGGCGTAAAATTAAGGAAATTTGAAACTAATGACAGATATCGGGAATTAAGGAACAAATTTTTTTAAATTATGAAAATTCAAAGACGCGCAAAACTATAAGTTTTTAGTCACGGGCGACTTTACACCTCACTATGTCGGTCGGTTCCCGTTTTTCTTCGTTTGTTTTGGGAATAATATTGTAACTATTTGGTCGATTCTAACGAAATTTGAAACCCTTATGTTGATTTACATCATTCTTATTCGAATAATATAATTGACAAGGTCCTCCCTAGGTTAGCCCGGGAATTATTTTGTTTTGGCAATAACATCATAACGATTCGGCCGATTCTAACGAAGTTTGAAACCCTTATGTTGTTTTACATTCTTTTTCGAATGGTATAATTGCCAAAGTCCTGTCAAGGTTAATCCGAGAATTATTAAAAGTTTTGAAGGTGGTAAAGTCATAAATCAGAATAAGTGAGAGCACGCGAATTCTGGTCATCAGACCTTGTTCATATAGATCCTCCTACAAGAGGATTCAACGTTATGCTTTGACACAATAGGATTTCAATTGCAAATTTTTTTTTAGAGGTTTATAATGCTTTCTACAAATAACAATATTACTGTTAGATTTGATATAGCTGTTTGTCTGCCATACACACGTTCTCTTTGTTTGTTTATTATTTTTTATCTTTTTTCTTTTATCTGTCGATTTTCTTCTTTCTTTTCTAGGTCTACATATCTACTTTTATTACCGTAGTATCATTTCGTAATTTATTAAAAATATTTCTAATGAAACTAGTTTCTATTAGATCCCTTTCTGGCTTGGATTTTCAGCGGTTCTTTATTAACGACTAAGAATTAGATAATGTCTATTGTGAAGGATTCCTTCTATGGAAGCAGAATTCTTCAGGACATATTAAGGTCAGATACCTCAAAAGAATACCTGATAAAAAAGAATTAATTCCTAGACATTCTTTTTAAAAAATACGTGTACTGGGTAAAAAAAAGCTGTTCAACTACAATAGAGTACTAAATTATCTTAACTCCACTTCCATTACAAACTAAGCTACAGATCACAGGAACACCACATCACCCTACCTTAGCGATGCCATTCTGTTTCGTTGAGCAAGAGTACGATAAAGCTTTGCGAATAAAGATACCTAATGGAAAATCGACAAGGGGACGTGTAATTGCTCAGTGTAAGGTGAAGTATGATACCTCGATGTTTTAGTGGCTGGTTTATATTGGAATAAAAATGAGTAAGAGTGAAGGGGCTATTATTCAGCATGTAGGGTACGCCGGTAACGGGCTTTTCCTACATGACATGATTTCAGTCATACCTGCCTTCTCGTGCGTCAAGGTAACCTTCCGACCGTGCTTGCGGCTTCCGCTTGGTACAGGAGAGAGAGGGGAGAGAAAGAGAAAGAAAGAGAGAGAAAGAAAGAAAGACACACACACCCCAGTCTCTTCTGCGCATCGAGAATCAATTGAGTTCACTTCAGTCACTCGAGTCACGTCAAAGTTCACCAACTTCATTCAGGAGCCGATAAGACTAGCTTGCCACTGAGATGCCTTTTCATATCTCGTTGTTATCTAAGGTAACGAGTTTCTACTAGCGGATTCCGCATATATTTCCGCAAGCAAAAATAAAAAAGATTAATGTTGCTCTAAATCTCAAAACTCACTGGTAGGAAGGGACCAAATTTACGTTACCAATAGTATCCGGTAAACAATAAGTCTCATGGGGTAGTATAGGGAGGAATTGTGGAAATAACTTAGCAATTAAATCCAATGAATATGGGAATACAATCATGAATGGATGATATCACTCACACTCCTGAGTTTTTTCTAGTTCCCGAAGTAGGCGCAAATTGGAAAATAAACCTTCACGTAGGCTGTGGACGAAATCAAATTCACAAGGGGAGACTATGCTGCGGAGGCATATTAGGAGAGAGCGGGGTCACGACAGGATAGCAGCGAAAAGATACATAAGAACAGATGTGTAAAATTAATGATGAGAGATTCTATCATAGAGAAGTCGCCAAGACACGTCGGCAAAGGAGAGGTGGTAGAAAAAAATCAGTTTAAATGTTGCCTAAGATAGTTCATCAGGTGAATGAAGGGGTGATAACCAACCGGGAATAATGGAAGATTCGTTTGCAATGCATTTTTCAACATAATAGGCAGGCTCTTTCATCTAGATGACTTCGTTGGACAACCAATCACTCACCAGATATACCACCAACAGACTAGTTTATTAAACAAATAATACTAAATCACCTCGCACCAAAGTAGGGCCAATGATATAGAATCCATTTGTTGTGACCATTCGACAACACTTTCGATGCAGAGAGCTTCCGTTCTGCTAGCAGAATAAAGGGAGTTGCCACTTAACTTGCCTTAAACTTATTGTTTATTAAACAAATAATACTAAATCACCTCGCACCAAAGTAGGGCCAATGATATAGAATCCATTTGTTGTGACCATTCGACAACACTTTCGATGCAGAGAGCTTCCGTTCTGCTAGCAGAACAAAGGGAGTTGCCACTTAACTTGCCTTGAACTTAAAGTTGCTTCCGTCGAAAAAAATTTCAAAGGATGTCTATATAAATGTAGTTTGTTGTCTGCTATCGTCAATTCGTTGCGCGTAGACTATATCATAATTATACCAAGATAGCTCAATTCTGCATCTTTTGATATTCTCGGTTTTGGTTCTCCCAACTTTATTTGAGCCGAACATAAAAGACACAGAGCACTGATGGAATTAATATAGCTTACTGCATGCTTATAATGCGGTCTAAGGTTGTATCTGAGAGTAGCCAGTGACCAGATATCTTTTATATCCCTCTCGCATAATCACAGCGATAGAACTGCAGGCAGAACTAAGATTGGTGAATAATTGTATACATAGGAGCAAAAGAGCAGCCAATTGGAATAACTTTATGGAGAACATTTTATCTCTTAATTTTATATTAATGCTGTCGTTTTTTTTCATGGAATAATATCCTAAAATTCAATCGTTGCATAGATCAGGCAAAACGAACAAACGGACCTTTTGATACCACCAACCACAGAGCTCAAATTTCAACTATAGTATAAAAAGACTCAAATAGGTTTAAGCCATGCAAACAGCGCTGGAACAAGAATATACTTTCATAGGATTCTTTATACAACGCTTTTCGGCACAACTGTCGGTGTTTCATTATCGATAAAATTATCCTACTGTAATTGCATCCAAAGTTGCCTTTGCTTATTCAATTGAGTTGAGGGCGATGTTGTTCCGATATTTGGCCTTTGAAGGGGAGCTGGCGATACAAAGACAGTCCATGCTGACTTACAGACTGGTATAAATGGGCTTTTGGGGTGTAATTGTGGCACATTGCATCTTGAGCAGGATACAATTGTTACCACAAAACTCAATCGGTAGCTTCTCGGCAAAAGTGCTACCGTGTGTTATGTCAGTTGGGACCTCAGAAGAAAAAGATGATACATATGTAGCCCCTCAGTCACTTGATTAGATGTTCTAAACAATAAGCCTGAAAGCTCAATGTACGTCTTAGAACCCTTTTGCGTCTGGTCTCAGGCACAATCCTAATAGAACGCAATTTGAAGGTCCAAAAGTTTTTTATCTAGATGATTTTGACGTACAATATATGAGTGTAAGCCACTGATAAAATGCATCTAATATAGAATCCCTCCTTATGCTGTTCGGTACTGAAAGGTTTATAATTACGATTTAATGCAAGTTGCCTGGATACCTGAAGGAATTCGTCCAACGATTCTCCTGGTTGTTGAAAACAATTTGTCAAAAGATCTTGCGTGTAGACCTTATTTATGAGCTTAGCCTTACAAGAACCCGTAAAACAGCAAGGGAAGAGTCATAAATCTCATAGTCTGCAATGTTACTGAAGACATTTGTCGATACGTGAGGACAATCTTTCCGGATCACTTTGAGCATCAGCCATTAGTAAATTGCTGAAGAACGCTTATACCAGGGTTGCTATTTATTTATAGAGAGTGTTTCGGCAAATAGACAAGTTTTTGCATCCTGACCGCTTGGAAAGCGACCATAATGGTCATTTCACACGATGCCAGCATGGTGGCGTCACCAGTTTTCCTAGCCATCAACTGAGCTCATTCTCATCATGGCTGCACTGAAAGTAGCATCTCGTGTGAATGGCTCTTTTAATTCCCATGTACACATATGGGGGCGAAACTAAAGGAGTTATTTGGCTTAAAACAAATACATGAATATTAATACATATGTCAATATGTACACAACATAATAAAAAAGGAACTTGATTTATTGTTGCGAGATGCAATTTCTTGACAGATGGTTCTAAAATTTGTAACAATCTGATGGCAAAAGTTGTAGAGTTCCTTCTTTCCCTTCATAACAACATCTCCTCTGGACCTGATGAAGACATGCTGCAACATACCATGATAGAATCACCTCCATGCTTCACAATTGGCAACACACAAACAAGGTGAAATAAATGCCTCTCTAACTCTTCGTCTCGCAAAGGTAACCGTAGCAGTGATGAAAATCTACACCATTGTTACAAAAAAAGATATATTTTTAATCATTTTCGTACAATATATATTTAAATATAATTGCATAAATTACATGTAAATTAATATAATAGTCAGTATTACATACCTGGTAATTAGCTTCATCGGAAAAGATAACTATAGACCATTGTCGATGTGTCAAATGTTTGTGATCTAGGACAAGTGAGGAAGTATTTCTATTGACATTAGATATCCATAGTTTCTTTCTCGCCTTGCATCCTTTCATCCCTTGATATTTAAGTCTCCTTTTAACTGTTCTGGGTGATATCATTTTAACGTGAATCTTCACGGATCTCCTCAGCAAATTAAGATGTTTCAGGTGTTTGTAAGAAGCTGTTCAGATGTTTAATAAATCTGTTGGTCTCTTCATATCATTTTATAGTCGTTTGAACAGCATATTTAAATTTTTTTTTTAGCAATTTATACTTGTGATAAGAATTTGGAGAATTTGTAGTTGTGTTCTCAGTGTTTCTGTAAGTTCTTTAGTTTTTGTCTTGTTATTTATTTAGAACGATATTTTATACACAATAGTTATGAATTTAAGCTGAATTGGAAGAAATATTGATTAAATTCTGATTTTAGAAAACACCATTTTATTAATTACACACTATTTAATAAAATAATAAGTAATGTAAACATATTAGCAAAATACACATTATTATCATACATATTTAAGAATAATATGATAAATTCTGAAGAGCTTAATTGAATATGAGGGGGGCGGGGTATACTTTTAGAGAAGGGCGTAAAAAAATAAAGAAGCGAATGTGAATAAATTGGGGGTTGGACTTCGCCAGGAGAGCAGGAGAACATTGGGGATTCTTACTGTATTTTGAATATACAGCTAGGTTAGAAATCCAACCTGGTTGCGTGTGTATGTGAGAAAGCTGTCTCCACTGGCCATGGTAGCCATAGGCAACAGGTGGCCGAAATAAAGCCTCAACATGGCAGATAATAAACCCGAATAAGATTAAACATTCCCTTTTTATGCAAATGATGTTCAGAAGTGTGTTTCCTCCCAAGCTCCCAAATACCCTGAAGCTACAGTAAATTAAGTCATATATCTATATATATATATATATATATATATATATATATATATAGGGTTACAGAAGGTAGCAATGCCATCTTCTACTCTCTTTAAATACAAGTCATATTCAAGTCACTGGAAAGGAAGGACCCGCATTTCTATCACAATGATTTTTTTCATTACACCAGACTTAATCCATTAACTAAATAAAATTAGTCTACATGGAGATTTTACCAATCAAACCTCTTGCAATCTTTTTATATAAATTTGACAAAAACATCAAAATAGCCAGAAACAATTCCCACCTTTTCAGCCTTAACAAAAACTTGCATTTACCTTGAGAAACCTAAAACTCACAGAATCGTAAGGTCATATCTTATACTTTTTATGGAACCAAAACGAAATGAGCCGTCTTGTCCTAATTTCCAGCAGATATATAAAAACTCAGCTCCGAAACGTGAGGGCTATAATTTGCATACGTTAACTTCCATGACAAAAAGAAAATCTTCGAGTAAAATATATTGCAACTCCAGATTTCTCTTATCTTGTTAAAAAGATGTACCTTTGTTACTATTATCTAAAGCAAATCTCTAACAGAGTTTTAAATAAGCAAATTACATAGAATTTGCCCATCTATATTTTAGGGTCGGGCAATTATGGAGTTTTCCTAAATCGTTTATATAGGTCTGAGTGGTTTTAGTCCATTGTATGTTTTTAAAGAGCTTAACTCATTTGATTAGTGGAGAGGTTCTACTTTTGTACATAGCTGTAGTTTTTAATATTTTTTTAGAGGGTGTAAATAGAGGATAAGTCAGTTTAAAACATTTCTTCTTACCATCTTGGGTCATTATTTGGGATACGGGCTTATTAATACAGTAGTTCGGGAAGTTGTGTTTTTCTCTTTACTTTAGTTGTTCATATTAATAATTAATATTCTCATTCTGTCAGGGCTGGTAGACCTTTTCCTCTCATAACCAATATATTTATGTTGCATTAAACCCATTTCATAATCTAAATAAAACATGAAAAATAAACCTTAGGGAAAACATATAAAGCAGAAATGTGAATGTCACACACACAATTCCGAAAGAGGACAAAAACTACCAAAACAAACCACACAAACACTAAAAGTGGTTACTATGACAATACTTAGTTAGCCACGAATCTCTAATTAACCTATTGGATAAGAAACTAGACTTCTAACGACTAGGTACCCAGTTCACTCTCAGTGAGAGCGGATACAAAACGTCAGCGCGAAGGAACTGACCACATATTGGTGGATGCTCTGAGCATTCCGGTTGGGGACGAATCTTTCTTCACAACGAAAACCCTGAAAAATAAGCGGAGATTTCACCGTTGGCGTTACGCTTTAAGTCCTCCTGAGTGTGAAATTCATATTTTTGGATCCTTATTCTCTTTAAACGAACTTGTTCGTCGAAGTAACGTACCTCACCCCTCCACATCCACGTAATTCCTTTTTCGCTGAACAAAAGTACCCTTGATGATTTCACGCGTTTCTGTTATCACGTGAGTAATCAGCATCTAATGACTAATTGATGTCACGAATTTATTGGACTTAATTCGATTCCTTAAAAATAGGAATTGGCAACGAAGAAAGGCGGATAAGAAAGTAAATAAATAGAGCAAGAAAATGAGGATGACAACAACTGGTACTAAAAATTTGCCTAAAAGATATTTGGTAAATAATTATATAAACATAATCTTGACAATATTCTCAATTATCTTCCTGACCCAAATGGATACGTTTATTCGTAGTTTAAAATAGCCCATCGTCACGCCATATTCGTTACCAAGTCCAAGAGAACGAACGAAAGAGAGAATCTTCGCGTCCAAACCCAATCTCAGACTTTGGCGGTGTTTAAAAAGCAATGAAAAATCCAACCGTGGCAAATTGCGATTCAGGGCGGAGTTTTTTTGTAATAAAGGTGCCTCCTCTTCCCCTTCCCTGGTAACCGCATTTACCTTCCCTGTTACCCGTGCGTCACCGCACTCCTACCCCCCCTTCCTCATTTGCGGCTTCTCTTGTTTTAACCTGTATTTTCATTAGAACCGCAAAATTCATTGTGGCGGACCGACGTTTCAGCCAATACCCATCATCCATCAGGAGGTTGCCCAAGTTGCGCTCTGGGGAGGGAAAGAGAGGATGGAATTCACTTTGCGTTGTTTTTAACGCGAGATTCAAGGCTTAATGCTCACTATACATACAGCCGCCGTTGTGAACATCCAGCGTTGTGATTTTTAGGAATTTGAATTTGCCCGGTGAAGGGCCGTAAAAAACGGGGGTAACACTAAAATTTGTAAATTATAAATCTTGGTTCTGTGGTGGAATAAGTTTGCACATTTAAGCGCATGTGTTTCGCTTTCCGAACTTGTCCTGGAAGTTCAAAAGCACCTTTAATAGTAACGGTGTTTATTATTATAGCATTAAGCTGCAAAACGATATCATGTGTAGGCTGGATGACCTTTCTGTGGCTTACATCTAGAGAATCGTGTGCCCTCCCCGCCCCAGCATCCACAGTTTTTCCTCCCGTTCCCAATGCCCGCAAGAGGATCCGACATAAAAGGTGGAATTATTCACTTTAACCAAAATTACTAATGAAGATTAATTTACTGAATATATCGCTTCATTTTAAACACTGCGCAAACACTGTAGTTAAATAGGGATATTGATAAGAGTGCTCTCACCGTTTCTTAAATTTAGTGATAACAGGCGAAGTGAATTAATTATTCTTTGAACTCGGAAAAGTTTTAGAGCAACGAGTAAAGAAACTTGTCAAGCAATGGAGAAGTAGGCTTACAGACTCATCGCCCGTCAAAAAAAAAGAATGACAACCTTGGACTTGAGTTGAGATGAGAGGCGTATCGCGATGCAGGCGCTCCTTCTTATATTCTCTACTTGTGAGGAAGTTGGATTGGATAGGTGCGTATTTTTAAAGGGTGGTTTTAAACCAACCCACCCGAATTGGGGTAGTTTGGCGTGTGGAGAGCCAGAGAAAGCCTCCCATACAAGGGCTTCTCCAGGACTGAAATTTTCAAATACGAAAAGTAGGGAAATTAGGTGCAAAAGGAGACTTGCCTTCTTTCGTGTTTCCTTGATGGCAGAGCTGTCCTTGTGACGTGGGAACCTCTGCCCAGGGGAGCATCTGTTTCGAGGTGAGATGATGTAAGATGCTTTACTATCGTTTGCAAGTAGGTCTTGTCTTGGTGGTACAAAAGTGAGCCTACGATTTTCAGATGAATTTTATTAGACCATTATGAGGCTGGGGCACACTAATGGATAGGGGCGAAAGTATGTTCTGCATATTTGAGCTTGACATTGTACACAGGTTCGAGTCCAGCAATGAACGTTCTTGTTGACCCTAGGCCAAATGAAGTTCGACGCAAGCGCCTTTTTAGAGGTTTTAATCAATGAATCATAAAGACGGGTCCGACAGCGAACCTCATACCACGTGGGAAGACAATTCGAGGACGGTTCGACCATTTACGCTACCTGATCTAAAGGATGTAGTAGGTGGTAGTGTGGACAACAACTGATGTCTGCCTGATTGAACCAGCTCCTAAAATAACTACTGTAAAAGGTCGTCGCTGATGAAAGCATTTAGGGCTTCAGCAAGGGATCTTATTACACGCAACAAATCCGTCGATATCATGTAGGTAAGCTTCCTTTGCTTTAGGGGTTATCGTAGACGTTGGCACTTGGATGTGCTGGTTTACGCTATTAAGGCAAGTTTAGTGCTTCATTTCAACCACTAGATTGAGATGATACGATTAAATCGTGAAAAATCGTAGCGGCTGAACGTGGCAAGAAGGAGATCATGCTAAACAATGGATAAGTAGGCTTCCAGATGCGACGCCCGTAGCTGAAACAAAGAATGGTGACCTCGATCTTGAGTTGATATAAGATGAGAAGCGTCTCGCGAGACAGGCATTTCTTCTTATTCCTGCCTGAGAAGGAAATGGATTGGGTACATACGTATCTTGATAGGTTGGTTTTCTCCTCCCCTAATTGAGGGAGTCTGGCGTATCCCCTACTTGGAAAGAAATACGTTCTCATGGAAAGATGTTTTTTGCGGAACCGGAAAGGAAATAGGAACAATTATATCAAGCGATAAACAGAGGAGGTTCACCTTTCTCTCTCTTCTTCTCGCCCAGCGATAGCCGCAATATCTGCCCGTCTGCTTGTATATTTCTGCAAGTCACGTGGGAAGCTAGAGGTGGCGTACCCTCACAATATTTTGAGAATGTTGATATGCTAATATTCTAAACTTGTGGACTATATAATGAGAATGGACTTTATCAAGCGCAAACAACTTATGGTACAACATATCTCTACTTTATGATCGTGATATAGCTAGTCTTTAAATTTCTGGTCATTTTCACGCATTCACAATCGAGTTTTCTTTCTGTTCAATACTCGGAAAGATGAAACCATGCCTCATCTGTGAAGATTGTTATTTCAAGGATTTATTTACATACCTATACATAAAGTTTCCGAAGTATACGCACTACAGACACCAAGGATGAACAAACTCAAATTAATAGAATTTTTTCTGAAGAGGGGCACATAAAAATGGAGGGGGGAATATCGTTTGCACATATGCCGAATCGCAAAACTTGTTTATCAGATCTCGCACCTAACTTCGCTGGGAAAATTCTGACTCTGGAAATTGATTCAGAAATGTTTTTGAAAAGTTATCCTGTCTGGGGCAAAGGGAAGGCTTCCATCCTGGCTAAAAGAGAGGTGGCGTTATTAACCTACCTACTTAACTACACCACTGTAATCGTGTAATGTACTCTGCATCGATCCAAGATAATCCTCGGATTTACATCGTGAACAGTTTTATTTATAAATGATATAAGACTTAAGCGTCAAAAACTCTTTTTGTCATTTTAAATAAGAAATTAGTCATAATAACTATATTTGCCACGATGACTAAAGATTTTGAGCAACTGGAGTACACTGGTCACATTAACTGTGAATAATATTTGGATTATCCTGGAGTAGTCATAATCGCGAATCAAATTTTTTCCCCACTGATGATTTTTGGGGCGGATGATGTCATTAGATTTTGTGCAAGCCATCGTTTAGTGTGTTTATATATCTTGTAGTGTTCTGGCTACCATATTGACTTTAGAGTGGTGTGCTGCTATCGAGATGTAGACTAGGTAACTATTCGCTTAGATATTTGGGAATAGTGCTTTGCGGAATGCTGTGAATGAATAAGTAAAAGAGTATGGGTAAGAAGTTAGTACCCTAGAAGACGCAATTATGGAGTGGTAGTATGCGTGATTGATGTGCTTTGTGTATAACTTGTCCTTGTTGGCCGAAGATGAAGTTTGTTTGCCATATTTTTCGTTATTAGTGATGCTGGTGTTTTGGAAATTTGTGCAAGAATAGGTCCTGTGTCGAAGACTGTTTATGTCGATTGCTGTGTGGATTGTGGAGGAGTGAGCTGGGGAGCGTTTCATATTTTCCGAATCAGTCTTGTGTTTGACCTATTATTTTTTCTATGAATTTCACAATGGTTTTGGCTAAAGAGCACAGGAGTAAGATTGGATTGTATTAGTTTAGTTGTGTTTGGGGCTTTAGCTGGTTGAGTATTGATCCATTCTGTGCCGCTTTCAGATTGAGGGAATAGTAATGTTGAACCTGGAGTGGTGGAAAACATTTGTGATGGCTGAGATTGCTGTTTTCTATGTGTTATAGGGGAATGTTTGATATATTGTCAGAACCTATTGATTCGGAGTTTTTGAGAGATTTTTTTTTTTGCCTAATATTATATTTAAGGGTGCAAATTGGGTGGTTTAGTTTGTTTATGCATGTGTTTTTTATGTTTCTATTTATTTCTCCGTTTTGTCGATGTGTATGTCATGAGCTGGAGTTTGATTATAGTGTTTTTTGGTGAGCTTATTTTGTTGCGAGTAATCAACGATTCTTGAGTGTGGGCAGGAGTTTATTGTGATATATGAATTTTCCTTAGAGTTTATTAGAGTTGGGTTTAGTTTGTTTTGTGGTTTATTGACCTCACCTATTTTTCGCAGTTTCATGTTTGTTGATTTGATATTAGATTGGCGATACGGTGCTGAGAAATTGCATTTTTGTGTATGTAGGAGTTCTATTTTATTTTAATTTGCTTCTATCTTTTATAAAGTCTGAGGTTTCTTTTGTGAAGTTTGAAATGTATGTCTTTCGCAAGCAAGGGGAGGAGCAGGTGTAGCATGGAAAAACATGTTGCAATTGAAATATAAATTATTACATGTCCTCTTGGCTTCAATTTTCCCGGAGGCATTGATCTGCGATTATATATCTTCCATATAATTTCACTTCTTATATATTCACCGCCTTTCTTTACAGTTCTTATAACAAACTTTCTGCTGGAGTTGCCGTCCTTAAACACTTCTTGAGCCTTTCCCATGACCACTCATCGAGCCCTCTAAGATTACATGGTTAACTGACCCTTCATTGGCCGCTCTGGTTATCCAAGGGGCTCTCCACGAACACCCATTGTGCTCTTTTTTCAAAAACCCGTTAGGGCAATTACGGGCACTACTTTTGCAGATAAAATTCACAAATGTGACAAAAAACTGCATGCCAGTAGGACCTGTTTCACCTGATTCTGCTCTGAAACCAACGAGTACATTGACTGTACGGGGGCAATTTGAAGGCTGTTGAATTTACGCTCTATACTCTGGAAGATTTATTAACATACACAGTAAATTATAGATTTACTGATATTAATATAATATAGGAAATAATATAGTAACACATAATGGATGAAATTGTTCACTTTAATGAGAAGTGATAATGAGAATTAATTTGATATTATTAGACCGAATATCGCTTCTCTTTAGGCACTGTGTAAACACTGGAATTAAATTAAAATTGACCTTTTCTTCACATCCATTTAACCTTTTAAGGAACTTGACAGTGTTTTGGCAGAGACTGTTTGGTGGCATTGCCCAATCCCATGTGGTGTCGGTTCAGCATAAACACCCATTAAACCCTGCCTGAACACTCAATATAACTTCAATGAACACCCATCAATCCCTCCCTGAACAATCAATATACCCTCAATGAACACCCATTAATTCTTCCCTGAACACTCTTTACCCTCCCTGAACCCTCTTTGAGGCCTTCTTGAACAGAAATTGGTAGCATCCTGAACATCCATTAAGCCCTGACGATAGAATGATTGATTGCTCACCCTGAACATTCATTGACCTAACCTAATCCTGCAGGGTGAGCCTTTTGAACATTATCCACATCCTACTAGACATTGCCTTCAACCTTTCTGCTGTCTACTGCACTTTTCCCTGTCCTAATGTCCGTTCACACTAACCCGTCTAGTCGCTCAGGAAGAAATGACTAGCGTCAATCAGCGGACATTGCATTTTTAGGTCGCGTGCACCGGCTCTGTAGGTTACTATTTCGGTCCGGCTGTCGGATAGTAACCATTTTACTTTTTAATGAGTTTTTGAAAGTTTTAAAGGTCGTAAGGTTTGTTAATTGATAATACGTTTGTTAATTTTTTTCAAAACTATTGAAATAATTGAAAGTACTTGGAAACACCTTTTCATTTTTCCTGCGGGATATTGCATTCATATATATATATATATATATATATATATATATAAAGGAGCTTAAAAAAAATAATCGAAACCCCATTTAAATAACAATTTAAATATTTAATATCGAGTTTGTCCTTATCTGTCAACAATAACAGCTTCAATATTTCGAGAAATAGAGGCATGAATGTTTGGACAATGGATATGGAAATTTTAAGCCATTTCTGAAGCAGAATCTGTTTCGGTTCCATTAGAAATAATGGTGAGGGAGAGCCGGTTCTTTACTTGCTGTCCCAAAAGACACCAAATATGTTCGATTACGTTAAGATCTGTTGACTGTGGATTCCAATTTAAGTGTTCAACAACACTCCTGTGCTCTTTCTGTCTGGTTTTAACAATTTCAGCTTATACTACTTTTAAATCACACAAACGACGAAGGCATTATCATATCGGTGCCTTGCAGCAATTTTGCTGCGAACACATAGCTCCGACCTTCTCCACAATGTTCCACACATCTATAGCCCAACGACCTCACCTAAGATCTGACCGCATCGCCCTATGCCTCCTCGTTTCATCTTCCTCTCTCTTCATACCCCCACAACCCCTTTATGACTACAAACACACAAACTGGGAAGAGTTCAAAAGGCACATCTCCACGCACACATACCGCACAACTCTAACTTCAAGAACACTGACAGTGCACAAATAGAAACCCACTGAAACTCTCCTATGGAAACAATAACAACATCAAGAAACCTTTACACATCACCGAAAACACACATGCATTAAACACTTCATATTCTCCATATACACACAAAGACTCATAAAAATATATGTACAACAAACACTATGGCCAATGTCCATGACAACATAACATAAAAATCCTACATGCAGCTAGATCAGGAGCGCGAGAGCGTGAGTGATACAGACTGACGCGCTTAGCGGATGGTGCTCGCTGCATCGAACCCCTTCTTTTTCTAGCGCCGCGTAAAGATGATGATGGCTAATAATCCACCGTAACATATCACCCTGCATCACAACAACCACAACATTACTGGAAGTAACAACGTCCTCGTCGTATTCAAGTCCAGCTACGATAACATCCATACACAAAACATCCCAAAGCCACACGCACAGGAGTACCTCTAGAGAATCAGGGACTTTGGCCGGTTGTACGTGTCAGAGCTTGGGTTAAACCCTTGGTACGAATGTCGGTGTTAGACCTATCCACCCTAATAACCACTCTCGTCACCACCGAGGGAACAAAACCCTACATCAGATCAATTCAAAAACCCACCCGTGTCCCATATGGTTTCTCCGCTACAATCTTCCAACACCTATTCGATAAGATATTTCTAACACTCATAGCACTCTAGAACGCACCACTCGCCTCTGGCCACTTTTCTCATACTTTAAAAACCTCACACACAATGTTGGTATTAAACAACATATTATCACAAACATGCAAGCAGCTACAGCCCTTTTGGAATGCTGGATTTGTGTGGGAGAATACTACAACGTATGGTTAACAGTAGTCTCCCTGAATTCTTAGAGAAGAGACGCTAGTTCTCCCTATGCCTATATATACCGAAACTAGTCTCGTATCGATTTTTGTCACTTATATATATATATATATATATATATATATATATATATATATATATATATATATATATATATATATATGGTAAATATGTAGATTAGCGACTCGTACGATGGGACGTACTATTTCGTCTGTGTTCCAAAATGTTTCACGTTTTTGGAGTACATTTAAAGGGACGGCTCGTGTGGGGGTAAACACAATGGGGGGACCACACTACGATGATCCTGAGTTTCATTAAATTGTGGGGGGTCGGGGGCACAGCCCCCCAGTATATAATCCTAATTGTTCATAGACTAATGTCCTAACGTTTACAGAGGTGAATGATTTAACCAAATCATGTCAGCGCCTTTAACGTTTTGCGAATTATAATGGGGGTGGGGGTGGATGTCTGACGTCAACTCGCATGAATATTCCGGCAGGGGTGAACGAAAATATTTACCAAAAAAAACGCTTTTCCTGCCGAGTCGCTAATCTACATATATATATATATATATATATATATATATATATATATATATATATATATATATATATATATATATATATATATATATGCTTGAAATATCCCCTCAAAAAATAATACACAGAATAAGCCCCAGCGCTTTCATGTTTACACCATCAGGGGCAGAAGAACAATGGAATAGAAAAACAGTCAATAAACAGAGAAATGTGCCGTCATTCAAACATACTGACGAACAAAGACAATCATTTAGGGGGGGGGGCAACTGACGAACATATGAATAGCCCATCCGCAGAACTACAATATACAAATCAATTAAACAAATTAAATTTATATTGTAAACAAATTTTATTCATGATCCAATTATCCAAGTTAAAAAGACCCTCACTTAGATTGAAATTAATGTTATGGGGAGAATTTGATCATGGCTGATTCCATTAAATTTCTTTCAATAAAATTGGACACAAAAATAATGGATTTCGCATTAGAACAATCTATTTGATGGTTCAAAGTAGATTGATGAATAAACAGTGCATTCGAAATTTGCCCCGTTCGACAACAGGCCATATTGACTGGCCTATATAAAAACCAAGACAAGATTTGCACGGAATTTTATTAATGCAGGCCAGTTTATTAGGGGGAGAATTTTTAATTAGTAAGTTTTTTAACATGGAATTATTAGAGAATACAACATTAAAATTAAAATATTTTAATAATTTCGGAACATGGGACAAGTGTTTCTTAAAAGGGAGCGTTAAAATATTATTTCGCGTAAAGGAGTATTTAATTTTATTTCCATAAAAGGACTGCTTAGCTCTACGCAGGGAAGCATTTAGAAAATAAGATGGATAATTTAACTATTTAACTATTTCCTATTATTTGGTTCAAGAACTCCAACTTGCTAGATTAAAATCCTATAAAGCATTTATCCAGAAGTTCCTAAAAGCCATTATCACTCTTTTCTCAGCAGTTATCTCTACTCTCATATAAACTTCTTGATTAAGAATTTCTGATCTCTTTCTCTCTCTCTCTCTCTGGAGCAAATCCCAACAAACATTCACTTAAGACAAAGCTTCTCACCAAGAAACAAGAATGGTTATCAAAATACTCAGACATTATAATACATTATAATACAGTCGGTTATATCACTTCGGGAAGAACAAGTCTTTTTCATTCATATTTATATTGTTCACTATCCACAGGGGAAGGAGTTTAACTCAACTAAACTCTGCGCATTCATCTCCTCAAGCAATCCTCGGTGGATAGGATTCACAAGTTTACGATTCTGCAACACATTAGGAAAAACGACTTGTTTACCTTAATTTCTCCTTTGTCCTTTAAATTCCCTATTAATTTCTCTCTCTTTCATAGTCCTGATCGACCTTGCGAAGCGTGCCTTAAAAGCTTATTATTCGGAAGACTTTTTTTGTTTTCTGAGTAGCCGAGTGGTCTAAGGGGCAGTTTAATTGAGATCAAAGCGGTTGCTCGCTGCCTCAATATGCACGGTTCGAATCCCAACCATGTACTGAAGTTTTCGAATTAGGTAATAAATTTTTTACAAAGAAAAATGATCCTGTTTTTCTGTTTCTTGTGGTTTGCTGGATTCAATTCATAATTTCATCATGCTTTCGTGCTCATGAAAGATATATATATATATATATATATATATATATATATATATATATATATATATATATATATATATATATCTTAAGAGAACATACGGGGTGTTGCCAGGGGTATACATATTTTTAGGATAAATAAGCAGGCTGCATTTAAGAAGTTTATTATTGTATTTTAACTTCTTTTTACGTTTCGGGTAGGAACCCATTTTCAAAGATATGAGATTAAGAATATATATACAAACATAAGAAATTTTTAGAATAGTTATCAGATATTTCTAAAAAATACATATGTGAAAAGGGAAGCAGTAGAGGTAGCAATATTCAAATTATAAAAATGCATGGCTTTTAACTATTATGGACTGGGAAATATGTTTTTGTTTTTCAAATAAAAACTGAGATTAATCAGTTTTTGGTGTCTTCGTTGTAGAAAAGGGAGATATTGGAAATATTGGAACCATATAGGTTGGTTTTTGTGGGAGTGGCTTTGGCGTGTGTGATTCCTAAGTGTTTATAGGTGTAGTAAAAGTGGAAATGAGCTTGTGTACGAGTTTAAAGTGGATTTTGTAAATCTAATATAGAGATTCAAGTGTACGAAGTTGGCTTTCGGTGTTTGTTGTATATTTAATTAAAAATTTATTTAAGTTGGGTTTAGGGTGTGTATGTCTGTTTTCGTATTGTATTCGGATAGGAGAGAATTCGGGAGTAGTTATTGGGGCTCTAATTCTGTTGCTGATGCCTAAATGTGCACAAATACGGGTATGTAGTGTGCGCTTTGTGGTTCCCAAATATACTTCGGAATTACATCTCGAGCAGTTGAATTCATATATGATGGAGGATCCAAACAGCGTTGATATTTTGTCTTTAATGTTGAAAAGATGTCGTACTTTGAAAAATTGGTATAATTGTGTGACAGGAAAGGAATTTTTAACATTGGGTGAGAGTTTGTCACAGAGAAGTGAATTTAGTGGTCTTATATATGGAAGAGGTAGTCTTAGGGACGTTGTATGAGCGGTCTTTTGAGTTAAATATTATATTGATATAATTTTGAACAGTTTTGTAGGATAAGTTTGAAGGAGATCCGTTTTGTTGGAAATAGTTAGTGAGGAAAGTGACCTCGTTGTGGAAATTGAGGTCTGATGAGCCTCCACCTACGGCCAACTTTACGGTGTCCCTAAAATCCATAAACCTAATGTACCCTTTCGACCTATTCTGGCAACCTATAACCTCTCGAATTATAAAACAGTTAAATTCATTGCTTCACTTATTATCCCCCTTGCCATAAACCAATACACTGTAAAAAATTATCTGCACCTAAAAGAAGAAATTACAAAACAAAATTCCAACCTATATATGGCTAGTTTTGACATAGCCTCCCTATACACCAGTGTCCAACTTTTAGAAACAATTAATATTTTTCTTTCTCGCGCATTACATTTTCTCAATTCTCTCTTGCACGGTTTTAATGAGAAACAAATAAAGAAAATACTACTTACAGTTTCTCACGGAAGCTATTTCTCATTTAACGGAAACGTCTTTTCACTAAATAGATGGCCTCGCAATGGAAGGTCCTATTGCCAGCCCTCTCGCAAATCTCTTCATGTGTAGCTTAGAAGAGGAATCACTTGACAAATACCCATTACAATTCCGTTCTATCTTCTACAGAAGATACGTATCTGAATTTCTTTATATTTATCAGTATAGCCACAGAAGATGACCAGTATGGTCGAAAGGTGCCTCGGGGCAATAAGAAAATGATTTACAATGATCTTTTATGATCCCTTTCTTTTAAGGGATAGTCACTTATGGAATTTTAAAAAAATATCAAGAAACTGAATAATGCCTCTTCTGGTGTCAAATATTAGCATTAAAATTTGAAATCTAAAAAAAAAGCACCCATGGTTAAATTTTCATAAATTTTCTCAACTTTGCCAATTATAATAATTTTAAAAAGGAACTCTAAACTAAATTTCCTCCCTTTCAAAATATCACGTTGTTAAATTATAGTTATAGAAGAAGAAAAAGATATATAAAAATAAATTTTCTGAACTTCACCATTTGTAGTTCTTTGGGTTTTATATAATTCATAAAATTTCTGAACTTATATCTATTTCTGAACTTCACCATTTTGTTTTTTCATATTATGAATGAATTATTAGAAATAAATTTGATAAAAAAAGTCATAACCAAACTAAGATGAAATTATTATTCAAATACGAGTACTCAAAAAAATCCCCTTATTAAATTATAGAGTTAGTGATGATAATGATCATCATCTTCACTAACTATATAATTGTATAACGGGATTTTTGACAAATTAATAAGATTTTTTTCTTTGTGGACAAATGAGTTTGTTTTTTTTATCAAAGAAATTTCTAATAATTCTTTCATAATATGAAAAAACAAAATACTGAAGTTCAGAAATAAATATAAGTATCGAAATTTTGTGAATTTTTTAAAACTCAGGGAAATACAGTTTCAGTTTCAATAAAAGATGGGAAATAGGTAACAAGGAGTAACATGAAAAGTAAGTACCCTAAAAGACCTTACGGTCCATTCAAAGAGGGTACCTTTGGACTAGCAATCGAGCAGGCACATTGCTGCTCAATTGTTTTGCGTCCCTAAACGGCCACTTTTCAAGACTTTGTCTAGTCTTGACTTGAACTGGTCAACAGATTCACTGTTGACAACTTCCACTGGAAGTGCGTTCCACTTACCGCAGATACTGTAAGTGAAAAAGTTTCCACACAGATTGCGGTTGTAACGCTTCAGTTCAAGTTTGAAGCCGTGATTGCGCGTTCTGTTCTCACTCAGTGTGAACATATCCCGGTAGTCAAAATTGTCGAACCCTCTAAGTATTTTGAAGACTTCGATGAGCTTACCACGCAGTCTACGGGTTTCCAGCGAGAACAGATCTAACTCCCTTAGTCTATTCTCATAACTTTTATGTCGGATAGAGGGAATCAGCTTGGTTGCCCTGGCTTGTACGCGTTCTAATCTTGCGATGTCCTTTCGCAATGAAGGACTCCAAAATTGTACGACATACTCCAGGTGCGGTCGGACAAGTGAGTTGTACAGGCACAGTACAATCTCCTAGGTTCCGATAACTAAACTGGCGCTTAATATAGCCTAGCATCCTTTGGGCCTTTTTCTCCGCCTCAATGCACTGTTTCGAGAACTTGAGGTCACTAATGATTGTTACACCCAAGCCCTTCTCAGTGTCGGTGGATTCAATAGCAGTGCCCTTAAGGATATACTGAGATTGGCGGTTTCTGTGGCCGATATGCATCACTTTGCATTTGTTCACGTTAAAAGGCATTTGCCACGTGTCCGACCACTCCCCAATTTTCCCAAGATCTTCCTGCAGGCGGGCAGTATTTCCATCCTTTGCAACGTTCATACCAAGTTGGCTGCTGACGAAATCGCGTCGGTAGTGTCCATTTTCGTTTTTGAGATCGGGAAGTCTTATTTTTTGAAAAACTTCTTTAGGCATTTAGGCATTGATCTTCGACCATACATCCTTTGCTCTGTTGTGTAGTGTCACGTTGAGGGGTTTGACCTCGGCAAGGTCGTGTAGAGCACTTGAGGGGACGAAGTCCAATAGGCTGACGTCTAGAATGTACCTTAGTGCCTTGTTCTGCACTGCTTGTGCCTTTTTGAGCTGGGATTTACTACCTAGGTGCAGGGGAATGACGGGGTATAATAAAATTGGCCTCACCAGGCTCATGAAGAGTTTTCTCTTATTTTGGGGGAAGAGTTTTCGGAACCGATAGAGGCATTGCAGACTTCTCTTGGCCTGTGCGACCTTTTTTTCCAGGTGTTTACCATAGCCTTTTGATGTAATCTCGAGTCCAAGGACCCGAGCCTCACGTGCGTATGGGTATATTTCGTCCCTGACCAATACGTCCGCTGTCTTTCTACGCCCAATGGGGAGGACCTTAAATTTTTCAATATTGGTGAGTATTATAATTGGCGAAGTTAAGAAAATTTAGAAAAATTTAACCATGGCGGCTTTTGTTTAGATTTTAAATTTTAATCTTAGTAGCGAAGCCATTGCCTGGTATATATATATATATATATATATATATATATATATATATATATATATATATATATATATATATATATATAGTATTAATATGCTGAGAATTAATCAAAGAATGACACCCAAAGGGCTTCGGGTACACTTCCTATTTTCTGGTTATATAGAATAGTTATTAGAATTGAAAACAAGCAGTAGCTATGATCATCAAAATTCATAAATGCGATCAAATTTAAGGACAAATTAAATTAATGGTACAAAATTAGAGGGGGTTTAAATTGAAAGGATTCAATACAAAAAAAACAATTATTAGGATATTGAAGGGATCTTTGAAATTAATTAATAATTAAACACAAATATTGCCTATTTTTTGTGAAGGGCAAAATTAAAGAACTGAAGAATTGATTTTTTACGTGACGTCATACGAGCGGTAGGTTGTAAACTTTAAAAATTATGCGGTTAGGAGGGGGGAGGTGTTGACGCACTACTGTGACTCGGGTTTAATTGCTTTATGAACAGTGTTTCTAGGATTTGATGGGAGCTAGAATCTTTGGAATGCCGTAAAATTACAAAGTTTGAGTGGGAAATATCTATTTTATGCTTAACAGACTGATCACAGACGGGGGGGGGGGGGGCTTGAATTTATTAATAAAAACAGAGCCAGTCCGCTTACTTATTACCATATGTGAACAGAATGATGAGGCTAGAGCCTCGGAACGTAAACATCTAGATAAATAAAGATGATTTTATCAATAATCTGCTTTGTTTTCACCTGTATAGGCATATATATATATATATATATATATATATATATATATATATATTAGGGTGATGCAAAATGGAGGTCAAAACATCTTTTTGTTTAGAAACCCCAAGATACCATCTCAAATGAATTTGTGTTATGAAAAAAATGACCCTGGCTAAATTTCAGGTAAAAATTCCAATATCTTAAGGTCGAGCCCGCTCTTTGAAAATTTGCTGATTACCAAGATACCCAGGAGGTATCAACAAGTGTCTCGTACTTTTTTTTTAAGTGGAAGTTCCCCAAGAGGCCAATTATACCACCTTTATTTCATTTATTACTTCATGATTCAGATTAAACTTGATATACCCTTTTTTGTATCAAATTTAATCTTACTCTTTATAAGAGATATTAGTGCTTTTTGTTTTATGTGCGACCTTCTTTCTGTAATTTGGTACAACTTGCAGCAAATAATGTTTCTGTTGTTCATCACTAATGAGAATTTTTTTATAATCTTCTATCAGTTTTACTTCTCTTTCAGCAATGTCATTAACAACTGCTATGCGGTTACCAACATTTGTTGCCACCCAAAAACTTTTCTTGAAGCCAATCTTCCACCGGTTTTTCCAAAAAAGAAGATTATAAACTCATAATCTTGAAGAAGAACATTGTATTAGTAGTAACAAAATCTTGAATTTGCTTCTTTTCCACAGTTTCAATATTTACATGTGCTTTCTTTGGTGGATCTGGGTCTGATTTTGTTGTAAGAGCTTCTTTCATTTTTTGTTTTATCTCATGACTGATTTCATTGTTAAAGAAAGCCATAGCAACTGACTCTTCTGACAAATACCACAAATGATTCTTCAATTTTTGCAAAACTCTGCTAGCTAGTTCTTTATTTATACTTGTGTAAGTTTTAAGGCTCTTGGGTAGACACAAATCATTACGTGGAACACTTGTAACACTGGGAGCAGAGAACCGATGTTTGATATAAATTGAAACAGAAAACCAACAGACTTTCCTCAAACCTTTTTCTTATTTTGCTGTCATTTTGAATTGATTTTTGAACATAAAGATTTTTCTCGAATATATCAACTTTGCCATCCAACGTGCTCTGTCGTAAGCTGGTTTCTTGAAATTTATTCCAGTGGATCGAGTGCCGCCTAGCCAGATTATTGTCAGTGCTAAAAGCTCTGTAAAATCATTACGAGGTTTCTGTTCACTCAGTTGTTTGAATGCCAAAGCAATCATTTCTTCCTCTTCTTGCTGAAGAAAGTTTTCTAATAAATCAAATGATTTCAAGTCCAGTGTGTTCCAGTTTGATTTAAATCGTTTGGATACCTCAATGTTAGGACCTGAAGATGGTTGTAATGTAGGGGCCACCGCTGCTTCTAAGAGGATAAAAAAAATATGGTGTCCTCAAGAAAGCCATATCAAATCTTTTTCCATATTTTGTTCGATTAGGATACAAGCTCTATTTTAACACCCTATGTTTGATACTGTTGTATCAACGCTCATTCTTTTTACCTTCTCTGTTAAACTCCAATCACAGTGTTTTTATTCGTTCCATGATCTATCTTTGTTACTCCAAGCAGATATTACATATTAGAACTGGAAGAAGATCAAATACTTCAGCCCCAGTAATGTCTTCTAAAAGCTTGCCATCCCAATGTACAATCAATGGTTTGTCAGTTTCAAAGCTTCTAGTGATATTTTCACTTATCTTTTTTCTTCCGTACTGTCTTGCTCTACGAAGTGTGGAGTAGCTTACGCTGAAATCTTCAAGACTTTCCCTCACATTTGATATAGCCGGAATAAGAATTAGATAAGCAGATCGATCAATGACTTTAGATAAATCTAATGCAGATAGTAGATTTTTATTAATAATTTTTTTCTTCCTTCTTGGTGGTCCTGGTTTAGATGTTGAAGGTTGGTCTAGATTAATCTCGTTTGCACTTGATATTGTGTCACTGCTGGAAACACTAATTCTGGCAATGCTGTCTTTTAGAACTACAGTTTCATCTATAGAACTTGATTGACGAATACGCAACTTTTCTAAAGATGTTTGCTTCTTTTCTGCTAATTCTCGGCAGATTGTTGACAAAAATTACGAACATTAGTTTGGTGCTGTTTAACTCTAACATTCAATTCTTTACCGGTCTGTCCATGATAACATTTTGTACAATTATTGCAACAATAAAATATACAATGCCTGGTTTAGGGGGTGAATTTTTTTATGAGAAGGCGATGGATAGTGTTTTCATATTTAAAAATAACATTTATGTACAAACGTTTTAGTAAATGAGGTAATTTAATGAAACTTTGGTTAAAAGGTAAAACTAATAGATTTTTGGCATGAAATTTAGGGATGTTACGATTAGGTTGATAAAATGAACGCTTAGCAGAATTATAACAATTTAAACCTATATTATATATCCTATCAACCTCTTATTCCAAATAGAATTGAATGTTAGAATTAAACAGCACCAAACTAATGTTCATAATTTTTGTCAACAATCTGCATTATTTTTACATATCTATAGTCAGGATTATACTATTAATTGGAATAGTGCTAAACCTATTATTAAATGTACAAACTACATTTCAAGAAATATTTTGGAGTGTATCTCTATTAATACTTTCCCAAATTTTAATATTAGCCCTGGATTGTTTAGCCTAGATCCTATCATATCTAATTATATTAAATCACAAATTAAAGTGCTTAAAGAATTTGTACCCCATAGTTAGGGTTTTGATGCCGGTAGCCGTTTTAACCCCCCACTCCTTACTATTTAAGACATTGTCTGTCTAAGACATATAGCTTCGTTGCAACTATGCCGTTCTACTTAGAAAAGGCATAATTGAAAACTCTGGGGAAAGAAGGTCTGAGGCTTACCCCGCTGCGGAACCCAGAGGAAGAAGCAACCTGGTTTGGGATTCAGTTACAAACGTGGGGAGGCATAACAACCTACCCTGCGGCCACCGTCCAGGACCACAGAGGGAGACTCTTCCGTCTCTGTGAGATGTCGGACGTAACTGTTAAATAACCAAAACCCAATAGAGGGGGCGGCACCCCGACTGGAGTCAGTTGATTCTGGCTTCAGTCATCATTAAGTCCGCCATGTTTTTATACCCTCTGAGGAGCCCAACCAGGTCCATAAAATCATCCATCACCCTTCACCACATTCGAGTCATGTTCACGGGGTCCTCATCGGCGGGGCGGGGGCCTTCCCAAATCTAAGTAAAAAGAGTAAAGAATAAAAATGGCAAACACTTCACACCTTATCCTAACGAACACCACAGAACCAGCACCCGACACAATCGACCACCACACATTGCTTAACCTAGCCTCCACCCACGACACACCAATAACCAACATAATCAAACTACGCACAGGCCACAAGCTCGTCTTCCGCTCACAGGAGGACGCGCTAACATTCCACCAAAATGCCACCACTATACTCAACACACACAACCTGCAGACTAGACTCGCTGACGGTATCATGAAACGATACCAGATACGAGTCACAAGGACCAAACCTTTGTGGTTGGCCTTTACAAATGAGGACCTTCGTTCGCACCTCCGTCATGAGTACGGAGAGGAGGTCATCAAGGACCTATACTTCAACAGGTCCAAAAACTGGGCAGTAATTACACTGTCCAGTGACAACACCAAAAACATGCTGCTAGACCAAGGCATCAAGGTCTGCGGCACCCTCACAAACCCTACACACATTGAAGAACAGCACAACATAAGACCCACACCATTCCACCGGTGCTATAAAACTGGTCACAGCACCAACACGTGCACTGCAGACCTAATCTGCTCCAAGTGCAGTGTAGTGGGGCACCACTACACGACCTGCACCTCCACCACAGCCCGCTGTGCAAACTGTGGCGGCGACCACGTCGCCGTCAACCCCAGGTGCCCTTGCCTAGGTAAGGCACGCCACGACGCCGTGGAGGCCATCCGGCACCCACAACCAAACACACACACTACCACACACCCCGCCCCCGCACCCCCTCCCCTCACCATGTCATTCGCCGCTGCTGCCAGCCCTACACTGCCGGCTCCCCCTGCTCTACCCCCGACGCACTCCCCCCCCTGCAGCAACCCCACCCCACCCACACATCCCTCCCCCCACCCCAGCTCATGACACTCAGAGACCCCAAATACTACCAACACCCACACACCACACTACCACCCCCACACCACTCTACACGCCCACCTCCACCCCACTCTACACCCCCACCCCCACCCCACCCCACCGCAGCGACAACACAAAAAACAAACTACACCTGGCCACCCTGCTCTCAGCGGTGGCAAAAGACATGTCGAGGGGTGACCCCCGACTATACGCGAATATCCTAAACACGCTATTCGCCTCCAACGGCATAGAACAAATCACCTTCCCCGAGAAGGTGTTCGCTCTAATAGACGCACACACATCCAGACCTGCACTCCTCCCCACCCCAACGGGTACACACCCCTGCCCGCAGGGAGCCACCGCCCCCCACTCTCACCACTCTCTCCCCGCCGTCTGTCCTGTCCCTGCACCTTCCTTAGCCACTGCTCCAGCCCCCATTCACACAACCCATCTTCCTCGCGCTTCTTCCACCCCTCTATCAAAACTCCGCCTACCTCCCACTGCCACCACCCCCGTCGCACCCATCTCCGCCTCCTCTCCCACAGCCTCCACTGTCACTCCAACCCCCTTGCAGTCCACTGCACCCCGTGCCAACCCTAAAAACCCCACCCTCAAGCCCCATCCGCGTAGACAGGCACGGGACAAACAACCCCCCCTCTCTTCTGTCTCCACTCCTTCCTCGCTCCCTACTGCTTCTCCCTCCACTCCTTCTCAATCCTCCCCTTCTCAACACACCCCTTCTCACTCTACTCCTTCTCACTCTCCTCCTCCTCCGCCTTCCGCCCCTTCACCTAAGACTCCTTCTCCTTCCACCCCCCTTCCTTCAACTCCTTCTCCTCCGACTCCTCCCCCTTCTCCCTCCACCACCACTCCGCCGTCCCTACCTCCTCTCTCCCCCGACACCCCTACTCTCATAATCTGTACCTCCCCAACCACTTCCAGCCCTTCATCCCCCAGCTCTACACCGCCCACCTCCGTCACGAACTCCCCCCACCAAGACACCACCCCACCCAAAGTCACCACCTCTACAGAACACACTCCTCCACCCACTACGGCTCCCCCACCCAATAACACGGCCGTGCCTCACAAACACACATCAACACGAGTCAAGGTACTCGCCCCTCACGCCTCCTGGGCAATAACCAAGGAGAAGGGGACGATTCCTGGCAAATCAGCCTCCCACGCACTAAGACCACGACAATAGGTCGCATTAGTGTAATATAATTAAACGTACGCAGTTGGCACGGTATTCGCCATACGGTCGCCAACTGGGTACTCAACACCCAAAGACCCGACATCATACTTCTGAACTCTACCAGCTTACACCTAGGATCTGCGATCCTAGTAAAGCGCAACATACACCACTCCCTCGTCAACACACGCGACACCTCCTTTCTAGCCTGCAAAATCGACACAAGCTCTGGCCCCATAATATTGGCCACACATTACAGACCACCACGAATACAGCTAAACTTAGAAGTCCCACTCCGGGCCCTTTCAAACTACAACCTACCTATCTTCTTTGCGGGGGACCTCACCGCTTTTCTCCCGACACTCCTTTCCAACAATACGAACGATGCGGGTAGTTACTTGGCCGGTGACTTGCGGCATTACCGCTGCGAACACATCGCCCCTGCCTTCCCCACGTTCTTCGGCCCGCGCGGAGGCACCACATCCCCGGATGTGGTCTTCCGTAACGACCACGCCACACGATTCTACACTCACATTGCACCCGGTCCCCACGTACTATCAGACCACATACCAATATGCCTTCTCATATCCACATCCCCCATACTCATCCCCACATCACCTATATACGATTACAAAAACACAAACTGGGCTGAATTCAGAAGCCACATATCCACAAACACACCACATAACCTCGACCTGGAGAACACCAATCCAGGACAAATAGACCACCACTGGATTTCACTCTTAGACACCATCACCACCGCACGCAATCTACACTCACCACGCAAAAACTACACCTGCTTAAAACACTTCACATTTTCAATACACACACAGAGACTTATCACACAGTACAACAACAACTACACCAGAGGCCCACGACAACAGAACATCAACCAACTACGTGCCCGCATCCTTCAATGCGTGCAGCTAGATAGGAACCGGCAGTGGCGTGAAATCGTCCGCATCGCGGACGATACCCGTTGCATGGACCCTCCCTTCTTCTGGCGGCACGTGAAAAGGATGCTGGGTACGGAACAATCCAAACCAATAACACTGAAAATAAACAAACACACACTCACAGACACCAATGACATCCTCGACGCATTCAAGTCCCATTGGGACACAGTACACACCCACAACCCACCAAAACCACATGCGCAGGAGCACTTCCAAGACATTCAGGAATGGTGCCGGACTCATGCTCACGAGCTGAGGCCTGCCCCCCTGATACGTATGGAGGTGCTCGACTATACGTCCACACTTACCACTCCAATCACCGTCGAGGAAACAAAACACTACATAAAGTCGACACCAAAACGCGCCCACCGGCCCCTCCGGCCTACCAGCCACACTAATACATAACCTCCTTGCAGACATATACCCCACACTCACACATCTATTCAATGCCTCTCTAGCCTCAGGCCACAACCCACCAAAACCACATGCGCAGGAGCACTTCCAAGACATTCAGGAATGGTGCCGGACTCATGCTCACGAGCTGAGGCCTGCCCCCCTGATACGTATGGAGGTGCTCGACTATACGTCCACACTTACCACTCCAATCACCGTCGAGGAAACAAAACACTACATAAAGTCGACACCAAAACGCGCCCACCGGCCCCTCCGGCCTACCAGCCACACTAATACATAACCTCCTTGCAGACATATACCCCACACTCACACATCTATTCAATGCCTCTCTAGCCTCAGGCCACTTCCCTAAAATATTCAAAGTCTCTCGCAATATACTCCTTCATAAACAACACAAAGACCCAAAACACCCAAACAATTACAGGCCTATTGCTCTATTAGAGCACCTAGGCAAAATACTCGAACGAATGGTCAACTGCCACCTACGGGAGTTCCTGGAAGAGACGGACTGGTTCTCCCCCCATCAATACGGGTTCAGGAGAGGCAGGTCCACTCAGGCGGCCGTGACCATCGTACACGACAGAATACAGAAGAAACGACAGATACACCAAAAGACTCTCTCCGTCAGTAAGGACGTGGAGAAAGCCTTTGACAAGGTGTGGCACGAGGGACTCCGTTGGAAACTCGCCAACAACACGGAGTTTCCTCTCTGCACCAGAAGGCTCCTCTCACACTACCTCACTGGACGGCGCTGCCACATCAGATACAACAACACCCTTTCAAGACCCTTCACACCACGCTCAGGCGTTCCCTAAGGAAGCGTTCTGGCACCCACACTCTACATTATGTTCACAAACGACACCCCACGCCCACCAGAAAACTACGTTCACACATACATAGTGGCCTACGCCGATGACGAGACCATTCTCGTCAGCGGCCGGGCCCCCGAAGAAATCGCGCTCCACGCACAAAGAATACTTGACGAAAAGACAGACTACGAGGACAAATGGCTGATTGCCACGAATCCTCAGAAGACACAGATGACACTCTACGGCGCTAGAGATCACTTCATGCACAACCTACAAATTTACTCACACACACCAAACATTATCCACCAAAACCCAACAAGGCTCGCATACACACAGTGCACCAAAATCCTGGGGGTAACATTCGACAAATCCCTCAGGTTTAACTTACACCAGAACATAATACAAGCAAGAGCCTCACGTACAAACGCATCGCTGGGTAGGTTCTACCCAGGGAGTAAAAAACTAAAACTACACTTATACAAAGCACTCGTGCGTCCCATTCTCACGTACGCCCCACTGTCACTCGTAGCTTCGAGCGACACCTGGAAGCGAAAGGCTCAGCGCATTCAGAACTCTGCTCTGAAGCGCGCTTGCCGTTCGCCGCTGTACTCGAGAATGGACGCACTACACAACAACAACAAACTAACTCCTCTCAACACCTACGCTCACACCAGACTTACAAAACAACTCGGAAAACTCACCACAGACCCACTTTACACCTCGCTACATGTAAGAAAGGTACGCGATGGCGCCGCGATATCCCACGGCCCACGAACACCTGCCACCCGTACCATTCTTCGCATAAAAACCAATAAGGCATCGTGAATAACGCGTTTCCGGATGGACTGTCAGCCTACCCCCCCTGACTTGCCCCCAACCCTCGCCCAGTCAATTACCACACAACCTACACCCTCATAACAAACACCTCGCTTCGGTGTATAGCCACCGACCTATCTACTCTCGCTGTTCCTTTCTTAATTATTTTCCGCAACGCTCCTCTCTGACTACCTGACTGCCGTGTTACAGCAGTCCCTCTCTGTTCTTTCTATACACAAATTGATTGATTGATTGACCTACGTTATTCCATGAAGAGGTCTTTTAGAATAAAGACGAAAGCGCTCGGAATCGTTTTTCCATTATCCTTGTGGCTTTTATTTATCATATATATATATATATATATATATATATATATATATATATATATATATATATATACCTCATACGGTGCTTAGAAATGACGTGCAACTAAATATCAAAGTAGCACCTGACTCTGATAGTTTCGACCTTGCATTAATAGCGCGACCATAATGGCTTATCGTAGCCCAAAGGGCAATTTTGCGCCCTTCTGTTTTCTTGAAATTTTCTTCCATTTATCATTTTTTTCAAGAGCGACCGAAACAGACGTGTAATAAAGGATGATTCTTTTTTAATTCTATTACGTTATTTTATGATTTATGCTTTTATGATGGTTTAACCCATAACAATAATCACTCCTGCAACGAAGAAAGACGGTATTTTAAGATTGAAATGATTGATGTAATACATAGTAGCTTCTATTAGTGCAGACACCCGAGTGTGTGATTATAAAATGACCATTGTGCATGTCGGAGCTGGCGAAATACAAGTGCCTTTTTAGTTACACTTGTTCAATATGAAGCCGGAGCATGAAAGATCAATTTTGGCTACTGAATTACCCATTTCTCCATGTTTAAATAATATTTCGCTATTTAAATCATTCATTTAATCTCCCTATTCAATTGACTACTTGAAGATGCTTATTTTTGGTTCATTCCAATAATTACACTTTCGTTTAACTTCTTTGGGTATCTATGTGCATGTGGTCGCAACAGAAGTGATTAGTTCTATTCTCTGGTCACAAGAGTTAGTTTAGAAATTTCAGTTCCGTATTGACAAACATTCAAAGGGTGTAGTATAAATTAGAGAACATTTATTTTTGTATTCATTTACTTTAAAAAAAACTCAAAAGGGCGAATCTCCTGAAAATTTTAAAAAAGAAATGTTGGAAAAGTGAAGTGAAAAGGAATGGGAAGTCAAAATTCAAGTACCACCCCTCCAAAAAAAAAACCCGAGACTAATTGAAGATCCAGATATATAAGGAGGTGTTTAGAAACTAGTGCCAAATGGTGGAAATAAAAACACTAAAGTTAAAACCCATGAGAGTGATATACAGGAAAAAATACAATGCATGTAACGGATAATAAATTATGTATATAGCTGTATATACTCCCTACAGCTAGGTTTGTGTTAATGGCTTGAATGTATAAGACTGAATTTTAGTTTAACAATGAGATAGGACAAGCAGAGAGAAAGAGAGGTTCTAGGGTAAAAACCACATAAGAAAAGAAAGAATACCAACGTGGCATAATCATCCTTGAGTGTATATTTAATCGAAAATGTAATACGTTATTAAGGAGAGTAAAGGAAATGTTAGTAGCAATCTTCATCCCTCCAAACAAATTGAGCTTCAGAATATCCGAGCCTCGCCTTCCGTTTCTTCTTACTGATGATTGGTTTGGTTGCTGGAGAACGCGCTTTTAAATCAGATGGATTGAGGCGACCGCACGTTGTAAACCGACTCACATTTTTGCTACTATTGGTCTTATTTTTTCAATAAAGTTCTGCTCCAGTCTAGAAAACCTATTGTCTTTTCAGACGGTGGTTATGCGGGGTCGGCCCACTTTTGCAGGAGATTTATAGTTTTTTTTTTCAATGTGTGACTTCAGAATGCGCGAAATCCCACTCTTGAAATCACAGAAGGAGTCCTCCCCGAAATCTTAAATCGAACGATTCTCTGACGGAGCTCAGGAGTCACTTTCAAGTGTGGTAGCATCTCTGCTGAGTGAGTAAGACAACAATAGCGGTTGTACAGTTCTTACATACTGAGCAAAATGTTGCTAGAGGATTTCAAGAAATTTCGAGAATGTTTCTGAAATAATCGTTCTCTTATTTTGCACGCGTCACTAATTTATTTTGTTAGTTTATTCAGTATAATTTTTTTCATATACGATTGTATCATATGAAATCTTAATAAATATATCAAATGCATACCTTTATGTGCCATGGAAATTTTATTTCAATTATCATGATAATTTTAAAAATATTTAAAAACAAGAAAATCTTCTTTTTATTTTGCTCAGTAGTGTATATATATATATATATATATATATATATATATATATATATATATATATATATATATATATATATATATATATATAATATATATATTATTGAAATCCGAAACTATGGTAGCGTTATTAATTTTAACTTGTATTTTCTTAATATTTCTTACAAGTTTTTTAACGGGGTCTTCGAGGTAAGCAAAAAAAAAAGCGAATGACATTCTTTATTCTTAGACGTCTTTCAACCGTGTTAGGTCATCTTTAGGTAATGAACAGAAATGGAATTATTCTTCAATCTTGAAAGAGAAAGCTATAATAAGAGGGGGAGGAGTTTGGAAGAGAGGGTGTAGGGTAATAGTGAAAAAAGGAAGGAAGTGGTAGTCAGATAAGTATGTGTGTGGGTGCCCGGTGAATGGGCCATCTCCATTTGTTATTTTGTTTACTTTTTAGTATTTGTTAATGTTGTCCCATTGCGGGATCTTTTTATTATTGTGTATTTGTTATAGACATACTAATTTTTCTCAATTTGGGAACTTTTTTGTTAATATTATTATTTCGCAATTTTTTCTTTCCTTTCCGTTGTACTTTGGTACAGGTTCCGTTGTTCTCGTGCTGGGGAGGTATCTTTTGTATACACCCTCCTCTGCCTCTGGGTCTAGGAAGAATAGCCTCTAGTCTTGTCCAGATGTCTCGACCTTTTTTATAGAGGTATGTGTTTAGTGGTTCAAGACCTGTTTCTTCATGGAGGCTTCTCGAGTTCCAAAACTCATACCCCATAGTGTTGGTAATAAGCCGGTGGCTCGATTTCGCACTCTCTGGAGTCATATGATATTTGTTCTTGACGCCGCGTTAAGCGGAATAGCAGGGTACACCAGTTTCGATCTCACTAGACTGGTGTACAACTTCATTTTATTGGTTGTGCTGAGGTTTCTGAATCGGAGGAGTTTGTCGAGTTCAGTGTTGGCGTATCCAGTTCTGGAGCTGACGTGTCTGTTCATGCCAGTACTGGCAAGTTTGTATCCGAGGACTGACACGTGCGGTGAGTAGTGAATTTCTCAGCTTTCTAAGTTGAAAGGAACGGACCGACGTCTTCCTATTGCGGTTGCTGAGAATTTTGATACGTTGGTCTATATTTTCCAGCGTTTCTCGAACCTGGGGATTCTTTTACCTTCTGCTGCCGTGGCTCTGACCATCATCCTCGCAGAATTTGTTCTCGGAACGACAACTTGGGTAATATCGTTCACATATTGAATGTCGAGAGTTCTTTCATCAGTTGGTTTGGGGACGTCTCTCGGCATCCTACCTAAGGGACGCAGGGCAGGAGCTCGAAGGCTTCCCTTGTATACTTCTCGAAGGAAATGACAGCTTGCCTGTTAGTCAAGTAGCCACAGAGGATCTTTTCGAAGTGGGGGATGAGTCTTAGTCGCGAGATTTTGTACTTCAGGCCGTCGATCCAAACTTTATCGAAGGCCTTCTTTACGTCCCTGCAAACGAGGTCACTCCAGCACCCCATAGCCCACCCTGCCGCATCGTGTTGCAGAATGTGGGCTATGGCTGTTTCCGTGCTTCGGTGTATTCTGAATCCATGTTGTTCCTCGTTTAATAGAGAGTGCTCTGACAGATGTTTTGATAGTCTTCTGTTGAAAATTTTCCTCAAAAAACCTTCCCAATGGTCTCCAACAATGAGATAGGTCTAAAATTCAGGACCTGGTTTACTGGCTTCCCAGGCTTAGGAATGAAAATCATTTTCGAGGTTTTCAGACCATCTGGGAAATACCCCATTGCTAGGAACGAATTGAGCAGGTTAAACAGCCTAGTCTGAAATCTTTTGGGTGCCTCCTTCAGGTGCTTGATTGCGATTTTGGCTGAGGTCTGAGGCTTTAGACTTAAATGAAACGTTGTATCTGAAGATCTTCTGCTTGTCGTCTTCCCTCATTGTAGTTTCTGACAAGAGAAGAATGTCCGGATCTTGTTCACGGTAGACGCTGTACAGCTGGTGTTTATTCACCTACCACCCATGCACGTTGTGTGCTAGAATAGTTAGCCTATTTCTAGTTTCTATCGTATGTGTCTGAGCTGCTTGAGGGCTTTTGGTTGTTGGGTCTGCCCGATCGGAGCGTTTTGAAGAAGGAAGGCTCGTAGAGTTTGAAGTTGCGCAGTAGAGCCTTACTTTGCATTTCATTAGGGCTGTCGTGATCGATTCTTCTTCTTTGGGTGAGTCATAGCACCACTTGATGTGGCCTCTTTTGACTCCTGAGGTCACCTCTTCAATGAATATCTCTCTTTGTTGAGTGTTTTTTTTTTGTTGAGGGCAAAGGTGAGTTTAATATCCCTTCCGTCGAGCTCGTGTTCTTCCTGCTGTGGTAGTTGTTCTATTTCCTCCTCTTGTTTTCTGGGTTCTTCTTTGTTTCTCTTTTTGTTCTTTTTCTGTCTGGGTGAGGCAGGCAGAGGTGTTTGGTCGGCTGCAGGCTCATGTCCAGTCGCTTTAGGTACATCCTCGTGGGTGTTTGCTTCTTTTGTTGACTTGACTAGTTCTGTTTGTGCTCCCTTGTTGTATGTTGCCGAGAGAACTTTGTCTGACTGTAAGTTGTCCGGAAAGGTGATAGGTTCCAGGCTATCTGAAGCCAGCATCTTGTTTATCTCGGTATTAAATGAACCCGGGCAGGCTAGGTTCATCACATGCGCGTGAAGAATGCATGCTAGCATTTTAGGAGGGGTCGCATCGGTGAGCTGTAGGACTATTTAGGGTTGTGCCGGCGTTGTGTTTGTTTGTGGTGGGACCTTGGCGGCTGTTTCGTAAGAGATGTTCAGCCTGTCAGTCGCTACTCTCATCTTTCTTAGGTGTTCCTTCCTGATTGGGCACTGCATGCTCAAGGTACAGTGGGGACCAGCGCAGTTAATGAATTTTCATGTCGTTTTCACAAATTGTTACATTATATATAGTCTTTCTACGTGAACATAAGTATGACAAAAATTGACCAATCATGGCGCGGAAATTTTTAAGGGAAAACTAAGCGTTACAAGAAACATAAAATTGGAAGGCTCAAATTGTGAGGAACTGGACTGCTATGGTTACCTTAGCTCGTATAATTCCCTTTTCTTTCGTGAAGACTGTGCTAGTACCTGAATTTTTTATGGCACTGAGATTTGTATGTTGTACCATGCGTTTAATGAATCCTTTTGGATAAGTTTTGGCAGTGCTGCTAAGAAATTCATTACGATTTTGTGCATTAAAATTGTGAAATTTTCACTCACTTTCGTGCACCCGTGGCGAGGAGTGAACTTGTTTTCCCCTTCTTCCTCCCAGCTCTTCATCAAGTCTCCTTGGTCGGACAACAACCTGTAGGCATTCGATAAGCGCCCTACACGGAAGGTAAGGCTCCATATGTAAATTATATTTTTGTGGACTGGGACACCTTTCTTGAAACTCTCTTTTTCTCTAAAAAACTGATGATAAAGTCTCTCTCAAACTACACACATGCACACATACAAACGCACACAACTCTTCCGTGGAGAATTTTCCGTTTAATTTATTTTTTCCAATCCTTACATATGAGGATATAGGAGGATAAATGGCGGAGACCCGGTGGATACCGCTGAAGACCCTCTCCGATGGCCTCAATCCTGATCGGGGGAGGGTTTTCGCTAAAATTTATGAAGATCTAGGCATTGCGCTAGTAAGACTGATTGATACACATAATGGTTATGCATCTATTTGCTCAAAGGAGAGTGACTGCAAATTACTCGCCTCTTCTAAAGCATCAGAATACTTAAAGACACTCAATCTTAAGCCACACACACCGCCTCAAATAAAAACGCACCGAAGTATCATCCTTCTCCGCCTCAGTCCATGGGTTAGGGGGCACAGCATTGAAGAGATTCATGCTGAGGTGGAAAAATAACACACCTTGGCGAAGGTATCTAAAATCATAAAGTTTAAAGAATACACACACGTATTCAAAATAGTATTTTGTGATAAGGCAATGGCGGTTAGGACCACGGAGGGAGGTATGCTCCTCTTTAATATCTGTGTCTGCTCTGAGCAGCTCGAACGTCAGGGGTTTATCGACCTCCAGATGTACTTAAAGTGCTTCAAGTACGAGGAGCACACCTCGGTCACCTACCCCAGGGAGGACGTTCTTTTTTGCTCTATTTGCTCGTTGAATGCACATTCCTTGGAGGAGCCGTAATAGCACCTCTATGAAGTGCCTGAATTGTGCAGGAGAACATAAGACACTCTCCATGGCTTGCCCGGTCAAAAAAGAACTTTTGAAGAAAAAGCTAACCAAAAGAGACAGAAGGAAGAAAACAAACTGAACAATACCTACGCCAAGGTTGCTAAAGCTGCTGTTGCGGAGTCTAAGGGAAATCCTACATATTTCCACGTCGAGAACGAGAACTCGACAAAAATTATGTGTTGCATCTATTATGCTCACATTGCAAATCTCTCCTCTCCGGGGTGCTTTGCGGATAAACTTAATCGAATGCTGACGCATAATGGAATGGAGAAGATGTGGTTTCCCCCAAACCCACGGTCGGAGGAGATTCTTAAGAGTAGTCTCAAACCCCAGTGTGAGACTAGCTGCCAGAAGCTCCCCACCCCTAGCAACGCCCCTGCTCTCTCCAGGGATCCTAGGATCTAGGCTCAGGCAGCAAATGAGGAAAAAACACGCTCCGAAAAACAGAACAACACACAAATTTCACAAAACACAAACTCAATTACACACACACAGGTGGATAATGAGGTTACGGTGACGGAGACAGCGAGACCTGAGAGGAAGCGGCACGTTTGCCATGCTCACGGAAAACCTCACAGCCTCAGAGACATCCAAGATCGTCCTCTTCTTGTAAGAGGGAATCTAGGCACGCTTACCATTCAAGAAAAATTAATTTGAAGGTATTCGCTGCTGAAAGGTCCCCTTTCCCTAAGGAGATGGATTTCCTTGATGTATCAGAAGGAGCAATATCCGGAAGATGGAAATGGGAATTCACCTCGGACGACTACAGCGAAAACCAAGTCGAGGAGGCTTTACTCCAAGGCTTGATCAAACTAGCACCCGAAACCTTTATTACTCTAACGTACGGCTAATTCAGAAAAAACGTACAGGTAAAACAATCACGCTACCAAACACTTCACAAGGACCTAAGCTCGTAAGAAAATAAGTCTAAAAAACAAGACGACCACACACAGGAATCTTTATGTAATATTTTTAATGTCTCCATTGTCTAAATGGAGACATTAAAAATATTACATTTTAACTCTGACGGCTGGACAAACAAAAAAATACTATACTGTAACGTAATACGAGAATGTGACCCAGACGTTATATTTATCTCAGGATATGGGATGAATGACACAGACAGGATAAAAATTTTCTCCTACGAAGTCTTAACCAAAAATCACAGCGGAGAACGTTTCGACGGATGCGCGATAGCTGTGAAAAGAGGTCTTGGCTTCAGATCAATAAGTTGATTCGATAAATCATACCTCGCTGTTAAGGTCCGTACGGCAGTGGACCCCCTGGTCCTCGCAACAGGGTACCAGCTCCCAAGGAGAGGGTACTTGCCTCTTCGTAACTTCTTGCAACTTTGTGGTCGCGGCAGAACCGTTCTTTTTGCCGGTGACCTCAATGCGAGGCGTGCTGCCTCAGATTACACGTCGACCAACCCAGCAGGCAGGAATCTTGAGACACTTAATGAAAGGCAAATTATGACAAGAATTGGACCAAACTTTCAACATACATTACACACAGAACAGCCACAAAACCAGACATAGTACTCACTAGCACTGTATTTCCCTACCATTACTTCATTGAGCCGGGCCCTCCTATCCACAACGACCACCAGGCTATCCTTATTAAAATCTCAACCTCTCCCATTCAAGTCCCTATCCCAGAACCCAAGAGCTACACTCGAGCCAACTTGGGATAATTATAAACGACTCCTCCAAAATTACAACCCTGACCCCTTAATTAATGCTACTCTAGAAGAGATTGACGAAGAGTTGGATAAAATTAATGATAATTTATTAAAAGCCGATAAGAATGCCATTCCCCGAGTTAGATATAAAACTCCTCCTGACCCTTCTTGGACCATAGAATGAAATCCCTCGCAAGGGAATACGGGAAACACATCAATGAATAAACCTCACTGGCCCCAACATCACTACGCACAGACGAACACGACAGATATGCAACGAATTAATGACTCTTATTAGGGACCAACAGAATGTACTTTGTAACAATTTGATAGACGGACTAAATAAAGAAAACGAATCACGTATATTCTCGCAGAGAGTAAAAAGACTAATAGGCGAACAGCCACAAAAGACCATAAAACTTACACATGACAATACCGAAATTACGGAGGCGGAAGAAATCGAAGAGGAATTCAGACTATTATGGGCATCTATATTTAAGATATCCCCGGAAGAGAATGATAACTTTGATTTAGACTTCAAAGAAGGAATAATAAACAACTTGAACCACTAGATACACAGAACCCATCCTTACCATTATGTTTCGCAAGAAAGGGACATGGAGGAACTCAACGGTAGAATTACTTCCGAGGAACTCTCAAAAACCTTGAAATCCTTTCGTCAACGAGAACCAGGGCGTACAGGAGTGATAAGGAAGAATTTTATTCGAGCTCCGCCTAACATCTTATTGGGGTTCATGAATAGCATGAATGCGTGACTGAACGTGGGTTACTTCACTGACCCCTGGAAAGTAGCAAAACGATATTCATTCCCAAAGCCGTTAAGCCACCAGACAGTCCAGCTAACTTGAGGCCTATATCTATCTTAGAATTTGGAGGGAATGTCTTAGAGAAGATATTGGCCAACAGGGTGAATACGTTCCTCGAGGAAACTAATTCTCACAATAACCAACAAATGGCTTCCGAAGGAAGCGAAGAACGGACACGGCGCTAGCCGTGATCACCGAGAAGCTGGCAAAGGTAAAAGCTAAAAGACACCACGCAAATCTGGTATTCCGCGACGTCAAAAAGGCATTTGACAAAGTATGGAGGAGAGGTCTGCAATACAAAATCCTACAACTGTTCCTCAATCCTATACTTAAAAAGATTCTATGCGACTACGTGATGAAGAGGAGGGCGTTTCTGAACATTAAAGATTTAAATGGCCCTGAGTTCTAGCTCGAGGTGGGGGTGCCACAAGGCGGGTGTATATGTCCCCCGTTCTATAATATATACACCATCGACCTTGCCCAAACTCTGAATGAAGGCTCATTATACGTCCAATTTGCGGACGATATAACGATGATCTGTAGGACACCTTATCGGAATGTGAATTACATGGCACAGAGCACGGCGGTAGTAATCGAAAATATCAAGTCTTTCGAGAGAAGATGGAAGATATCTACCAATGCCCAAAAGTTCCGGGTAATTCCACTATAACGACCGACCCTCGTAGACATCCGTGTGGGGGGTGCACGCATCCCATACCGCACGGAGGGCACTGTTCTGGGAGTCATGTAGCTAAAACTTCATCGAATACACGGATTGACTTGGTGGAACTTTTTAAGTTCCTAAACCTGAGTACCCCTAACAAACTAAAGATCTATAATGCATACATTCGATCAAAAGTCCTGTGCCCGCCGGTCCTGTAAACGCGATTCCCAAGTCCCAACTCCTTAAACTGCAAAAGGTCCAAAATAAGGTTGTCTATATTATAACGAGAACCCGAATGAGAGAGCGGAGAAGGCAGAGTGAGCTCAATGGTGAACTGAGGATAATCCCCATAAACGTGGAGCTTCACCGAAGAGCAATTAAGATCTGGGACAAAGTACACCGGCACCTCCCTCCCGAGTTTGTACTTGAGCAGATGGACTTTGATCACATACTTGACTTGACTTTTGTGTATAGAAAGAAAAAAGAAAGACCGCTGTATGCAATACGGCAGTCAGGTAGTCAGAGAGGAGCGTTGCGGAGAACATTTATGAAAAGGACAGCGAGAGTAGATAGGTCAGTGGCTATACACCGATGCGATGTGTTGTTGTAGGGGCGTAAGTTATGTGGTATTGACTGGGCGAGGGTTGGGGGCAAGACAGGCGGGGGAGGCTGACTGCTCATCCGGAAACGCGTTATTCATGATGCCTATTGGTTTATGCGAAGAACGGTACGGGCGGCGGGTGTTCGTGGGCCGCGGGATATCGCGGCGCCATCGCGTACCTTCTCACGTGTAGTGAGGTGTAAAGTGGGTCTGTGGTGAGTTTGTCGAGTTGTTTGGTGAGTCTGGTATGAGCTTAAGTGTTGAGAGGAGCTAGTTTGTTGTTGTTGTGTAGTGCGTCCATTCTCGAGTACTGCAGCGAACGGCAAGCGCGCTTCAGAGCAGAGTTCTGAATGCGCTGAGCCTTTCACTTTCACGTGTCGCTCGCTGCTACGAGTGACAGTGGGGCGTACGTGAGAATGGGACGCACGAGTGCTTTGTATAGGTGTAGTTTTAGTTTTTTACTCGCAGGGTAGAACCTACCCAGCGATGCGTTTGTGCGTCAGGCTCTTGCTTGTATTATGTTCTGGTGTAAATTGAACCTGAGGGATTTGTCGAAAGTTACCCCCAGGATTTTGGTGCGCTGAGTGTATGCGAGCCTTGTTGGGTTTTGATGGATCATGTCTGGTGTGTGTGAGTAGATTTGTAGGTTGTGCATGAAGTGATCTTTAGTGCTGTAGAGTGTCATCTGTTTCTTCTGAGGATTCGTGGTAATCAGCCATTTATCCTCGTAAGCTGTCTTCTCGTCTAGTATTCTTTGTGCGTGGAGCGCGATTTCTTCAGGGGCTCGGCCGCTGACGAGAATGGTCTCGTCATCGGCGTAGGCCACTATGTATGTGTGAACACAGTTTTCTGGTGGGCGTGGGGTGTCGTTTGTGAACATGATGTAGAGTGTGGGTGCCAGTACGCTTCCTTGGGAAACGCCTGAGCGTGGTGTGAAGGGTCTTGATAGGGTGTTATTGTATCTGATGTGGCAGCGCCGCCAGTGAGGTAGTGCGAGAGGAGCCTTCTGGTGCAGAGAGGTAACTCCGTGTTGTTGGCGAGTTTCCAACGGAGTCCCTTGTGCCACACCTTGTCGAAGGCCTTCTTCACGTCCTTACTGACGGAGAGAGTCTTTTGGTGTATCTGTCGTTTCTTCTGTATTCTGTCGTAAACGATGGTCACGGCCGACTGAGTGGACCTGCCTCTCCTGAACCCATATTGATGGAAGGAGAACCAGTCCCTCTCTTCCAGGAACTCACGTAGACGGCAGTTGACCATTTGTTCGAGTATTTTGCCTAGGTGCTCTAATAGAGCAATAGGCCTGTAATTGTTTGGGTGTTTTGGGTCTTTGTGCTGTTTATGTAGGAGTATGTTGTGAGAGACTTTGAATATTTTGGGAAAGTGGCCTGAGGCTAGTCAGGCGTTGAATAGATGTGTGAGTGTGTGGTATATGTCTGCGGTGAGGTTGTGTATGAGTGTGGCTGGTAGACTGGAGGGGCCGGGGGCGCGTTTCGGTGTCGTTTTTATGTAGTGTTTTGTTTCCTCGACGGTGATTGGAGTGGTTAGTGTGACGTGTAATCGAGCAGCTCCATTCGCATCAGGGGAGCAGGCCTTAGCTCATGAGTGTGAGCCCGACACCACTCCTGGATTTCCTGGAAGTGCTCCTGCTCATGTGGCTTTGGTGGGTTGTGCGTGTGTACTGTGTCCCAATGGGACCTGAATGCGTCAAGGATGTCGTTAGTGTCTGTGAGTGTGTGGTTGTTTATTTTCAGTGTAATTGGTTTGGATGGTTCAGCACCCAGCATCCTTTTTACGTGCCGCCAGAAGAAGGAAGGGTCCATGCAACGGGTGTCGTCCGAAATGCGGACGACCTCACGCCACTGCCGGTTCCTATCTAGCTGCACGCACTGAAGGATGCGGGCTCGTAGTTGGTTTATGTTTTGTTGTCGTGGGCTTCTGGTGTAGTGGTTATTGTACTGTGTGATGAGTCTATGTGTGTGTATTGAGAATGTGAAGTGTTTTATGCATCTGTAGTTTTGTTGTGGTGAGTGTAGGTTACGTGCGGTGATGATGGTGTCTAAAAGTGAGCACCAGTGGTGGTCTATTAGTCCTGGATTGGTGTCCTCCAGGTCGAGGTTGTGTGGTGTGTTTGTGGATATGTGGCTCCTGAATTCTTCCCAGTTTGTGTTCTTGTAGTCATATAGAGGTGATGTTGGGATGAGTATGGGAGATGTGGATATGAGAAGGCATATCGGTATGTGGTCAGATAGTACGTGGGGACCGGATGCTATGTGAGTGAGGAATCGTGTGGCATGGTCGTTGCGGAAGACCACATCCGGGGATGTGGTGCCTCCGTGCGGACCGAAGAAAGTTGGGAAGGCCGGGCCGATGTGCTCGCAGCGGTATCGCCCCAAGGCACCGGCCAAGTAACTACCCGCATCGTTCGTGTTGTTAGAAAGGAGTGTCGGGTGGAAAGCGTTGAGGTCCCCCGCGAAAAAGATGGGTAGGTTGTGGTTTGATAGGGCCCGGAGTGGGACTTCTAAGTTTAGCTATATTCGTGGTGGTCTGTAGTGAGTGTCAATTTTGCAGGCTAGAAAGGTGTCATGTATGTTGACGAGGGAGTGGTGTATGTTGCGCTTTACTAGGATCCCAGATCCTAGGTGCCGCGCCTGTGGGGATAGGTAGGTGTGATAGCCTGCAATGCGGAGTCTGTTGTTGGGAGGGTGTAGGCTGGTGGAGTTCAGGAGTATTATGTCTGGTCTTTGTGTGTTGAGTACCCAGTTGGCTACCATATGGCGAATACCGTGCCTGCTGCGTACGTTTAGCTGTATTAGGCTAAGTCGGTCTATTGTCGTAGGCGGAGTGCGCTGAAGGCTGACTTGCCTGGTATCGTCCCCTTCTCCTTGGTTATTGCCCAGGAGGCATGAGGGGCGAGTACCTTGACTCGTGTAGATGTTTGTTTCGTGTGGGTCACGGCGGTGTTGTTGGGTGGGGGAGCCGTAGTGGATGGTGGAGTGTGTTCTGTGGGCGTGGATGTCGAGGTGGTGGTTTTGGAGGGGCTGTTGTCTTGGTGGGGGAAGTTTAGGGAAGAGGTGGGTGGCGTAGAGCTGGAGGATGGAGAGCTAGAGATAGTTGGAGAGGTACAGATTATGAGAGGAGGGGTGTCGGGGGAGAGAGGAGGTTGGGTCGGCGGAGGTGTGGAAGGAGGGTGGCTTGAGGGGGAAGGAGTCGGAGGTGTAGGAGCGGAAGGAGGAGGGTGGAGTGAGAAGGAGTGGAGTGAGAAGGGGTGGAGTGAGAAGCAGTGGGAGGAGGAGGAGTAGGGAGCGAGGGAGGAGTGGAAACGACAGGAGAGGGGAGGGTTGTTGTTTGTCCCGTGCCTGTGTGCGCGGATGGGGCTTTGGGGTGTGGTTTTTTGGATTGGCACGGGGTGTGGTGGGCTGAGTGAAAGTGGGGGTTGGGGAGACGGTGGGAGCTGTGGGAGAGGGGGCGGAGATGGGTGGGAGAGGGGTGGTGGCAGTGGAAGGAAGGCGGGGTTTTGATAGAGGTGGAAGAGGTGCGGGCAGGAGAGGTGTTTGGGAAAGAGGCGGAAGCAGTGGCTGAGGAAGGTGCAGGGACAGGACAGGCGGCGGGGAGAGCGTGATAAAAGTGGGGGGCAGTGGTTCCCGGTAGGGAGGGGTGTGTACTCATCGGGGTGGGGAGGAGTGTGGGTCTGTATGTGTGTTTGTCTATTAGAGCGAATACCTTCTCAGAGAAGGTGATCTGCTCTATGCCATTGGAGGCAAATAGTGTGTTCAGCAGTTTGGCGTACAAGCGAGGGTCGCCCCTTGACATGTCTTTTGCCACCGCTGAGAGCAGGGTGGCCAGGTGTAGTTTAGTTTTTGTGTTGTCGCTTGTGTGGTGTGGGTGTGTAAAGTGGGGTGAGGGTGGGCGTGTAGAGTGGGGTGGGGGTGGTTGTGTGGTGTGTGGGTGTTGGTAGTAGTGGGGGTCTCTGAGTGTTGTGTGCTGGGGTGGGGGGGATGGGATGTGTGGGTGAGGTGTGGTTGCTGCAGGGGGGGTTGGGTGCGTCTGGGGTAGGGCAGGGGGAGCAGGCAGCGTAGCGCCGGCAGCAGCGGTGAATGTTCTGGTGAGGGGAGGGGGGCGGGGGCGGAGTGTATGGTTGTGTGTGTATTTTGTTGTGGGCGCCAAATGGCCTCCACGGCGTCATGTCGGGCCTTACTTAGGTAAGGGCACCTGGGGTTAAGGGCGACGTGGTCGCCGCCACAGTTTGCACAGAGAGCTGTGGTGGAGGTGCAGGACGTGTAGTGGTGCCCCACTACGCTGCACTTTAAGCAGATTAAGTCTGCAGAGCATGTGCTGGTGTTGTGTCCGGTCTTGTAGCACCGGTGGCATTGTGTAGGTCTAATATCATGTTGTTCTTCGATGTATTGTGGGTTTGTGAGTGTGCCGCAGACCTTGATACCTTGGTCTAGCAGCATGTTTTTTGTGGTGTCACTGGACAGTGTGATTACTGCCCAGTTCTTCGACCTGTTGAAGTACAGGTCCTTGACGACCTCCTCCCCATACTCCTGACGGAGATGTGAACGGAGGTCCTCGTTAGTGAAGGCCAACCACAAAGGGTTGGTCATTGTTACTCGAATCTGGTATCTCTTTAGGATACCGTCAGCGAGTCTTGTTTTTAGGCTGTGTGTGTTGAGTATGGTGGTATTCTTCTCATGGAAGGTTAGCGCGTCCTCCTGAGAGCGGAAGACGAGCTTGTGGCCTGTGCGTAGTTTTATAATGGTGGTCGATTGTAGCGGGCGTTGATTCGGTGGTGTGTGTTAGTATTAGGTGAGAGTGTTTGCCATTTTTATACTAATACTTTACGGTTCGCTCTTTTGGTTTGGGCGTACCCCTGCCCGGCCGATGAGGACCCCGTGAACATGACTTGGATGTGGTGAAGGGTGATGGATGAGTATGGACCTGGTTGGGCTCCTCAGAGGGTGTAAAAACATGGCGGACTTAATGATGACTGAAGCCAGAATCAACTGACTCCAGTCGGGGTGCCGCCCCCTCTATTGGGTTTTGGTTATTTAACAGTTACGTCCAACATCTCGTCCATCTTCTGCGGTTTTGGATTCTCAGGATGATGAGTTAGAGTCGTGCCATGAGAGTGGACGTGATTTTTAATTGCGCGATCTTGAAGGTGAGCTGTCAGTCGCCTTGACAGGGTTGTTCTCAACTAAGCCCATTGGAAAGATTTTCAAAAGCAATATAGCGCCCAAGCCTCCCATCTACGCGCGCTCTAACCATGACATAATTTTGATTACGAATAACCCCAAACAAGTGAACGGCCTAGTTGAAACATTCAAGAACAAATCGTGTCTGAATTTTACCCACGAAAGGAAAGATGAAGGATCCCTTTCCTTCCTTGATATCCTCATAAGTGCCCAAGAGTCCAAGTTTGTGACCCAAGTATACGGTAAGGCCACGAACTTGGTCTTCTGCTTAAACGGTTCATCTGAGTGTCCAGAACGTTACAATAGATCAGTCATCAATGTCTTAGCTAACAGGGTAATTTTTCATTCATCCTCGTGGACAGCTGTTGATCTCGAACTTAAGAGGGTTTCCCGAGTTCTCGTTAACAACGGCTACCCACAAGAAACCATCGACGCCACCATGAAAGAGAAAATGAATTTGGCTGCTGGTCGACTCCGAAGAAGAATAATATCGACTTTTATTAAGAGGAAAATGCTTTCAAAGCCACTCTCCATCGTAGTGTTGCCCCAACCAACCCTAATTATATACTACAAGACCAAGAAAACAAGTAGTTGTATCATGAAGAACAGCTGTCTCCTTCCGACGAGCGAACTCCAGGAGACTAACGTTGTGTAAGGATATCCGTGCAAATTGGTGACTGCGAATACCGCAATTCAAAGTACATCGGTGTAACACTGTCAAAGCGACTGACAGCTCACCTTCAGGATGGCGGGATTAAAAAACACGCCCACTCTCATGGCACTACCCTGACCCGTGAAAAGCTGAATAAGGACAACTACATTATCCTGAGACTCCAAAACCGCAGAAGATTGCGGATGGCCGAAGCTATCATTCTTCAAATGAAAAAAACCCGGTAATTGATGTTTAACTTCAGCCAAAAATCATACTCTCGACATCTCGGCGTCTTCAAATTGACCGCCGTTAAAAGAAGCACGTTTTCAAACGCATTTTCCTTTACCTCCTTTGCCAGAGAACTAGATTGGAGAGACAAATACTGAGACTTTTTTTAATGGGAAGAAAAGGTACGGCTCGCGGTTACTCCTCCCCTCTGTACCCCTCCTACGATCAGGGGGGCACAGAAGAGGAGGAGACCCGCGGCCGACTTGCTCTTGGAGAAACTCCCTACACTTCTGACTCTCAGTTCAAGTGAACCGATAGTGAAGTGCTTAATGGGAAGTCCGGAACAAGCTTTAGAAGAGGGTTTATAGCTGTGGGAGACGGAAAGTCTTGAGTTAAAAGAGGACAGATTGGCAAGGAGGCAGATTGAGCAACCTCGCTAGTCAAAGGTGGAAAGGGTGGAATACCCTTTCCAGAAGGACAAGGGGGGCCTGCTGATTAACGTGGATTCCGAACCACTGTCATGCATTTACTCATCATTCTTACTTCACTTCTCAACCTTTTAGCACTTACGTTCCTCATATAGAAGTGGGAGGACCGCCTAATCTATGTTGCCTTATTCTCTTCATCTTTAATTCATGTGTTTATTGTAGCATTCGTGCTGTTTTTAGTTATCTTAGCTCTGAACTCTCAGCTTTGTTTATGTATTATTATGTTACTTGTTTTTACTTTCTTACTTTGTTTCACTTTCTCTTGTTGTTATCACTTTTTTTGCTATTTCACTTTAGTTTCACTTTTTCACTTGTTTTACTTCACTATCATTTTTGTTAAACTTTTTAATACTATAGTTCACTTATTACACTTTTAGTTTACTATGTTCGTTTTATTTTTGTTTTACTGTTGACTTTCACTTCACTATCATTTTTGTTAAATTTTTACACTTTAAGTTCCTTTTGTTCGTATTATTTCTGTTTACACTTTTGATCTGTGTTGTCTTCTCAGTCGGTTGTTTCTTCCTGTTTTAGTTCTTTAAATTCGGTTGTCTTCTTAGGGTATCAAGCTGGTGTCTTGGTTGGTTATTTCGTTTGTTAGGTTTGTATATAGTCAGGTAAATATATTTATCGTTATGCTTGTTCCTTCTCTCTTTTTAAATTTTACTTAAGTAAACATAGGTACATCCTCGATTCTCAGCTGTTGTCTGCCGTTGGGAAATCGAGTATTAAAGAAAACTCCAGCTCTGGTGTTCGTGTGCTCTGCAAATATCGAAGGTAGATCGTCTATCTTCCTCCATATTTTCTGTGTTCTGTTCCTGATGTTGATGTTGAGCGTTTCTAATCCTGCTTCTTGGTGCAGATCCTATAGTATTCTCCTCTCTCTCCTACAGGTGTTGGTCATTAGGTAGAGTTTTATTTTCTATTCTCTGGAGTTCTAATATTTAGGCCTTGTTTCACCGTTGATAGGGGTTGGCGGGTATAGTAGTACCTCTCTTCCTAGTGCAAGATAGATTTTTCTTTTATTTTTCACGCCTAACCCCCTTAGATTGTATATTAGGTTAAGCATCGGAATCGCCTTGTTCTTCCTCTCCGTTATATGTTGTTTGTAGCCTCATTTTGTTATTCTGAGTCTTAGCACTTTGCCCTCACTATGATTGATATCTGTAGTTCTGATCTTTAACTACAATTTTAGCTGTTTTGTTCCTGGAGATTGGGATTATTGTAAATTTCCTCCTGTTCGTCCTTATCTTTCAATCTCTTTTGTAGTTGTTGATGTTGCTTATTTCTAAAGCTGGTGTCCTTGCCTGAGAGCAATCGTTCCCGTATGGAGTGACGACGAGTTGGCTTATGTCGTCCGCGAACTGTATGTTTAGGCAACCAGGCATTATTGGTGGTGGCAGGTCTGCTGTGTATATTGAATATTGCGTGGGGCTGAGACAGCCCCACTGCGGGAATTCAGCTTCCAATTCAAATTCTGGTCCTGAATAACTATTGATCTTTACATATGCTCTTCTGTCTGTGACATAATCGCAGAGAATTCTCTTCAGATTGCTATTCATCTGGAGATTTAAGATCTTATATTGCATTCCTCTGACCCAGACTTTGTCGAATGTTTTTTCTACATCTCTCAGGACTAGATCGATGTAGATATTTTCTTCTTTGGCCTTTACTATTTTCTCTGTTATTATGCAAAGTGCCATTGTGGTGTCTCTGCCTCTTCTGAATCCAAACTGATTAATCATTATACAGGTCATTTTCTTCAAGATATTCTTTTAGTCTTCTGTTAAGGATTTTCTTGAAGACTTTGCATATGAAGTTCAATATGATATTGGCCGGTAACTGCTGAAGTGGTTTGGTGGTTTTCCTGGCTTTGGGATGAAAATCATTTCTGCTAGTTTATAGCTAGCAGGGAAGTAACCGGTGTTTAAGCACGTGTTAAAAATATTCTTTAATGTTCTGATATTTATGTTAGGTGCCTTGGTAAGATTAATTCTGTTATTCCCGAGAGGCCTGGCGCTTTCTGCTTGAATGATTATATTATGCCCTTGATCTCTTCCGTTGTTATGTAGGCCCCTGTACCCTAAATTTCCTCCCTTTCTCGCTCTACACTTGGTGCTGGAGTAATTTTGTCTAAGTTTTCTCGCAAGACTGTGTGGACCATTTAATCTATCTCTAGATTGAAGTCTTTGGCCTCCTCTGGTGTTATGGAAAACATTGATGTTTATGTAATCCTCTTAGTTGCCTATTCATTCTCTTCATTTCCTCTGTCCATCGAAGATGTGAAAGAGTACGGTATCTTGTCTTTGGTATATATCTTTCGTCCACCTCAATGATCGTTCTTGTTAATCTTGAGTTCTCCTCATCGATATCTTCTAGGTTGGCATTAGTAAGATCCTTTGGGACGAAGTTACTAAGATCTTGTGTGTAACCTGCTCAGTTTGCGTTCTTGTAATCCTCCCTCGCCGGTACTGCTACCTGTATCGGGTATTGATTCATGAGCAAATGTGTTCCAACATGGTCGCTACATGCAACGGTAACTGGTTGCATGTGGATGTTGTATGGTATATTAATGATACTTAGCACGACATCTGACTTTTTTAGATGCATTGCCTGTGACCTATATTGGAAAGTCTGGCCCTATTCTCTTGAAAATATTTCTTTTCAACATCATTCTAAGTTGGCTCCTCTGTTGTTTCTGGAACGGTATCCATTTGCACTGCACCTGGCATTGAGGTCTCCCATAAAGATCGTTGGAAAACCTGTGCCAAAGATTTTACATAGGTTGTGCATGGGAAGGTAATTTTTTCTTGGTGCTTGGCATCCCGTGGCTACTATTATTGACGTTAATTCCGTTTTAATTTTTACGGCCAAGTATGCCTCATCCAAATTATTAGCTTCTTTCAACTTCAGCCCTCTTCTTATTGCTATGGCCGCCCCGTCATGACGTTCGCCTGAAGGGTTCGCATTTATGACGGTGTAATCGAACAATTTCATTGATTTTCTTCTGGATTCACTCCGTGTTCTGATATTAATATTATGTCTGGATCGATCTCTCTGAATTTATTTCCTCATATCGATGTTTTATCGATCCATCCTTGAGTGTTTATTTGCAGAATGCTGAGCTTTCTTCTCCTTTCTGGTTCCATTGTTTATTAAGTTTGGTCGTCTAGAGATCTTTGGACTTCTAGCGGGTCGATCACTTTTGGGGTTCTGCTTTGTTTCCTTTAAACTTACCATCTTCATCTACTTTGAAATGCAGAATGGCAGAGAGTAACGCAGTAACCAGGGTATATTCGAATTTTATCCTCCATTAAGAGTTTTAGTACTTCTTCCTCGTCTTCTTCTCATTTCTTTCCTTTGAATGCCCATTGAATTAATG